>PVLD010000199.1:61682-346591 GCA_004027595.1 Dinomys branickii
AAAAAAAAAAAAAAAAAAAAAAAAAAAAAAGAAATTTCAAACACCCTAGTTGGTAATAAATAGTAGGTATACTAAACAAATTATAATAAAACATACCATGGAAAAATATTGTTGCTTAACTAAAAACACGGAGAAACTTAGGTTAGAAGAAGAAGTACAATTTTTAAAAAAATATTATATACACAAATATAAAGAATGAAAGTGTAAATACCAAAATAGAAACTAATTAAGACTATCCAGCTTCTCTGTATCATGTAATGAACAAGCAGTGCTAAGTAATTAATACAGAGTAAAGGCATAAATTTAAAAACTTATGCTTTCTTGTTAAATCATTTGATCTAAAGTTCCACTTTCATCATGTCTGGCGTATCCACTCATTTTTTTGAGTCCTTACAACAGTGCATTACAAACAGTGATTAAATGCTTTACAACTGCTAGTGGTTACCTGAGACCTTGAAGTCTAAATGGGCTCCTTTAACCCATTTGGTTCACCTGTAAGCATGGCTTTGTACCCTGCCGTCTACACAATGGTCCTCCAGTCACAGCAAATGAGGCACAGTCCATTAGAAAGAAATGTCTCTGCAGCAACTGACATTTCATCCCAGCACTTTCACGTCCCACAGGAATCTCCATCTGCTATATGTCAAAATTCAAAGATCTCTCTTCATGAACTTTAACACTCCTTACAAACCAGATGGAAGGGCAAGTGTACTTCATCCCAATTACTTTGGTATTAACCAATTTAGTACAAATCATTGTTTTCCAAATTCAAATAAAAACTACCACTGTAGCGTTTAAAGGCATATTTCTATTTCTCTTGGATTATCGCTTGTAAGTAAGCTTTTTTCTTTCTTTGTGTATTTAAACAAATTATTGTTTAATATTGTCCCAGGAAAGTTTATTTAAAGGTAAAGTCTGATTATGAAATTTTGTTTACAAACACGCATTTTGGTTTTCTAGCAAAACAATGGCATTTAAAACAGCCAGTGACCCTTGGGGAGTACCAGGAGCTCCACTCCACCCCTCGGGTGTGCCAGGTGCTCTGCCCAGCCCCCAGCGCGTACCAGGTGCTCCACCCAGGCCCCGGGGCATGCCAGGCCTCCGCCTGCCCCCAGAGCCTGGCTCCCAGGGTGTACCAGGTGCTCTGCCCGGCCACCAGGGTGTGCCAGGTGCTTTGCCTGGCACCCAGGAAGGTCCTGAAGACTCGCCTGAACCTACAGACGTGGACGTGCTGACAGAGTCTGGCAGTTCGCTGTGTAACCCCGCCTACCTGACTGAACACTCCACGGCTATGAGGGCTTGCCAAAGGGTGCTTCTCCACCTCCTGCCATAGCCACTTGTGTACACCCACGTAATATACAGCTTATTTAGAAGCAGCCAAGTCTCTGTGCAAAGTAGGAGCATCAGGGAGTAAATAAACCAAAAGTGCAGTTATTACCAGTGGGAAGATTACTGACAGGATGGTAGAACAACGGAGGTGAAGTGGAGAAAATTGATTAATTGAATGAGCCATCATGTGTGTAACTGAGTAATAAAGATGAAGATAACATTGTGTAATACAACATCCAGTGGTAACCCCTTACTATTTCTATTTTCTCTGTAATATGGTATTTCCTTTAGTGTTTTTGTGTTAACAAATGCAAAGTCAACACTATGTAATACAGCATCCAGTGATGGTTCCCTATTGTCTCCTCTGTAATTTGGTATTTCCTTTATTGATTTTGTTATAACAAATATGAAGATAACGTTATGTTATACAGCATGCAGTGCCAATTCCCTACTATCTTCTCTATAACTTGGTATTTTCTGTATTGTTTCTGTGTTATTCTGGGTTCTTTTGTCTTAAAAATAAAATTAAAAAAAAAAACAGCCAAAGAAAACTCATAGAGCAGCTACTAAAGTGAAAATATTTGTTAATTTAATCCTTAGGGCAAAGATTATACACACACACCCATGCACGCACACACACACACACACACACGCACGCACGCTCGCTCGCTCGCTCGCTCGCTCTTTCTCTCCTCTTCCTCCCACTCCTGCTTGCTTGTCTTTTTCTTTCCCTGTCTCTGCCTCTCTCACTGGTATACTCCAAGAATCAAAAAAGGGAAGTAAGAAATTATCTAGATACTCAAAGCATTATGCAGAGCAATCCTGAAGTTCAGGTTCCACAGTCATAACTGTTTGCCTTAGAGTTTGGATATATAATTTTACAGTGTGTATGATTTTTTTCTTCTTTATTGTGGTTCTGCAGATTGAACCCACCCAGGGCCTCATGCATGCTAGGTAAGTACTCTACCACTGCACTATATCCTCAGCTCCCTCTCCTCCTTTCTAAAACATTTTTAAAAATTGAGTTAGCATCTCATTAAATCACCTAGGGCTGGACTTGTGCTTGAGACTGTCCTGCCTCAGCCTCCCAGATAGCTAGAATTACAAGCTCTGTGCTTAGCTAGAATTGTGTGTTTGTTTGCAGAACTGGGGATCTTTAAAGGAAGCTACATTCCCAGTGGGTTGTTTGTTTGTTCCTTCATTTTGGAGACAAGGCTTCTCTAAGTTGCTAAATTGAGCTTGAACTTGTGAAACTTCTGACTGAGCCTCCTAGAGTGCAGGGATTTTATGCATGTACCACAACATCCATCTTAGAATTATTTCAGATAAAATCCTTGTTTTGGCTAAGAATGTACTTGCCCCACAAATCTTTATATGACAGAGTCACAAACCCTTCAAATGTCATCCATTCTTATTTCACTGGCCTGACATTCATTATGATTTCAATCAGCATTAGAAAGAAATATATCTTTTTCAGTGTAATGACACAAAATTGTAAGATAAAAAGTATCTGAAATGATGAAAAGCATGAGGAATCTTGAGGCGTTACATAACGTTATGATCCGAGGCTCCCTCCACTCCCGACTGCTCAGAGCCCAGGCACTCTATCCCCTCACTCGGCTCTAGCTCGAGCTTTTCCTAATTGCATTTCACCCTGGTTTTCTTTATGAAAATGCTGAAATGTCCTGTAAGATAAAAATATCCCTCCAGTGGGTTCCCTGGCAGTTGCTAGCCCAGCTTTCTCCTTCCTTGCTTAGTTAAGCTCTGAAAAGAGTAACCTCCCTGATGCCAATTTAGGTTTCTCTGTAATCCCAGTCCTCTGCAATTTGACGGGCACATCCACTGGATGAAAGTTATTCTCTTTAAAATAAAATTTTTTTAAAAGTTAGTAGCTTCCTATCCAATCCAAGGATATTGTGGAGACTTTGGAAGTTTTTTGTTGTTTTTATTTTTGTTTTTTTTTTTGAGACAGGGTCTCATTATGAAGTTCAGGCCAGCCTTGAGCTCACTTTGTAAGCCAGGCTGGTCTCAAACTTGCAATGATCCTCCTGCCTCAGCCTCCTGAGTGCTGGGATTACAGGCATGCACCACCACACCCGGCTAGAAGTTTTTGATTTGCTGACCACACTGTGTTTCTCTGACCTTCTGGAATTAATGTTTTGTTTGCTTTTGCGTGCCAGAGGAGACCTCTTTGTTTCTTACATTGGCGCTTTTTGGTCACTGTATATTAAGTATTGGTGAGCCTAGGATGCTGTCTTCAGCTCTCTTCTTGCCTCAGTCTATGAGTTTCACATATTATATGTAATTCACACATACTACATATGGATAATTTTTACATACAGTTGTCTGATAATTTATTTAGCTTCAATGCCTTACAGGCACCTCAGACACTACCTTACAGACCTTGTCTGAATGACTAACCTGACCTCAAACTATCTACTTTAATCCCCAAGTTGGATTATACCATCATCCACTCAGCCTTCCACATTACATAAAACAGTCTTTTAAAATCTCTCCCTTCTCCCTGACCCCATGCAATGAATTAGTCATCAAATCTTGATTCTCTGTTTGAATGGGTCTCCCTCTTCTCCATGGTTCTTGATCCACGCTTCTCTATTTTCCCAGTCTGATAATTAGAATACTACCTAATTGGCCAAATTGATTCCAACTTTGACCTCTATCTTAGTCTATTTTCTCTTCTTTAACAAAAATGCCCAAGGGTGAGTACTTTATATATAAAAAAAGAGCTCACAGTTTTAGAGACTGATGATTAAGATAGGGTGACCCTGAGCATTCAGCTTGTATGAGGGCCCTTTTGACTATGCCATGTCATGACAGAGACGAGGAAAGGGAATTAGCCATGTATAGAAAAAGGAAAGCACAAATGGCCTCAGTTTAGAACAAGCTGCTGTCATGACAATTACTTCACTTGGGAGCAGCATAGATACCTTCCCAGGGCAGACCTTCCAATGATCTACTGGCTTTCCTCGAGGACTCACCCTTACAGATGCTACCGACACTCAGCACCACAATGGGGAACAAGCTTCCAACACATCACCCTGGGTGGGGGCACAAACTACATCTAAACCATTGCAACTCCCAGCTCTATTATTTATACATTCAACAGCATCCTCATCTCAGGTCCAGGCACTGGGCAAGGGGAGCATGATGGTGAACACAGCGACGTCCCTGGAGAGCTCATTCCCTCGTGGGGAAAACAGCATCTACACTGCTTCCAAAGTACTCTGCAAAATGTGCACAAGGCCGTACTACTCCTCTGTTAAAATCCCTCAGAACCTTTGTATTACCTGCAGGAAAAAGTGAAAAATCCCAAGAAAGACCTTTGGGTGTGTTCTGAGGCTTCTTCTGTAGCTGCGACTCCCGTGTGTTAGAGGAACCAAACCTGTGGCTTTAGGAACAGTCCTCTGGGATTTCACACATTCTTCTTTACTGTTTTGCTTATGTCTTGAATTTCTACATACCCTTTAAGCCTCAGTTCCAAAGCCACCTCCTTCCTCCTCTAGGAAGCATTCTTTCCTCTCATTCCCTAGAGGCAGCAATCTGCTCTGTGTGACACTGACTTCCCACATTTGGGAACAACAACACTGGCCACATTAAAATCCAGGTATGTAGGTGTCTACTCACCTGTTTGCCCACCGGCCTGTAAGCTTCGGGCTCACAAACCACAGCCTACTTGCTTTTTCTCTAGTACTTGGTACAACAGTCCGCACTTATTATTCATTGCATAAAGATGTAGTTGAAGTACTAAGAAATCGATTCAGCAAGTCACATCCAAACTTCATTCAATTTTCAGTTTCTGTGTGACTTAAAGTAATATTTAAAGCCAAGGTAGTGATCACTGGACATCCTTGATTGCCCCTTTCTCGAGTTTATGTGCATTTGTACCCATTTAATATGCCTTCAAATAGCTTTTGCATTTAGTTTATGTACAGTCTAGCCATTACAGAAAGCTATCTCATCAGCCAATTATATAAGAAAATTTCAATATAGTGAAACCATCTTTTAAACTACTTAATAAATAATGCATAAGATTTTTCACATATAATATTGTATGTGTATGTGATGTTAATAAACATAATCACTATGACTAGAGAATAATATTCTTTAAATAACACACAAAAAATCAGTGAGATGCTCTTCAAACACTTGAATGCACTCAGAACGGCAAATAAACTAAGGTTCCGTGGCGGTAACATTTATTTTTTTCTATTTCACTGATAATTACACCAATAAACCTGATTCAGCATTCACTGCGGTTCTATTCATTAATTAAAACAATTTTACTGCTACGACTGTGATTTTTCAAGGATATCAAAAACACATTCAAAAATCAAAATAGCACACATCATCAGTTTTGATATGTGCCACAGTACGCTTCACTTTGATTTCAACTCTGCAACTAAAAGAATGCTCTGAATTTAAAAGGAGGTAGCTTATATCCCAGACACTTTGAACAAAACACTTAAAATACAAGATGAGTTTAGTGGAAATGATAATGTCCACGTGACAAGTAGCAAATTGAAGTTTTCTCAAATCTTACAATGGAAAAATATAAATGGATAGAAATATTTAAGTGATAGCAAAGGCCAAAGAATTTATCAGCCTTTATAATTCTAATTTTGTGATACTAAATATTTTTCAAAGTTTTACTTAAATCATAACTTCTCCACTCATGAATGCCTTGTATGTCTCCAGCAAGTGAATATGTTTCATCCTTAAATGAAAAATGAAAGTTTTAACTCAAAGAATGACAAGGCGCATTTGAAAATGTAAATGCCCATATCAAGGCAATGCAATTATTTTTATATATTAGAAAAGATTTGGCTGCATTTTGCAAAGTAGCACTTTAATTCTGAGCTTGATTTAGTAAGCACAGTAACATATTACTTTTGCCATTTTTGACAACTCTGGAGCACCTAAAACATAAAGTATGATTTACAGCAGCAGGCCGGGCCAGAATTGACCATGACATGCCAGAGGAGGGCCTATAATGGAATATATATTCAAGTTATAATTTAGTGTGTGCAATAGAATCTCATAAGACTGGAATAACACTGAAGTAGCATTATTTCCTACGGCCAGGGAATTCCATCTTAATTCTCACAGTCAGTTTCCAAAGGAAGCTGAAAAAAGGGTTTGTGAATAAAGTTGAAGGAATGACAGGCTGTGAGGCAAAAAAATGTGTCTTTTCAAATTAACTTTGGGAAATGCAAAAGTATGTGTTGTCTTCAGCCACATCAGGAATAGGTGACATAAAATAGTGCTTGAATGCTGACAGCAGTTTCCCCTAATTTTTTAGAGTTTAGTTGGTAATGGAATAGTTACAGGTCCTTCCGTGTCCTCTCCTTCACCATCGGCTAGTCAAAAAGGACAAGAACTTGCAACATCTGCCCTCACTTCCCGGAGGTGTTTCTACGCCACACGATGCTTCGCATTGCAAAACAACTTGCAGTCTCCACTGAGAGATTGATAGTTTATCAAATTGATTTTAGGGAACACTTATTTCTTTTTAAAGTACAATAACTCAGCTTTCAGACTTTATTTCTCCACATAGAAGACAGATTTTTAGAACACCTGTTTCAAAGCATAAGTTAAATCAAAAAGTATTTTAGCTGTGCCAAGCAACACCTTTTATGTGAAAAAAGATTGTACTTTAGCATTTTATCCTGTTAGTTGGTCAAACCACCTCTTAATACTTTACTATCATGCACAGTTACTGTGGCATTAGTGAGGCCCTAGAATAGGTACACTGCTAAGGCCCTGGGTGAGAAATAAAATCTTGAAGAATGATTTATCTTATTGTGTGAACTGATGAGCATCAGTTAAATTGCCTTTTAATTGACTGACTGTCTAAGAAACATGCCTTCGAGGGAAACACTACTTTTGAAATTTCCTTTGGCCAGGAGGAGAAAAAGTACTCTAAAGTCTTTGAAGTTTACAGCCATCAGACTAATTATCAGCACTATTCAATGCTCATTCATTTAATTACAGTAAATTAAAAAGGTTGTGGGGGTTTGGGAAGAAAATAAGGGAGTCACTATATGATGACAAAAATTCCAGGCAATGCAAATTACTCATGCCTTTTCTGGAGGATACCACTATGAGTTCACTCTCTGTAGCGAACCCAGAAACACTTGAGTAATACACAGAGAGGGGAAGTCAGGGTAGAATGAAGAAAAGAAGAAAAGAAAAAAGAGAAAAGCACTTACTGTGAGCAAAAGCTATATAGATACTTGATATTGTTTACTCAGTTCAATTTTCATAGCCACTTAAAGATATAGCTTTCCACATTCATGCGTTAATATAAGAACACACACTTGTAACTCGCTATCTGTCAAGCACTGTTGCAAGCACAGATACAACTGCACTCATTTAATCTTCACAGCAATCATTCTGGGAGGACTGCTTTGTTTTACTGTCATCTCTGTTTCACCCTCATGGAAACTACAGCTCAGGATGGGTGAGTGACGTGCCTACGGTCACACAGCTGGGGTGTCAGTACTAACACGGTGGAGGCCTCCCAATAACACTTTCAGTTATTTCCCTCTGTGTAGGCTCTAGAAGCCCTGAACCTTGATGAGGTGGTAGGACAGAAGCAGCTCCTCCTGGTTTGCCTGCAGTCACAGTTCAGGTCTCGTCAAAAGTTATCTCTTTCCAAGGGGCACTAAGAAGTGGAGAAGGAGCAAGATGAGGGACCTCCAACAATAGAACACCACATCTCTCGAAGTGGCAGTACAACCGATAAAATAGCAGGCAGAGACAGAAAAGTCTGGAACTTCTGCTCTGGGTGACTTACAAGGAAAGTCTTAGCTGAACAAAAGGATCTGAACCCCAAGTGCCACAATTCAAAACCCAGCACTTCTCGATAACACACTGCTGGCTGACAAATGATAATACATGCTCGCTGCGTCTGGAAAATGATATATATGCAAACATTTTCAAAGCTTAATGATAGATGTTTTGATAAAAGTAAAAATTCCATTGTTCCTGACATTTAGATAGGCATTTAGAATGGAGATCAGATTAGATGCAAAGCCCTAAGCAGCAATTCAGTCAGAGGTCTTTTATAGCGACACATCAGAGACAGGAGAGATGCCTAAAGTAATCTAGAGCATAGTGGTAATTTTCCCTTTGGTTAGGGCATCCCATCACATTTATTTTGTAATCTTTTAACAGCTTGCTAGAGCCACTGTTAATAGGTGGTAAAAAAAATCACTGCCCTTCCGGTACTTTTCCTGGTCCATGGCAGCTGCCTCTCAACAATGATAACTGAAACACTCAGTGTGTGTCAAGACAGGACTTCCATACCTTTAATTTCCAGTGAGATTAACACTTGGAATCCCACATAAATTTCAATATTTTGTCATTTCTTTCCTTCACATTCTTTTTTTTTTTAACTTCAAATTCCCATGGTTGGTGAAAGGCTAGTTTTGCAAAGGAATAAACTTTCTCATGTGAAAGCAGGTGACACGGGCTCAGTGCTTCCCTACACTCGTGGGATGCTCCAGCTATTGCAGTATTTTTAGCTTCACAGCAGTTTTAGTACCTTCTGAACTTGAACTATTGGCCTCTTTATCAATAAATAAGTGAAATCTAATCTGGCTTAGTGGCTAAACTCTTCTTTGAAGTTAAAACTAGAGGGCCAGGCAATGGCTTTGCATAACTTTACAAATGTTGAAAAATATCTTTTCCTGGGAAAACAGCCTCATTCATGTTTTTTTTCAAATGATAAAAACACTCAGTGAAAATTCCCATGTGACATAGATGAAAACCAGTCAGGGTCTGGTTCCTAAACTAGTTTCGTTTTGGTGAGTTATTTTACTCATGTCCTTCTTTCAATTTCAACATTTTGTGATCTAATAATAATTCCATGGACACACCTCGAGCTAGTACAGAACTGAGTACAATTAGCCAATGAAAATATAAGTAGAAAATCAATAGCCTTTCAAAGTGAGAGCAACTTAAAATACCAGAAAAGCGTAAATTTGAATTATTTAAGCAACTTTATATTGGAAATATTCAATTAGAAGCAGTATTAAAATATGTATCAATTTTGAGAATATTGTTTATGAACATGTTAGAAGAAACTGTACATGATTTCAAATTTTAGTTCTTAACTCAGATGGAGGAAAAAAACAGTTTTTACATTAGGAAAAAAAATCTTCCACGCTCTTGTTTAGTTCCACGTACCTCAGAGCACTGTTTCCCCAGTTCTTAATGAAATTAATGACTTTAATGAATTCTTGATCCTTCTGAGTAATCACTAAAATTTTAAAACAAATTAATCTGAAACATTCTTACGGACATGCATACTAAATATGTGAAATAGCCGATATTCATTAAGATCACAGATCTGTTTTCTTTTTCACTTCCCTCCTTACACTGACCTCATTGGGAATTCTTAGACCATCAAAATGTTGTTTATAAGACTTATCACAACCAAACCTTGAGAAAGAGTAAACATAGGTGTAAGGCATCACTGCTCAGCTCCACGAACGCTGCTCTGGATACTGTGCACTCTTCAAGCGGCCTTTTACCCTCTCAGCAAAGGCTGCCAAATGCTCTAAACAGCAAATCAAGGTCCCTGATGCTGTCTTCCTGCTCTTTCTGCCTCTTCAAAGCTACCACCTCAGGAACCAAGTGCAACTTTCCTTACCTTCCCATCGCCCTAAGAACAAGTCCTCTGAGATTCCCAGGGAAACAGGTTCCTCCTGGGGTTAAAAATAATCCATGCGAATGGAAAGGGGCAGCGATGTGAGAAACTCAGGCCCTTTCCACTCCTCCCAATCACTTGAACATTATGTATACTGCTAACTGAAGGTCAAGGGGTTTGCAGTCTTTTCCCCCTTTACCCGCTTCTTTCTTACTGGGGATTGAGCCTAGGGCCTTCACAATGAACTATAGATTGCCAGTCCTTTTGTCATTTCTTTAGAGACAACATCTAAGGCACAAAATCTCCTAGGTTGTCCTTAAACTTGTGGTCCTCCTGCCTCAGTCTCCCAGGATGCTGGGATTATAGTAAGTTTTCTGAAAAGGAAGAACCAACTATATTTGGTGTTATGCCACGAAATAGTTTTAGCAGATATAAAACTTTTAAAATAGTAAAATTATATTTTACCAATACAAATATAACAAGATACATTTGCTATGAGAGAAAAAGATAACCTACAAAGATTTGGGGTGGAAAAGCCGAATTGAGCCAATGTGAAAACTAGTGGATATGTACGTGGACAGCCTATACTACAGATTATCAGAATGAAATGCATTGTCGCACTGCAGGCCCCTCTCTTCTACAATGTCATGCAATTTGTTCTGCATTTTAGGGAAATCAAATGCCATGTGCAAAACTGGAATATAATCATGTACCTGTGATTGCTCAAGGAACGTTTTGTGAAGTGCACCTGGATTGGAAGCAATATTTAAATCAAATTGTAAGTATTTAAGGTTAGTGTATTTTTAAATTGACTATGAAAATTGAGATAAACACAGTTTTTATTGAGGCGAATGGATTAGCTAAGGGAAATGTTGGAAGCCTGATGCTAAGACTCATTTTATCAAAAGGGACTATTCTCATTTCTTGTTTTGGGTTGTACTAGAGCTGGCCTCCACCCAGAAATTACACTTCCAAAATGAAGATATTGAGTGTTCGTTATTAATTGATCTTATTTCAGTTTAATATACTAACTTGTTTGGCATATGATAAATTGTTGTCAGTTGCTTAAATTAGACTTTACAGTCGAACAGGGAAGAAATGTCTAGTAAACAATAGGAAGCTTGAGGTACAGCTTCATACTGAATCTCAGCTGAAAGTGAAAGTGAACCATAGATGTGTTCTCCTATTACAGAGCAAAGCTGACAGAGTTACTCAATAAATAATAAAAATGAAACATGATTGGTAAAACAACCATCTTTTCAAATGTCATACAGTTCTTCTATTTTAATTCTTCCTCTGCCTTTTCATGCATTGGATATGCACAACATCAATAACCAGAGTGAAGCAGCGCACACACTGATAGTGTGAAAAGTGGAAGAAAAATTGTTTTCTGGTGCATGGGCACTGATGCTCCAATTCTTCCTAAAAGCAGCTCTGGCTAAAAATTTACATTTTCTTATAAATCAATTACTGCACATAACTTAACTATCTTTTATTATCCTGCACTGTCGATAGGACAGAGGTCCTATTAATTTATAAAGACACTCTCCTGGCAATATGTAGAGCTACTCCTTAGACATCCTTAAATTCAATTTTTGTGTGTGGATTTAATTGCACAGTAATCCAGTTCCCAAAGCACATCAAAGGCCATACTCCGCCTCTTTACCGAGATTTCAATTGCTCTCATCAACTAGTGACTTTAAAGCATGATCAAATTTGCTCTTCAATCACATCAGCCCTGTTAATAAACTATTCTGCGTGCTCCTTCAACCATTCTAACACTCCGCAACTTCTGTAAGATATCTTCAAGAGGAATCTACAAAGGCATCTTTGATTGCAAGCTGGCTCTGGAGTAAACTTTACCAATGCTTGTTTTGCTGCTCCGCAGAGGATAACAGGTGACATGCTCCGAGATAAGTCAAAGCTGATCTTTTTGTTTTTTCTATACACGATTAAACTGTTTTTTCAAAACTATAGCTAACACATCATAGGCTGCTTGCATAATTTAACAATATGATTTCAAATATTGATTTTTTTTCCAGGAAAAAGTATGTTGTTCAAGTACATTTCTTGGGTTCAACTGTATTAAGAAAAAAAAAATGAAGGAAAAAAGAAAAAGAAGAATGAAAAGAAACAAGAAAGGAAGGAAGCACGACCCACAGTCAACCAAAACAAGCAGAAGCACTGAATGCCAACATTAGGAAGCAGAACATGAGACTTACCGTTCTCGCTGTCGGACTTGTTTTCGTGCTCCGTGTCCGTCAGGGTGAGGGCTGAGTTGGACCGACTTGACAGGCAGGAGCTGCGGCCCGACTTGACCCCCCTGCCCCACAGCCTCATGGCACGCTCGGGGGACATCACCGCTTCATTCTCAGTGTCAGCATCTGACCCTGCACTGATAGAGTAACCTCTGTGAGGGAGCCCCATTTCCGCACAAAATGCCAGTCCTCTTCGAGCTGCTGGTTCACAAACTCCTAACTGCCTTAGGGTAAAATTCTGTCCTAATTAGGGGGAAAAAGAGATAACAACTAGTGAGTATATGATTAGTGTTAGTTTTAGTTTAGTTACTTCTTTTTTTATTTTTAAGAAAATATCCCTGAAACAACACCCTCAAGCACTCAGGCTTCCCCACTCTCAGCACTTTCCGCCCCAGGTGTTTACGTTACGGCACAGCGTATGGCTAATGGGGGGAATATGGGATGCTGGGGCTCCGCTGCAGACTCCTCAGGAGCTCCGGCTCTAAGCCCCTTTGTCAACTCATTAAGCCCAAAACCCCTCCAGAGAGGTGGGCCCGGCCGTGAAAACAGCCCACAGAGAGAATTTGGTACCAACAGCGGAATTTTGTTTAGCAGACTTGTAAAGCAATAGAAATTGTCAGATTATTTCCTGTGTCCTGGCTCCAGTCCTAACCTGTAGGACTTTTCCATTCCTTCGGAAAAGCAAAGACTTCCCTCAGGAAAAAGTCACTTAAGGAAAAAGTTGGAGTTTCGTCAGTGTTATTGTACCTTCCCACCTTAATTTAGCCACTAGTATAAATACCACGTGCATGTGTACTCACTAAAGTTTAGAGTGTCTTGAAAATTTGCAGCGTATTTTGGACATCTTTGACTTTCTAGATATTTTGTTGTAATAGAAACCTGGGAACACCTGTATCGATCAGAGTAAACCAATTTTTGTAAATAAAGTGAACTCTAAAAATAAAGTGGGAGTATTGTGTGTTTAAAAATTAATGCTAAAACCAAGTTCCCTGAAAAATAAATGGCTGTGAACTCTGCAGGCCTTTACTAATAAATTGAACATAATAAAACTCATGACACTGCAATAACTTAGAGCAAGAGTGTTTAAATTAGGTGACATCTTAAAATGATTGCTGTTATTAATGACTTCTTCAATCCTGTATTTATTCTTGAAATTTCCCATATGTTTTATGATACTATGAATTCGAAGAGTGAGAAAAATGGTTGCTTATAGCATGCACAGATATATGATTCTTCCGTTTCTTATCTCCCATTGACGTGGTAGAAGAGATTTAGCTACCAACCAGAATCAAAATACATATAAAGAATAGTAGTATCTAAAGGTGATTTAAATGCAACTACCTATTAATCAAACCTTAAGCTTTTATATTAGGCATACTTTTAATTTTTCTACTTCTCTGTCTTAACTCTACAAACATATTAATGTTAATTTTCTGGTGTGAGAAATCTACGCTATATACTTTTAAAGTGGGTGTTATACATTATCTGTGATAAAATAACATGTTGATTTTTCTAGGAAACAAGTCAAACATCATGCACAGTATAGTAAATATTTGGTTGTAAAGATATTAGCAACACACCCCCCCCCCCCCCCGGCCTCAGCGTACTTTAACTAATGTGATTAATTACTTTATTGCTATGGACCTATCGGAGGCTGGAATCAGCTTTATCTTAGCTGGACCTCCAAATGGATTCTGACAATGACACTCATAAATAATGAAAATCAGTTGCTACAATTAGCTGCAAATCAAACTGTGCTTATCAAGGAGATGTGAATAAGCATCTGAACTAAAGAAGTATGTTAGAGAAAGAGGAAGCGGGGAGGAAGAGGGAGAGGGAGACAAAAACACAGACAGACAGACAGAGACAGAAAGGGGGAGGGAGATAGAAACGGAGAGGAAGGAGCCCGCTCACTGAATAGTGAGCAGATGTGCGAGCTCTTGGAGGTGAGACGGAGCATTGTCCATGAGGCTTCTATAGGAAAACGGATGCAACTAGAGACCGTACTCGTAAGTGAGATAAATCGGACCCGCATGTGTAAACATCGTATTATGTCGCTAGTGTAAGAACCTGAAAGAGTGACTAAAATCCAGGAGGTACAACAGACACTGTGACATGGAAGGAAACTGCTCAAAAGGAAAGAACAACTGCTATGAGGGGAAAGAGAAAAGGAAGAAGGGGGAAATAAATATATACGTATACACAGGATAGCTAACGTAGTTGTACTACTGTTAGATTGCTCTGTTGAGATGGACAATGAGGGGCTGGGGATATAGCTCAGTGGAATAAGCGCTTGCCTAGCAAGCGCAGGGTCCTCAGTTCGATCCCCAGTACCGCAAAAAAAAAAAAAAAAAAGAAATGAACAGTGAATGTTTAAGTGTATGATCACCTTTACCTGTCTATGTTTGTTTATCTGAGTATCCAAATTGAAGACATCAATATGTAATACAATTGTTAATTTCCTATTACCTTGTCTGAGTCTCTGTATTGCTTGTATTGTTTTTGTGTTATTTTCTAAGTGTATATGTGTTTGTTAAGATGTTTTCATTCTTTTATCTTTAAAATAAAAAAGAATTAATGTGAATTATACTTATGAAGGTCAATCCACATAAGGTCATTGTCATCATGGACAGTGAACAGAATGCTGTGGAAGAGTTTATTTGTTGTTATTTGCATGTCACGTTGAAAGTGGAGGTGCACTCTAAGACATTAAAATATCGCCACCATCTATGCAGTTTTCAAAATAAGAATACAAAATAATTTGTTAAAAGGGAAAAATAAACGATAAGACTCTGCTTTTCTCTCCTATTTTGGGAGATATCCACATTGCAGAAAAAAAGGGAGAGAAATTAAAAGGCAGTATAACTCTCCTTCTAGTCTCTGAGCTGTAACTGGAAACATTTTCCAAGTTACTGCCTTTTCACCCTGTTGCCAATCCCACTGCAAGAATCTACGAGGTGAAAGAAAGCAGAAAAGTGCAGTTACGGTTGGCTCTGCAGGTATGGGAACACAATCTGCTCTGCGGCTCACTGGCCAGCTCAGCATCCCTGTGAACCCCACTGTGCCCCCCAGACTCCAGGCCACATGACCGTCTCAGGTCAGAGTCCCACAGCCACTCAAAATTCTTTACTGTTATTTCAGAAATGCAAACTAGAAAGCAAAGGCGTTCTTAACACAATGTAAAAGTTTACTTTTGTTTCCAGAGGGGTGGGGAACCTGAAACTTGGCCCCAGGTAGACTTATGTGAAAACCCCTCACTAGCTCTGTTCAAATCACTTTATTTTTTATTTTTAATCTTTCAGGATTTCCACGACTTGGCTTAAGAGATGGTTTGTGTAAATGTGGAGAAAATGCCTTAAAATAAATACCTTGACAAAAGTAACTCATAACCACTGGAGAATGTATAATTTGATGATGGAGAAAGAATGATTTTCAGATCGCTTGCAAACAGCCACATCACCACCAAAATTGACTCTTACTGGAGCAACTGCCTGGCATGACTTGTCTCCATGCTTTAAATTCTATTGCTGCCATTTTCCTCCTTGGTTAAGGAATTTTGATCTTAGGGTCCCTTGTTTGAAAGCAAACTCCTTGGGGAGGAGAATAAACAAGTCTATCGGCTATTTCTGGCTGTAGCAAGATGGGTGATACTTGGGGAAAACATAAGCAGTTTGGACAAATTCCAAGAAGATGGAGAGAAGAAAAGCTCCTGACTGGAAAGAGGAAGGGAGAAGGGAGGCGGGAGGGCTGGACTAGGTGAGAGGTGCAGGGATGGCTTGGATGCAGTGTAGAGAAGATGGCGAGAGGCGTGTGACCAGGGCAGCGAAGACGGCTCTGGGACCAAAACACTTGACAATCCTGCTTAGCTTCAACTAATAGGACAGATACTTAATTCTTATTTCCCATGATTTTGTTAGATTGTAAAAGCCCTATGTGTGTGCGACAGTTCAATCACCATTCCCTGAACTTCTGTTCGCCCTTCCCAGTCTTAATTCTATTTAGCTACTACTGGTAAGTAAGTATTTATCTCGTACACTTGGAATTTTGGTAACCCTGATCAGCAGTGCCAACAGCAGAATTTCCCATTACCATTTGAAGCAGTATCAAAACAATAAATTGTGGCAAGAAGAAAACATACCTGAGGGTGGAATTCATTGTAATTAAAATGCAAGGTTAGCTTGGACTGGATTAGGCATTTTTGTTTTGTGGCACCCATAAATTTTAAAATATATAGAAGAAAAACTGGATAAATGTGATTGAGCCAAATTGTGTCATTTTAAAAAGTTTACATTTTAAAAATTGGCAAATACCTCTGATGAGGTTGACACATACCACAGCTACCTTTTAATGAAGGGGATCAGAGAAGTGAGTTAGTTGCAATTATTGACTTTTTTTCAGAATGCCTTGAAGCTAGCCAGAGGAAACGGGGATTTCTGGAAACTTCAGTCAGGGCAACATTCACCAAAAGTCATCTACTGACTCTTAAAAGAACTGAAAAGAGAAAGACTGCTGAGAGACTGGTGTCAGAGCGGGAGGGGCGAGAAAGGCGCCCTGGGGGAAGGTACTCCCCCCCTCTCTAATGTCTACATCGCTCTCATACCCAGACTTAGTTCTCTCTGTCTTTCATATTATTTTTTTCTTGGAGACAGGGTCTCGCTCTGTAGCATAGGCTGGCCGTGGGCACACTAGCCAAGGGTGGCCTTGAACTTACAGCAGTCCTCCTGCCTCAGCCTCCTAAGTGCTGGATTACAGGCATGTGCCATCACGCCAGGCTCTTTAAAAACAAAAAACCAAAAAAACAGGTTTATTGAGCTATAACTCACACACCATAAAATGTACTCATTTATAGTGCACAATGGTTTTTAGTCTATTCATAGTTCTGCAACTATGATCACAATTTAGAATATTTTTGTCATCCCAGAAAGACATCTCATGATAATTCTCAGACACTTCCCACGTTCCCCTTACTCGCTTCCTGTCTCAGCCCTCAGCAACCATTAATTTGCTTCTGTCACTATTGATTTGATGATTTGGGACATTACAAATAAGACGATAAGTGATTGGTTTCTTTCATTTAGCACCATGTTGTCAAAACTCAAACATGTTGTAGCAAGTATTAGTATGTCATTCTTTTTAAGGCTAAATAATATTCCCGTTATGGATGCACCATGTTTTATTCTTCTATTCCTCAGTCAATGGGCACTTTTGGACTATTATGAAAATGTTTCTGGAAATGTTTATGTATAAGGATTTTGTGCATATACATGTTTGCACTTCTCTTAGGTATATTCTCAGAGAGAAACTCCTGGGTCCTCTGACTGCTCTGTGCTTCACCTTTGGAAGAACTATCAGACCACTTGCCACAGCACATGTGCCAGTTCATTCCCACTAGTATTATAGGAACGTTCAATTTCTGCACGTTCTAACCAACATGGTTGGTTCACTTTTGTGTCATACTGTGTAAGATCTGAAATTTGCAATGAGCATTCGGAGATGAGGTCATTGGAACTGAATTTAGGGAGCAAACCAGAAAATTGTTCTTTTAAAAAATAGTTGATTTTGTGGGCCTACTTTGGGAATTCATTATTAATTTATTCTATCTTTTTTTCTTTCCTAAGATAGGGTTTCACTATGGAGTGCAGGCCAGCTGACAACTCACAGCAATCCTCCTGCCTCAGCCTCCTGAGTGCCGAGGCGCTGGCCCAGCTTTTATCTTCTATAATGCTGCTTTTATTCCTTATAAAATATTTATCCATTAACATTATGAATGCTCTTTAACTCAGACTGTTCACCATTGAGACTATATCCTGTAGAAATAAAATCACTTGATCCTAATATGCATGTATCAAAAATGTTTACTGTAGCACTTTTATTACAAAAGTTTAAGTAACCCAAATGTTTACCAGTAAGGGAATGGCTGCGTAAGTTACATATCCGCGCCACGGAACATTGTGTGGATGAGTTTGGACCTATATTTGCAGATCTGGAGTGAAGCCCAATATGTATATTTTAAGATAAAAATGTAAGTTCCAGAATAGTGTGTATAGTATGATTCCATTTTTGGAAACTAAGGCAAAGAACCAACAGATTATGTAAGTGCTTATGGTTTGAGCATGAATAAAGATGAGAAGGATAATATAATTCTTATTATGGCTCATTTAGAAGGGTAAGGAAAGGAAATGATTTCCAGTTTTATAGTTGCAAATTCTGCTTTTGATCATTATGTCAAAAATTTAAACATACAATAAATGAAGCAGTGGCGGCGGCCCGTGTCTGTTATCCTAGCACTGGGGAGACCGAGGGTCTGGAGCTCAGGCTACGCAGTGAGACCCTGTCATCTCTAAGTTGATACACAAATATTCACTACCTAAAAAATAAAGGAAAATTAATGCCTATCTTTTTAAAATATATTTTCTTGATTTGTTATTTAATAGCTCTCATTCAATAATTAGAAATTTGATACATTATTTTCTCTTGGGAAAGTTAAGATTTAAAAATCTTCTTTCTCTATTACAAAGAAATGAAGCTGTGTAAGAGATGTGCGGGACACTGTTTTTCCTCCATTGCTTTCCTGCCCTTTGCTTTTATCCTACAGGTTCTTTTAAAGGAGCAACCCCCCAATTCAAGTATGAGAAAATAGCAGATTAGCCAACATAAACAAAATACACACAAATAAAATGATCTATCACTGTCTTTCATTATTTCTCTTAATGGTGAGTTTGAATAAAATTACTTTTTGAATGCCACTCTTGCACAGGCCAGGCAAAACCCAGAACTCCAAATCTTGCAAACAGTGCTGGTTAGGTGCCTATGGAATTGGTCTCTCCACTGTCTCATTAGAGTTCTCTTTTGGGCTGTGTCTGTGATGGCAAGAGGATCAAATAGAAATATATGTAACTTTATTTCTTAGTGCATACTCTATAGGACATTCCAAAATTCATCATCATTTGAACAGACCACCTATCCTTGAAATTGCAATAGGAGTTTCAAGGAGGGTACAAATTTCTACAGATAAGGCTCTACATGAAATTACATTTTAAAAATTATCTTAAAAGCCAAATGAATAACTGAACTTCTCTATTCTCTTTTTCTTTGCACATAAAAGAGAAATATTTTCAGCTTGCTAAGTGCATCTATTAATATGTTGTTAATACTCCAAACCAAGTCCTAATGTTGGGGTTTAGAAAATAATACCTCAAAGTACAGTCACGCACAGAAGTTTGAACCAAAGGAGATGAGAAAAAGTATTCTCAGAAGCGAATGTCTCTGACCTTCCTCTGTCCTCCTGTGTCCCACTGGTCTCCCTCCTGAAAGAGAGTCATAGAAACCAGAACTCCTCTTTCCCAAGACAGGTCAGAGACACTGAAAACTCTCCCACGCAAGCCGTAGAACTGGGAAAGATCCCCCCAGTCTTTCTCCCCTTCCCCGAGAAGATTCTGTTACATACACAGAAGGAGAGAACGCCACACAGACAGGCCAAGAAAAACCTGGCCAGGGCTCACTGGGTTTCCTCCCTCAGTCTGGCACCTTTACATCATATGCTTTTTGTCAAATTGTGTATCTACATGGTTATCCACTTTTCATCAAACTAAACCACAAAAACAGATAGCTTTCCCTAGGTATTTGGATCTTCATTTCTGAAGTCTCCTGTTAAGTTTTTTATCCTTTGCTCTTGTTAGCATTTGTTGTGGGACTGTCCTACTTGCCCTTAAGAGTAGGTGAGAAAAGGTAGGTCATCTTTCTGACCCCACACAAATAATCTGAAGTTTCCAGAGGACACTGAAAATTACCTTTGTGCACTATATGTATAATTCATTTTAATACTCCAAACCCAAAGTCTAATGGAAACCACTGCCCAGTGCCTCCTCAACAATTACCCTGAATGTGGCTGTGAAGCTACCACAGTAGAAATTCGAGGTGGGCCCGTGTGTGCTAAGGGAAAACCCTAGGTGCATTTGCAAGCAAGGAAAGCAGGATTAGAATGAACGGCCCTGGCTGGAGAATATGTGCTTTCTTCATGATAAGATTACTGAGGCTTTTAGGGGTGGAGGAACACACAGACAGTGAGTGGTGGCCAAAATGAGAAAACTTAGTTTGTGAGTCAACTGATTTATAAAAAAAGTACATCTTTTAAGCCTGTATCATGAAGGATTTATACACTCAACCATGAACAAGTGATTTTAGCCATGATTTGTTATTAGAGAAGTAACTTTAAAGTGTTCCTTTAATCAAAAGCATTTTGAAAATGAATTTGCTTCTTATTTTTACTTAGCAATTATTTTTTAAGAACAACTCAAAACCCAGAGATAATAATATGCCTACAACATATCTGCTGGTATCTGATAGTCAAACTGCAGTAGGTATTGGTATAAATATGCGTGTGGTTTGGCATAAAACAGCAGGTGTTTAATAATTGTGACTGAAGCTGCGCCACAGTGATTCACAATGTGGATCCCGAATTGGCAACGTGGAGAGAAACCGGATACAAGTTTAGCAGTAAGCTGGAGGCTCAAGACATGAGACCAACAGAGGCTGAGGCAGGGGGAAAGGATTACCCCCACTGGGTCCCGAGGAGGGCTGTAAGCTACATCTATCTCCTCACACCTTCTGGTGGGTAATCTACAAAGCAGGTCCACAGCCAAGCCTGAGAGAAGCACTTGCCTACTTAACAGCCAAAATTAGTTAACCATCAGGTAGGCAGGGGAGCTAGAAGACGGAGTTAAGAGGAAAACATTAACACGAAACAATGATAAACTGGAGCTATTTAACTTGTGTCTTTAGTACAGAAATTTAAGGTTGAGTAAACATGACCATCTAAATCCTTTAATCCTGCTGCTGACATTTATAGTGACTGAGAAGGATTAATCATTTTGATCTCTAAATGAATCACTTTAAGCAGTTCATATTTAAAAGTAATAAACTTTGGAGGTGCAGTAATTAGCCTAGTGGATCTGATTCATGTTTCTGGGTTTTGTCTCTTATGAAACCGTATTTTCACAAAAATTAACTTTTCTCAGCACTAGTATTTCAGAAAACAAGAGAAAGAAGTTTCAGATTCCTTTCATTTTTGTATGATGACAAAGAGAGGGGGGCACTGGGGAAATGAAAAGTTTGGGGTCTAACTGGAAATTCACGGCAGCATTAAGTGCTGAATGGTAAGACCATATGGTCATATTTCTTTTGAAGTTTAGGATCAGTTCCCATTATTCACTATAATGGCATCCAAGACTAAACCAAATTTCAGTCTTTAAAATTAAAAGAATTTTCCTCTTGGCTCTTGAATCTTACTCTTTCACAATTTCCAATATGTTTGAAGGTTTAATATATTTTTGTAGTGTAAAAAATACAAATAAAAATAAAAGGAATAAGAAAACTAATTTATTCCATTAAACTCCCAAAGCAGGATAAAAATGGTGCAGATTCACACAAAATTAGTGTTTGAATCAGAGGAATAAGTAGTACTATTTTTAATAACTGTCCAATGCTATGAGTGACATTTAAAAATTAAATATATAACCTTCATGTTCTACATTTAAGAAATATGAATTCAATTCTTTTGACCTATCTGGAACATGTAGTCCATAGAAACATTTAAAGATTACCTATTATTTTAGTAATATTCCAGTAATGAGACTGCCTACAAAGTAACCTATATCTAAGGTTTAAGACGATTTTTTTTTTAATTTGGAATTAATGAAAATATTTAAAGGCATGGGTCCATCTGCACGCCATCAACTCTTTGTTCTGTCAGCACAGCCCTGGACATGTCACATATGCTATTATCTTGCTGGGCAAAATTTCTTTATCTAGCAAATCCTTGCAGTACAACAGTAGTGGGGTTGATTGTAAGAGAATATTGTGGTTATGGCTCAGTAGAGACCACCGGACTGCCCTTGGCACCAAAGGAAATCTCACCTTGGCTAAAGCTGAGTGAGAGGAAAGATACAAACCCCAAACTTGCCATTTGAACATGGTTTTGTTTTCATATTACTATTTAGGTACATTTTATATGCAGTGAAATTCAGAGATCTAAAGCAGACACTTGCATGAGTTTTGAGGAATGCACCTCCCACAAGCCTCGCGTAGGTGTGGCACCTCTCCACTGAGCTCACCGAGCTCTCCCACGCCAGGGCAGTCCCCACCCCAGAGGCAGCCGTTGTTCTATTGCCCTGTGGGTTAATTTTGTCTCTTCTTTGAATGTGGTATCAATAGAGTCATATAGTATGTATTCTGGATCCCTCCTATTCACACAATGGTTCTGAGGTTCTTCATATTGCTGCACGTATTAGTTCAACTCTTGTCATGTAAAGTTGCATTCTGTTGCAGGAATGTACTACGATTTTTTCTGTACCCCACCTGGTTATTTTGTTATTTTTAGTTTCAGCCTATTGTGAATTAAGCTGCTACAAACATACATGCTCATCTGTCTTGAGGAGATACTTAGGCGAATAGCTGGGCCAGGCGAGAGATGCTATCTTTAACTTTCTCTACGGAACTGCTACTTTCCAAAGTGGACATGCCATTTTATGTCACACACGTTTTATGTCACATCAGTAGTGCGTAAGAGCCCCAGCTGTCCACATCTTCACCAGTATCTGGTGCTGTGGATCTTTCCAGGTTTTGCCATTCTCATGGGTGAATAGCAGTATCTCCCTGCGGTTTTAATTTTCATTTCCTTGATGGCTAATGATGCACTAACAGGCATTTTTGATGTGCTTACTAGATAGGTATGTAGCTTTAATGTGACATTCTTTTGCCACATTGCAGTTTTTCCCTTTTGCTATGGATTTGTAGGAGCTATTTCTATAAGTCTTCTCGCATATGTTCATACATATATTACACAAAGCCACAGAGATACATACATATATCTTTACCTAGAAAAATAGGGAAGTTTCTCCCAGACTGAGGCTTTTCATTTTCCTATACAAATCATTTGATAAATGTAACTATTAAATTTTGATGAAGTCTAATTTATCAAGTTTTTCTGTTCAATTTAGCTCTTTCATACCCTTGCTAAGATATGTTTGCTTATCCTAAGGTTGTAAAGACATTACAAAATATATTTACCTTTTCATCACGGCTTTCTAGTGGCAATTAGATGGGAGATTAGAGTTGAAAAATAATTCAGAGTGACTAGTTATTCCTGGATGTGAAGCTCACTTGGTTTTGATTACATGAGCATTTTATAAGCCTGGGTCTCAGTTTTCCTCCCCTATAAAATGGACTTAGCTTGAAAAAGCTCACCATCAGTGACTTAAGAGGTTATTAAATTTAAAGATCCTCCAACCATATAATTCTACACAGAGGCAAGAAGGAGGCAGCAGAAGGACCCTGACACAAAACAAAGAGCAACAGGATCACGAGTCAAAGCAGCAATACAGGGAAAAGGCCTTGGAAAAGGTTTGAGTCACCACGGTTAAAATTTCCTCCAGCTTGGGTGCTTTGGGTTATTTCATCCCTGTACTGTCTCCTGATCAAACACCTCCCCTAAAGACTGTCTGGAGCACATTTGGAGTCAGAAGGCCACCACCAGGATAGCACGGCCATTAGCAAGCTGTGCTTGTCTGCAAGGATGTTTTTATTCCCTCATCTCCAAAGTGTACAACCAACTTGCTGTGGTTCCAAAGCAGGGATTGTTTTTCACGTTTGACCTTCTGGTGATTTAAAATTGGGAGGTTTTTCCCTCAAGACTAACTCTTCCAATACAACTTCTGTTAATATTTTGCTGTTTATTCTGTTACTTCCTACACGGTTTTGTTGCTGTCCTTATTGTCAGTAATTCCATGGATAAATTTTTGTTGTATGTGTTTCATGTGCTTTAAAAGAGGTTTTGGGTAGGATTTCCTGAATTATTTCTTTTCTGTTGTTCATTTTGGCTTTTTCCTGAGCTGGAGTTTCAGAATCGTACAGAACATCCTTACTTTAGAAATGTGCTGTGTTTAGAATTGATGATGGTCAGCACGTATTTTCAAAGGAAATCAGTATATAGGATGTGGGGATGGAAAACATAAGTCACTAAGCTATATGCAGTTAAAGGACTGGGGTGTGAGCACCGTGGGACACAGGCTGCATGTATGAGACTGTCCTTTTGGAGACGCACGCTCCGAATTCCAGTCATGGAGAGCCCTCACACAGGACTGTCACTGCGACTTCTGTTCACCTTGCCGGGAGAAACTTCCTAAGCAAATCACTGGTGATCCTGAAGGAGAATTAAGGTCAGTGAAGGTCAGTGAATATTAGGAATTGTGTACTGCGCATGAGCAATTTGGGATTAGCTCCTATCTTCCCTAGACTAATGGGAAAACTAATTCATGTTTTCATGTTCACTGACCACTTGAATTTCTCTTTTGTGAAATATCTATTCGTGTTATTTTCCATCTTGGTTGTCTATTTTCAATTTATAAAAGTCTCTCAATATATTATAGATAGAAATCTTATGCATATCACACGGAGCAGAAATATATTTCTTAATGGAATGATTTTGTTTTTATATTTTTTAATTTAAATGTGAAAGGGTTCAAATAGACATAGCCAGTTAAGTCTGTCTGTTCTTCTGGGTGTTCTGCGGTCATTAGAATGGTCTCCTCTGCTCCTGCGGTGGACACACAGCCCTTGGAACAGCCGGCATAGATATGGGCACACTTCTTCCTTGCCATATTCTGTTTTAAAGAATGGAAAGCAAATAGAGTACTTGCTTCCTCTTCTCATGCCGCTAAGAATGGCATGTACAGCGGCACTGAAAACACAGTGGTAGGAAGAAGTCTTAGGAGAGTGAAAAGACAGTCCAGTGAGAGAAAAGGCTTCTCACCTTTGGTTCATTCTCGTTTCAGAAAGAATATGAAAGTGTATCTTCCACCGAGGGGGCCACCAGACAAAAGCCACACGCTAAGGACTGTGGAACGAAAAGAGACAGAAGGAACCTGGGTCCTTGGTGGCATCTTTGATCCCTGGGTAGTCTGCCTTTGGAATTATTTGTAAGAAAATAATTCTCTAAGGTGCTTAATCCACTGTTTTTGGAGCTTCCCACCACTTATGGTTCAAGTCATTCCTGTCTTATTCAGTCTCCAAATTAACTTCTAGAATTCTTATTGCGTTATTTTTTTTACATTTGTCTTTAATCCATCTTAATTTATTTTTGAATATGCTGAGAGACATGGGTCCAATTTTATATTCTTCCAGATGGATAACCAGTTGTGCCAGCACCATTTATCAAATCCCACTGAATAAAAAAATATCCCTTTTATGTTGAATTTTCCTATATACTGTGATCTATTTATGAAATTTTAGTCTATTCTACCCATCGAATTGTTATTATTTGTGTCAATGGGAAATAGATGTGATTATGACAGCTCCTTCATACTTTAGAAATTACATAATAAGGCCATTTTATCTTTACTATTTTTCTTTTAAGTATGTTTTTAAGTTATTTTCAGGCATTCTCCCATATGAATTTTAAGACCACTTATTCCAATTAAAAATAACCCTAACTCACTGGGATTTTATGTGACAGCTTTGATTTCTACACATTCATGTAGTGCAAACTGACATGCTTATAATATCAGTGCCCCCTTCCAGAAACACTGCCTTTCCATTCATTCAGATCTTAGTTTATGTCTTCAGTCATATTTTCTATATGCCTTCATATGGGTCTCATGTTATCTTTGTAAAGTTTGTTCCAAAGAATATACTGTCTGTTGCCTTTGTGATAGGACTTTTCTTGACTTCTGTATTGAGTTGGTTATTGTTTAATAATGACAAGTTACCTAATAGCATGCATCAGTATTATTCTAAGCAGTTCATATTTATTTACTCATTTTATCCTTAAACTATAGAATGATCTACATATAAAAAACTGAAGCATAGAACATTAAGTCATTTGTCCAAGCAAGTTATTTGGCCAAGATTAGGCAATGTGTCCCTCAGCTATGGAGAAGCATGGGATTCAAACGCAATCAAATGGACTGAGAACCCACAGTCTCAGCTCTTACTGAATCTTGCCCATGTTGTCTATATATTTATCTAGTATTCATTCAAGTACCAAATTCACTTGAGTCTATACTTTTATTTCTAGTGACATATGGTTTTATATGTACATCATTGTATTATATTTAATCAAAGTGTTGATTTTAACTTTCCTCAAAACATATTTTTCTCTTATTCCAACTGCCAAAACATCTAGAATAGATTTGAATAGCAATTGTAAGTGAACTTCCCATATCCTCTGGATTTTAATTACAACATTCTCATAATTCTCCAATTAGAATGCTTTCAAATTTTTGAAGGGTCATTTTAAGTAAAAGATCCACAATACCAATCATTTTAAATATGACTATCATGTAATTTTTTGTTCATATTAGTGAGATGTATTTTTAATTAATCAATTAATTAATTATTTAATTAAGTCAGGGTCTCACAATGTATTTCAGACTGACCCTGAACTATGTAGCTTAGGCTGGCCTCAAATCTATGGTGATCCTCTTACACCAGCCTCCCGAGCACTGGGATTATAGGCATGCACCACCAGTCTTGGCAGTGAGTTTTATTTTTATAAACAATGGTTTCTAAAGTTCATCTAAAACTGTTTTACTAATCAGTGATAAGATAATATTTTCTACTTTGATTTATTCATCTAATTATATTAATAGATTTCCTAACCTTGAAAAATCCTTGTGTTTTTGGCAAGGATTAGTAATCATTTCTAATTAATTTGATGTGGGATATTATTCTTTTTATATATATTGGTGGATTTTTACATGAAAGTAGTTGTTTATAATTTTTATGCACATATTGAGAAGCAATTTTGGTTTACACAGATTCCCTTTCTAATAATTTAATGAAATTTTGTTAAGGTTACTTCACTTCATACTACACATTTTGATGCCTTCAATTTTTGGGAGGGGGCTGTATGTGGTGCTTAGCAGCTTTCTGAACATTGGACTGAAATGTACTTTGAAGGTTGTATAAAATTCAGCTAGAAACTTTATCTGTTCCTCTTTGACATTTTTTTAGTGGTACTGGGCATTGAACCCAGGGCCTTCACACTGAACCATTACCCCAGACTTTCTTTTCCTTTTTAAATATTTTTATTTTGATATAGGTTCCTGCTAAATCATTTACCCAGGTTTGAGCAGAACCTGTGACCCTCTTGTCTCAGCCTCCCAGAGTACTGGGATTATAGGCCTGAGCCATCACACCTGCTCTCATCTGTGTCTTCTGAAGGTGCCTCTTTTAATCACCTTTCTAATCTCTCTGCAATTATTGGTTTTGGTGAGTTTTCTCCATGTTCCACTATTATTGGGATTAATCATATCTTGTCAAAAACAATAAATTCCTTTAGCATTTTTAAACTCATTGCTGAAAATAATCCCATTTGCTTGGTACTCTTTGGTATCTTTTCTGTATTCTTATTTTTAATTACTCTTTAATTAGGATTAGGAGAGGCCATCTACTGTATTAGTCTTTTGTGAGAGAATCAGCTTTTCGTTTCCTTTTCATTTCAGCTTTATCTTGATTATTAAACAAGCCTTGCTTTTTAAGGTTTATCTTTCTGATATTTATTCATTGTAAAATGTCTAGTAAATTGCCTTCTCATTGGTTTTCAGTATTTAAATATATTCTTTAACTGTGTATTTTTTCTATTATTATGGCTTTTACTATCTTGCATAAACTTTGGAAAAATTTTATTTTCATTGTTTTCTATTTTTTTAACCATAATCAAGAAACATCATAATCCATGGGAGAGAAGTGTTTTTTGTTATGTTTTTGTTATTTATTTCTAATTTTATAGGTCAAATATTTTGACCTATAAAATCCTTCCTTTTTTTGGTTTCTGTTTGTGGCTAAATATATAATCAGTTTCTGTAACTATTCTATAGAAGCATACAATATTGTATTTTTCTTACCTGACATTATAAATTTACCTATCATCATCTACCTACTCATAATTAAATGTGTTGTAATTTTTTAATGGAAAAACTAGAGATTGAATCCAGGTTCTCTGCACTGAGCTACAACTCCAGTTCTTATTTAATTTTTGTTTAAGACAGGGTTTCACTGAATTGCTCTTGCTAGACTGAAACTTCTTATCCTCCTGCCTCAGCCTCCCACAAAGGTCAGATTATAGGCATGCACCACCAACCCATCTCTAAAAGTTTTGATTACTATTATGTAGTTAGCTTGGTTTTGTCTTTTAGATATGTCTGATTCTGAAGGAAGTGAATAAAAATACCCCACTGTAAACATTTCCTTCTTTTTTTAATCTGTTTTTGCTTTATAAATTTACCTATTATATTGTTCAATGTATGCAATTTGAGAGTGCTCACCCTCTGTACAGTGTGTCGTTATCATTTCTTCAATGGTTCTCTTTGTCCTGTTTAGTTTTTATAATAAAGTCTGCCATTCCCGCTATTAATACTGCCACTCCTGTCTTCTTTCTGTTTGTATATACCTGATCGTGTATTAGTTTCAACCATTTTTCCATTTCAGTGTGTTTCTTATAAATACGAGTAACTTTCATGAAGGAACTGAATAGTTTGTTAAAACTACCTTTACAGCTCATATATGTAGTGTAAATTTGATTCCTTCCACCTTGTTTTATGACTATTCATAATTTTCCTGTTTCTTCCTTTTCCTTGGAGCTGTTTTTGGCTAATTTGCCCAGATTGCCATTCATCCCCTTTCCCTGCTAATTAGGCAGGTCTGTTCTTCTCTTTTCATTCCACTAATGATTGCTTTCCCTTTCCTGACATTCATATTCAAATATATGTTTTTCGTTATTACAGAAATGCAAGATAGTAATTATTTCCCACCGCTACAGTTCTATTCCATAACTGTTTCCACTTCTCCTTCATCAGATGAGGTGAAACTTTGAGCACTTCTCCTTCCCCTTTATCTTCCCCAACTTCTGGATTGCTCGGAGGCTGACAAGGATGTTTAGTTCCACTATTTTGCTAAGATTGCCCCTGCCGCACCCCCACCCATGTGCAGATGTGGTATAACCATTGGAGCTATAACTAGAGGTTGTGCCACAAGGCCGCTTTCTCGTTAGGTCTCATCTTCGGACCCTAACTCTGACTCAGTTGCTGTTCCTCCTGCAGTACTATGTTGCACAAAGTTGATACAGTCTCCAAATCCTTACATTCCCTAAATATCTTTTATTCCTTCTAGAGAGGAATGATATTTACAGAGGTTCAGGACATGCTACCTCAAAATATGGCTTCTTGGCATTTGAGGAAACCACGAGGGCACAAAGGGCCCTCTCACCTTTCCCTCACTACTTTCCCTTGAAGCAGAGCATTAAATAGGATGGTCACTCGCTAACCATCTTTAATCCTTCTCCCGTAAAGCAGCTCCTAGGACTCGCACTGTGCAAGCTACTCAGTGAGTAATTCTAAAGGCCATCACCTGTGATGCACAGGGAGGCTGCTGACCCTTGAAATGACTGATGGATGTTCCTTCAAAGCTGTTTTGTTTTTTTGTTTCAATGACGGCATCCAGAGGAGCTCACGAGGAACCAGCTAAGGTTGTTATTCTGACTCACTCTTCTTCGGTAACTTAGTAAATTCTTCTCATTATAACACTAAATCCTTGGCCCAGAGGCATTCCCATTCTTTTTTTTAATATGTGATGTATGACCTTGAACTGAGCATGCTCTGTAATGTGCCTTCCTTTTCATGTGATGATGTCTTTCCTGTATGAATACAGATTAAGTTTCCCCAATAAAAGCCCCTTGCTTTCTTTATTCAGGGAGGTACTGCTTTGAGAATTATCCCTGGCAATCCCTTTACTTGCTACAAATAATAAACTTTTCTTCACATTTGTCTCTGCTTTGTGCTTATTAGCTTGCATTCACCAAAGGGTAAACCAAATGCATTTGATTGTTAAGGAGAGGTTCCCTTCCTATACACAGAGGAAAGGAACAATTTTTCCTATAAAAACATGGGAACACAGAGAAGAATCTGAGCATAAAGGCCTTTCTAAACACTTTCTGACCACCTCCCTCCGAAGCTCAGGTAAGGGCCTTCCTTGAAGTCATCTCACTAAGGGAAGTTCTCCAAAAGGAATGCAATTGTCTCAGGCATTTCTTGATCTCTTTAAATGGAAAACATTGACTTATAGCACAAGGAGACCGAAGACCTGACACCTCACTCAGAGGAACTGCTACCAGCAATCAGGAATTCTAGAGAGGGCTGTCTGGAGACTTTATTTGTATAACAATACAGGCTTTGTTCGCAGTGAAGTTTCTCCCCATGCCCTCCCAAACCTATCACCACCTCCTCCTCAAAGCTCCAAGTCTGTACTGCTTTCTGTAGCTTAGACTGCTGTTTAAGCTCCAACCACCTGGCTTGCCTTTGGGTTTCATGTTTCGTGTGATTGCCATGAAACTGCACGCGAATGAACTTGTATGCATTTTCTCCTGTTGACCTGTTGTCAGTCTCCTTTATAAACTCAAATTATTGAACCTCTAGGAAGTGGAAAGAGAAAGTTCTTTTCCCCTTACACCAGCAGCAGATCACACCCTGTCTGCCTGTACTTTCCCATGAGTATGCACCTCATCAAACCTAGGCATGAAAATATATGTTTGGCCATTTCTTTGGGTCTTCATTTCCTTATGAAAGCTCCCATGGCACGTAAAACTTAAATAAATCTTTATGCTTTACTCTTATTAAGCTCTCTTCAGCGGCCAATCATGAACCTAGTGATAGGTGATAAAAGATATCTTTCCTTCTCTGGGAAAGGGGACAATGTTCTCGCTGTAGTTTTTGTCCCCTTGGTAGTTATTATGCGCGTCCAGCTTTTATTGCTGCAGATTAGTACATTCATGATTCATTTTTGACTTACTGCTTTTTCTTTTTAAGCAACAAGTAAAATAACTAGTCTTTTCTCTCTTGAATCTTGTAGAGTGTTTTTTCTCTCTAAAGGCAGAGATAGTTTCTAGGATGTATTTAGGTGTTGGCGGGTATTCGTATGTGTTCATATTAACTGTATTTTCTGTCTTAGCTTCTTTCTTCTACTTGGTCTTCAAAACCATTAATTTGATTTTAACAGAGATCATAGTCTCTTTGTTATGGCTTGATGGCCCCAGAGTCACATGAGTAATAGCGGGGCTTATCAGAGGTGGCTGCATCTAGGGCATGTGAATATGGATTACGGGTATATGATCACTAAATTAGTCCACTGATTGGGTTAGCACAGTTCTGGGTGTTGGTACTGGGAAGGCCCACCTGGGTGTAGGTGGAATCAACGTTAGGTTCATAGCCGTGATGGGATAAGAGAGAGGGGCAGGCGCGTTGCATCGCCGCTTTTCTGCCTGTTCCGCCATGGACAGTTTCTCCTTTGCCATAATGCCCTCTGCTTCGGAGCCAGCAGACTGTGGGAATCTCTGCTGAAATCTCTACAAACTACGAGCTAAAATAAACCTTTCCTCCCTTAAGTTTGGGTATCAGGATATTTCGTTTCAGCAATGAGAAAAGTAACTATTACACTCTCTTCAACTAAACTATTTTACTTTCTTTTGTTCTTTCTTTGGTGTTGGTAACTGAACCCACGGTCTTGTGTAGCTCAGTTGTATCTACAACTAACCTACATGCTCTACCTCTAGCTCTTTCTAACTTTTACTCTGTAAATTACAGCTTTTCCTCTAGCCATTGTCACTGTCATCGCTCATTTTGCTAGTGTTCCACTGCTGTCCTTGGCTCTCTGTATGTACTTTTCTTATCGTCTTTTATTTAGGATCAAGTTGTATTCAATTATCTCCATTACTCATTTTGATTTTGTGCTTCCTCATCTCTCACAGCCTCTCCTATCTCCTGCTTGCTGGTACCAGTGACCACGCTGTTCTCCTGAGAGCCTTCAGAAGCAGGGAGGAGTTCTGTTAGATTCTCAGGAGAAATCTTTTCATTCCTTAATTTGTGTAGCTGCCACTCCCAATACTAAGAAATGGAGAAATGAATCTGTGTGGGTTATCCCAGCTTCTGAAGGGTCAAGGAAACAAAGAAATAGTCACTCAAGTAGAATGAGAGGGAGAGAGTCAGAGAGCGGGAGCGAGAACAAGAGCGAGAGCGAGAGCGAGAGAGAGAGAAAGAGAGAGAGACAGAGACAGAGACGAGACAGAGAGGCAGGGAGGGAGAAGCTTCTGAAGGTCTAAGGACACAAATACTCAACTACGAGGACAGAGAGGGCAGGGAGGGAGCTCTTTTTGGAACATCAGCGTCACTGCAGTCTTTCACCTTCACCCCATTCTGAACTTCCACTTCCCCCAAAAGGAAAAGTACCTGTACCAGCCTGAACCTTAGGATCCTAATGGATTTCCTGATCTCATTTGAACCCTCAACTGCTCAATCCAGTGGAGGTAAGGGTTTGGCTGAGTAGATCAGGCATCTTTCAAACTACTTGCCCTCCACAATCCCCTTTGCACACTACAGGAGAGCCCAGGCTGCTCGAACATTCTTCTGTTTCTTCCTTGGTGAGGGGCAGCTCTAGGACTAGGGCTGGAGATCGTAGCTCAGTGGCAGTGCACTTGCCTAGCATGCTTGAGGCCTCTAGTTCGTCTCCAGCAAGAGAAAATTTGAGAGACTGGGGCTCAGGATGCAGCCCACAAGGGACATACGCCAGCGGGGATCCTGGGCTTCTGGGAACTACATTTTTTTCTCCTTTGTTCTCTCTCCCTAGCAGAGCTTCCCAATTAAACTTGAACCAACAATATCATGGGATAGAAGGCAGAAGCCATGCTAGTGGGAGCCGGGGGCTACTGATTATGAGAAGAATGAGGAGAAGGCAAGCTCCAAAGAAAAGAGTCCCTGGGAGCAGAGCAACACGGAAAGGGAAGACCACGGGGAGCCACACTTGGCAGTTAGCAGATGCCTGTTTCTGTCCATCTGCCTTCCCTATCCTCCCCTTTCTTTTTAAAAATGCATTTTCTATTTTGATTTAAGTATAAATATGGGTATGATTCTGTTTTTTAAATTTAAAAACGAATAATCTGCTAGGTGTGATGGTACGTGCCTGTAATCATTGCACTTTGGGAGCAGAAGAAAGAAATGTCAAGTTCAAGTCCAGCCCGGGCAATTTAGGGGCTTAGTGAGACCCTTTCTCAAAATAGAAGAATAAAACAATTATTGTGGATGTCGCCCAGTGCAACAGCACTATGTTCAGGACAATTCCTAGTACCAAAATAAATAAATAAATAAATAAATAAACCTTCCTCCCCATTGCCACTCTAGAAATTAAGAATAAGTGCTAATCTTTTCATTTAAAAATTCTGAGATTCATAACCCTAACACCAACTGCTGACTATTGAACACTTTGTCTTAGGACTGTCTCAAAGATGGTTATTTTTAGGATTTGGTTCAATGGAACAAAGGTATTCTAATTTCCACCTCTTTTCAAAATCCATGCTTATGGCCAGTGTTCTTGGTTGGAGTTTGTTATGGTTGATACGTTGTGTCAACTTGGGGAGTCTAGAGCTTTGGCTAAGTAACTCAGCAGTTGTAAAAAGGACATGCCTTCTGGCATGTTGTTTATTGTGTTAATTTAGGAAGTTTAAAAGGTTAACTATGTGACTCAGAAGGCAGCTGGGGTGCTTGTTTGTATTCATCCTGAGCCTGTGGAAGAGAAGGGCATGGAGATTGTGTGAGAGGTTCAGGACCCCTGGGTGGGGGTAGGCTGTTTACAATGTAAGGGAGAAAAGGAGGCTGCTTGCAGCCATTCCTCCCCCCTTGCTGGTTCTTTTTGCTGTGCTCTGCTGCCATGAATTTTGCCCTCTGCCATGTGCCACTCTGCCTGTGAAGCAGCCAAGTATGGACTGAAACCTCCACAAACTGTAAGCTAAATAAACCTTTCCTTTCTTCATTTTGGGTGTTGGGTATTTTGTCTCAGCAATAAGAGTAAAGTAGCCCAGACAGAGTTAATAAGAATTCGTGTTTGATCGAGACTACTACAGACACATACAACACACAAACTACAGCAGCAAAAAGGAGTAAAAAGAATCTTTTATGTTATCACTTCTCCAAAAACACGGGATGATCTTGTGCAGCTGTTTCATAAGAAATATGTCTCAGACCTGATGGGATAAATTCTCTTCAAAGATGAGGCTCAGAAAATAGTACCCAAGAATGCAAAACACACCATTGTTACTTGATCCCCATCACACCTACAGAGCTTCACAGCTGCTGGAAGAACAACTACTTCCATCACTCGAAAGCCACATGAACAGTTTTAAAAGAGAGAGAGCGACGCGAGAGCCCGTCAAATTACACATTACTGTGAAAATGAAATAATCCTCAGCTTTACAGTGTCTAAATATAACATGTAATTAACAGTAGTCACCTGCCAGTCAGTAAAGCCACAAAAAATGATTAAAATTAAGTCTAATGATAGGCCACAAAATTGACTGATAAAGATAAAAAATAACTGTGTTTTTAAAATTTGAATTCTCCATGTAAGTTGCATTCACAGGGTCTCCATTTCTCCCTTCCTCCTCAGCTGAAGCTGCATTTTTCTGAGTCCTTCGAGGAGTAAGTGGGTACAGGACGGATGTGCGGTGGTTTCAAAACCCCGCGGACAAGCTAAATTAGCATGATTCTTTGGAATTGTTTCAAAGATCTCTGGCTATTATTAATATTTTTAATCTTTCATTTTTATTATGTGTATGATGTCAGGAGCTGTGTCAGGAAGCACATTTTGTCAATTAAATAATTAATCCCACAGCATAATAGTCAGTAAGGAAAAATTGACATTTGTCAGGTTCAAAGAAAATGAAAGCCTGGGAGGATTTTTCATTATGCTTGTTCAAAAAAAAAAAAAAAAAAAAACCTGATAGTCAACTGAGTTCCCTTACTCATTTCTCTCTTACACCTCCTGCTCCAGCTACAAACACTCTCCACATCCAACCAAAGGGAAAAATAAAAGTATCTCAACTCCTCTAGTGCCCTCACCCTCACCTACTCCATTAGAAAGATCAATTTTGCTTCCTATAGGTGTGTTGAATTTGAGAACTTTTCACTGTCCATACCACCACCATTTAAATGAGCAAATGAAGAAAACTGACTCCAACATACTGAAGGGCAATTCTTACACCGAGCCTCCTTCTCCTGTTTTATGCGTTGGCAGATGCAGAGCCTGAGCCCTAGCAGACCCCGGTGAGGGTTCGAGTCTCAGCTTCCTACGCACTAGCCTTGGGATCTCCAGGACTCACATATCTGGATCAATGAGGCTACTTGCTGTCAGGACCTACCTCAGCAGGTGCCTGTGCACACCGCCTGATCAGTGCATGGCCTACAGTAAGCCATCACTACTCAGCAGCCCGAGTCAGCAGTACGCTGGTGTTTTCAGTAAGTTCTATTTAAGAACCTGTCGAGTGACTCATAGCGCCATCAAATGCTGCACTTCGCTTTTCTTTTTGCTTCGACTCTCAAACCTCTTCGCACTACCCCGATCAGCTACTGACGAGAGGCCTCCATCTGCTGTCTGGCTCCTGTCTCTCTCCTGTGGCCCTTTTCCCTCCCTCGTCCTTGGCTTGCAGGGAGCTGAGTAATAGTCCTGTTTGGTCCCCTCCGAACTTCAGTTCCAGGGTTTCTGCAGATGGTATCGCCAATGTCGTGAACAACAGTCTGCACTGGATTAACGCTGCCTAGGAGGTGAAAATTTCAGTGCGCTATTTTTAACCTGTTTAAGCGTCCTCCGCTCTGCCAAAATGAAATGCTTGCTTGGGGTGGAGACGAGCCTCCCCAGCGCAGTGCCACATGTGCTGCTTTTCCTAAGAGTCTTCCACATTGTAGGATTGCCCACCCCCAACCTGGCACTGAGCAGTTATTTTTGTTATAGAAAGTAATACTTTTACTGGGTTCAGATCCCATGTATTTCTTTGCTATCTATTTTTTCTCCATTTGGTGAAAACTGTACACTGATCATCTATTTCGGCCATGTAGAGACTAGAAAGCAATTGAGCTTAGAATTTACAGTACACAGTACAATGACCCAAAGCCCCCAACTTTTCAAGACTGCATATCCCAAATACGTCTTTTATTTGTCCTCTTACAAATGAATTTAAAATCTTGAGCAGTTTTGTCCTTTGCCATAGAATTTAATATCAGTAATTAGTAAGATATGCTCTAGGGAGAAAAATCGGTCTTTAGAAAATCAAATTTTTGATGTAAACTTGTTTGGGTGAGAAAATATTATCTCAGTGTAGTTAGGATGGCTCTTTTCATAACGCAAAGCAAAGAATCATAGAGAAATTTCAGACTTTGGAACAATTTGCTGCGCTATCACTTTTCCTTAAATTTGATCCTGCCCGACGTAAGTCACACTGTCTGTGAGGTGACTGGAAAACAAGCAATATATTCTTTATTATTTACGTTTAAGCTATTTTCTCCTCTCCTGATTAAATTAGCTAAGGGACACTATAAGTTTTTACAATGCACAATATAAACATAAGGAGATTTTACTTTTATTAATAAAAATCTTGCCTACATCTCCAAGCTGTATTAGGTGAAACACAACATAACTGCATATCTAATTTTAAAGCTATTGTCTTAAACACGAAAATCAATGACCAAGACGTAGAGGATTGTATTGCAGGAAACTAGGTCGTGTTAAGGTGTAACCTTCATGTGTCAGGGTGCCTCAGAGAGGAAAGTGAAACCCTTCAGAGCAGGCGTTCGTGTAACAGTGACTTCCACAGAGCTGGGCTGGATGGATCAGATTATCTAGGATCATAGTTTTTTTTTTTACATTTTTAACAGAGACAGATGAATTTTCTTTTCTACAGCTTCTGTTCTCCAGTCTAACCATAAAAGTAAAGTTTATGAGTGCTTTCATTCAACTAAAAAGAAGCCCTAGAGACCTCATACACACATACTTTGGCCGTGGGTAAAACTAGAAACCTCACATGCACAGTGAATGTGAAGCTGTGGGTTTATTCTCTGCATGTGTTACTCTTGTCTGGGAGCCAGTTTGCTCTTGATGGCTTTCTCCCTCTAACCTGGAATAGTGAGTGATCATCTAACATGCCCAGTTAGGACTAGTGGCTAGGACACCAAAACTGTGAAGGACTCATGTCACCTGGGAAAAAATGTGATACCTACAAGTTCGCAACATTGGAGCATGCCTTGTCTTACTAGAACAATTACCTACCTTGTCTAGTAAACTCGTCTGCTTCTCTGTGAACCAAATCCTTTACTCTGTTTCCGTAAAGCAGGCGTGAGGAATCATGATCAAAAGCTTTCAAGGTTTCACTGGAGCTATAAGACTTCTGCGTAGGGACCCTACACTCTTCATTGTCTGCTGAGGAATTTGTATACCGGCGTTCTTTTTCTCTTCTGCTCTTGGTCAGGGAGCAGTAAGGCCTACGTTCCTTCACATCCATACTTCATTCCATCTGTTTGCTCATCAGTCCTGCTTGTTACAAATTATGCTCAGTGTTCAATTCTCATTGGCCTCTCTGTAAAGATAAAAGGTTGGCATGACGTCAGCATAATATTCATCTAAACACTGACTACCCTCTACCGGTCTCCATCTGGAGGGTGGTGGAAAACTAGAACCTCGCCTATCTCGGACTCCTGCTTTCAGTAAGAAGTTAGTAACCCTAAGCTCTGTCTGAAATATTTTGCAACACCAAGAGGTGAGGCACTTTTTCTACTAATGAGGGCTATTATGTAGATGAAGACACTATATCTGATTTTTTACATCAAGAAAAATGATTTAAGATGAAGTTTAAATTTCACTATGAAAGCTAAAAATTGGCTTCAATAATTTGTTAAATTTTTGTGCAGTGGAAAAGTTTTCTGTTGTAGCACTTTCTCCATTCACAAATAAATTATTTTTTTCTTACAAAAATGTATACTATTTTTTTCTTCTTCAATTTTTATTTAAAAAGCATGAGCAATTTGAGAGTGTCTTACACATAAAACTTTGTCAAGCGCATTGCGCATTTTATTCAGTTTTGCAAACATTTTTCCTTCAGAGGGCATAATTTTCCTGTTTTGAAGACCTCGGTGTCTTGGATTGTGGAAAAAAGATGGCTCTCCTCTCATACCCCTCTTCTTAAAATTCTTTTTCCTCTCTAGGAAATGAATTTAATCAGCATACTCTGATATTTAAGGCAATTGAAGTGGCTGATTTGATGGGGGCAGTTTCCTGTAACTGCCGGCAGCAAGAATAACTTAGAAAGAGCAAAGCAAGTTGTGTTTCTCTGCTTAGCTACTTTGTTTTTCCTGAATCTGCTGAACCGACAGTGGTAGGGGCAAGAGGAACAAGCTCTGCTGCACAAGATCTGGGGCCTGGGAGGGGGAGAGCCGCCCAGGGCTAATCTGCATTTTAAATGAGCCCATTTTGTCTTTATTCTTTCTCACTTTTTCCTTCCTTTCAATCTGAAGACCCTTGAGGACTTAGTCTTCAGTCCTCAGTGTTTTTTCCCTACCCTAACCCTACTTCCCTAAATTTGGTTTTTATTCCAGTGATGCCATAATCAACTTGAAGTAAATGGTTCCTGGCTGGTCCCCAGGTCTTCGGTGCATCATCATTAAGGCTGTGAATTCTATTTTGACATTTTCTTCCATGTAGAGCCTCCCTTCCAAAGAGTCTCTCTCCCCTCTTCATCACTGGCTATCATTAGACACATCACACAGCTCTTTAATGTGCTTCCAACTTGGAGCCTTGTGGCTGACTCTGATTCTCCTATGTCGGCTCGGCTTACACCGAAGTTGTCAACAAGTCTTGAAGTTTTTCAGCTTAGCATTACAACTTTTATATCTCTCATATTCCAAAGTTTGCCTTCCATCCAGCTACAAAAAAAAGTGGCAGAACTCTCTGGGCTGGAGGGATCACACATTTCCAAAGTTTATACTAGGAAAGGTTTGCACTGTTCCTTCATGGTACTTCTTCAACAAAACTATGTCCCTCCCGCCAGCCTAAATAGTCAATAAAGAGTTCCCCAAATGGTGTCCTAGGTTTCTCTGCTATTGCACTGAGCTGAGCTGTTCAAAGTAGTTACTAATATTTTAGTGTGGTGCTGGAATGTACCTGGATTTCTCTATCTTTTGCTTCTTTTCCATGAATCTTAAAAAAACAAAAAACTAAATCTGAGTGTGGTGATGTGTGCTTGTAATAAATGTTACTCAGCAGGATGAGACCCGAGGATTACACAAGGCCAGCCTGGGCCACACGGCAATAATTAATAAAAGATTAAAAACAATATTTTTCATCGACGTCTTCTGTTTCATTATTCACTATTCTCTTACAGTTTCCTCTAATTGCTCTTCATAGAAATTGGACGCCCAGCTGTAGCTTTCCTTTAAGTTTCAGTTAATAAAGTTTTAGGGTCCAGTGGTGGGGCTATGTGTATAGAACCAGGGTTAAGACAGACAAATTTACTCTTTTTATTCCAACAAACAGAAGTTATTTTAGATAAATATTTACTGAGCAACGACTGTGTGTTAGAGTCCTTTCTAGAAGCTGAGGAAGCAGGAGTGAATAGAGTAATGTTCTTGCCTTCACAGATGATACATATATTCAGGCTGTGCACTGGGAGCATTTTTCCCACCACAGCTATTGTAGAAAACTCACAGGAGGCCACTGTGTGGACCAGGCTCCGACACTAGGTCCCTCAGAACAAACAAAAAACCAAAATGGTGTCACCTGGCTGAGGTTCACCAAAGGGAAACTAAATTGTTATCTATATTCCCCGACCTGCAGAGAAAATGAAAACAGCCAAGTTTCCTACAGAAGCCATTTCGATCAATAACATAAGGATGTTGGTTTTGCTTTAATACTTCAGAAAAAGTAACCTGAAATAATTTGACATCAATCAAGCAGTTATTTATCTATTGTTCTACCTCTTTTTCCTCAAGGAAAACGAAAAGTAACTTGGAAGTGACTGATCCACCTTTTGTTCTGTCTCTGTTCTCTCAGCCCTTCTCTGTTTATTAAACCAACTTCTGTGCGCTCAGCCTACTGAAACACTGGCTGTATTTTAAGGGATTAAGTATTGCCTGACTCTAGAACCTTAACATGTAGCCATTAATTGACTTCAGGGATCTCAATGATCTTTAAACTACATTGTTGTCATTTTTTCTTGTAACAGATTGCATTAAAATGTCCAAGTTCAACAAAATTTTTTTTCCAAAATAGTCTTGTCCTCTTTGGAGAAAAAGCGACATAGTTCAAAACTAAATGCTCATCAGAAAGCCTTTTAATTGACTGGACAAATACAATGCAAGCATTTTCAGCAATAGCAAGTTGGGCCTCCAAATCATTACAGGACTTTCGCTCCTTGCCCTAAGTTAGTACCTATTTTAAAATAAAGGTTGACAGGCCAGGGTTGTAGCGCAGTGGCACAGTGTCTGCCTAAAATAGATGTTCGCAAGAATGGGCCTCAGAAAATCGTACCCCAAAGGAGGGTGCTTCGGCACGCTGAATAATTCTACTTTTGAATGTAAATGAAATCTCTTTACTGTGTCATTTTCATGATATAATTTTATAACCTTGCAAATCAGACAATCATAAAGTTCTTTAATATGATCTGAAGTTCTTGAATATATCACCACAACTAAGGTGGAAATTTTGTAGTAATCTTACCAAACTTTACAAATCAGTGTTAATTAGATGTTAACAAATTAGCGATAAAACAATCATTTTAGGCTTTTTTTAGTTTTTGTTGTTTTCTTTCTTTGGGGGGAGGTTGCTGGGGCTTCAGAGTTATAACCACTACCTAACAAGAAAATTTTAGTTACTCTTGAACTTTATAGACCAGGGATGGTGAACTTCTTAGAGATGAGTACCTAGACTGCAAGCCAAAGCCCACTTACTTATCACAAATGGCCACACTGCAATTATACCTGAATTCAGACATTTTAGTTTAGAAAAAAAAAGTCACACATTAACATCTTTTTTCTTAAAAGAAAAACAAGTAACACACATGCCATAGGTTTGCCACCACTATTACAGACCATCTCTGGCACTCAATAGCTGGGTTTTCATTATGTGCAAGCAATGCTAAAATTCCATGATAATTCAAGATACATTATTCAAACATATGATCAAAGACAGAGGCAATTTGATCTTAGATATTCAAAACAATAAAAAGCCCTTTATAGCTGTCATTCCGTTTTTGTACATAGTTCAAACTTTTGAAGGGTTTAATCTACACTGTAATGTTTGCAACTACTGATATGCTTCTAATGGAAGTCAATGAGTTCAATATGACTTCAAAAGGCAGTTTTCTGGGTTATCTCCTCCAGTCAGGGCTGAGGATGAGAGGGTTAAGAAATGCAGCTGCTAAAGGGGCGCTAAACTGCTGGAGCACTTTGATGGTGACTGCATGGTCCTGTACAAAGAAGGGTCACTGTGCATGTAGTCAGCATGAAGAACTGAATGATCAGGACACGAGCCGAATCAGTGTAGGCAGAGCTTTTGAAAAATAAAAAAAAGCTATTAGAAAGTTGACCAAAACTTTTGATTGAACTGGCAAGCATACAACAATATCAAACTGATTAGGTTAATTTTCATTCCCTCCTTGAAAATCAACTCAGTTACTAATCATAGAACTCCTCTTGAAGTCACAGATGTTCTTAAAGCAAATTGCAATACTTAATACAGCTGGTACTGGCTTATGATGGTTAAACCTAATTTTTTGAGTATCTGATGGGATGAAAGCAATAAATATTGAATAGAAACTGCACTTCAAATTTTGAATTTTGGGGCTGGGGGTATAGCTCAGTGGCATAAGCGCTTGCCTGGCAAGTGCAAGGTCCTGAGTTCGATCCCCGGTACCGGAAAAAAAAAAATTTTTTTTTGAATTTTGATCTTTCCTCAGGCTAGTGTCTTGCGATGTTGACCAGCGGCAGCACACATTCACGAAAGTAAACCATCAGTACAGTATATTGTGTTGCTAAGCTCTGATATTCAGCAGGTTTAGGGTATTAAATGCAGGCTTTGTTCATTTGGTTTTTCTCAGAAGGTCTCACTCAGTTGCCCAAGTTGGCCTTAAAGTGGGAGTCCTCCTGTCTCAGCCTCCTAAGGGATGGGATTAAAGGCATGTAGCACCACATCTGGCTTAAACACACTTTTGAGTTATGATATTTTCAATTTACAATAGGTTTATCAGGATTTAACCCCATAATAAGAACACCTGCACTTTAAAAAATACATATTTTACAAATGAATGAATGGGCAGGCTGTTCTTGATTTATGGACATTAACATTGAAGAATATAACCTCTATTTCATATATGGTATTTAAATATACTTAGAGTACTCCACAAACCTTTTTTGAGCTCAGTCATAACACTATCAAATTACCATGATCTCACTAAAGGATTTGTATTTGCTGTTAGTTAAAAATAAAGACCTGATACATTTTTATTCTTTATATATATATGTGTGTGTGCGTGTGTGTGTATTGAAACATAGCCAGAAAACTAAACATTATTGTTGTTACATTTTCCCAATTCTAAAAAAAAATTTTGAAAATGTGCCTTGTTTTCATTGGAGTTTGTCTATCTTGAAAACCCTTGATAACAATGATTACAACACTTTTCAGTTCTATGACAAGCAGCATGTCTAAAATCAGTTGCAGTTTTAAAATTCCATGAACTGAAACAAAAACAAATATTCTAACCTAAAAGATTAAATAACCTGCTGGTCAAATTCATTCATGCTTCTGTTGCTCTCTATCTTGTATAAGAATTACAAATACTTGCATGTTACCTTGAATGCCTTTCTACATAGACTGTCCTATTTTATTAGTTAAAAAAACTCACTGAAAATAGTACATAGACTTCAGAGAAACAGTAATTTACCACAAAACATTTTAAAGATTTAGATTAAATTCTATGTATACAGAACCAAGAAATTTTCCCTTCTTGTTAGTCACAATTCATATTTCCCTAATAAGTTGGTGTTTATAAATTATTGCCATTATGTTAATCAACAGTAAATATAATTTTGCATACACTATAAGAATTTCAAAGTGCTTCCTTTATTGAATAGCTAGATTAACACCAAGTGAACATGAGAGAAAAATCAATTGTTGTTGTTCATTATAGAGGAAATTGTGTTTCCTGAGGCAAATTCACAAATCAAAGAACTGAAACAAGTACAAAAATAAAATCATTTATAATGACTTTTTTGTAATGCTATATTCAAGCATAACTAGGATTTGAGTTTATAGTTTCGAATAGTAGAATGTAAGAGAATCTAACTATCATATTTGTGGTACAAAGTGAAAGAAAAGTTCTCCAAGGAAACATAGAGAAAGTAGAGTCTGCTACATATGAGTAAGAAAAGTGAAGCTTGCTGAGGTCAAGTGCAGGGAAAAATAAATACAATGAATATTATTGGTTGAGAAGGTACAACTTAGGCAGCGTGCATTCTTTAAGTATGATTGGTAATAAAGACAGTGTTAAATGTTAATGACAAATATGAAGTCTTCTGCTGTTTCCAGCCTAGATGGAATAACAGGTGCCAGATTTATTCTTTTGTGTCATACAAAAAAAAGAGACAGAATACCTGAAATGACAGTTTTCAAGCCCTAGATATCAAGCAGTGAAGGAGAGTGCACCCTAAAACATGGGAAACAAACAAGGTAAACCCTTAATTACCTCTGCTTCCTGTCTTGATGGTTTCTGTGTCCCACAGGAAGGAGAAGCCCCAGCAGAACCTAGCAGATGTCTTAAACAGCTAGAGCTGGGTCCTGTAGAATAGGTGATAAAAGTCTGTAGGACCAAGTGTTGGGGGAAAAAAAAGAGCGATGTTTGAAGAAAGAGTTGGGAAGGTCTTCAGAGGGTCCTTCTTAAGAACTCAGCAGAGTACCGCTCAGCACCTGTGTGTGCGGAGACCACCAGAGGCAGAGAAAGATTATGTGGAAGGGTGACAGCGGCAGTATTCATGGGATGATACTGATACACACAATACCCTTGCTTCAAGAAGCTCTCCTCTAGCGGGATGTTTGGAATACTCTCAGCCTCTACCCACTAGATGCCAGTAGCACCTGCAGTCATGATAGTCAAACGTGATTCTGGGGCCGAACATGATCCCCCATCAGGAACACTGAATTAAGAGTAAAGAATGTGGGACTCTTTTGAAGATTAGTGTCTGTTCCTATCAGTGATACCAGAAAATGTTCATAATTCAAGAATTATGGGGCCATGTACATAGAAAGAACTTGCCTGGGTTGTGCAGAATAATTAACATGGGACAAATCATAGTTCTTATTTTATCTAACAGAACAAAACCAGGATGGATCAAACTGTTTCCAAACTGTTTAGCTGCCCCATGAAAAGGCTTGGAAATATTGTAGGAACACAAAAGCATTCAGTACTCAGAAAGATAAAATTTACAATGTCCATCATTCGTTCAAAGATTATCAGGCGTGCAAAGAAGCAGGAAACCAACACAGACAGAAATCAAACGAAACTGATCGAGAAGTGACATAGATGTTCCTATTAATAAATAAGCACATGAAAAATTATTCATAAGAGCTTTCAATATATTTGAAAAATGGAGATATGAAATACATAAAAAGAAAATTTAAATTTTCTAGAGGAAAACTACAATATCTGGCATGAAAAATATACTGAGAGAGATTAATAGTAGATTAGATTTGCAGAAAAAAGAAAAGTGAATTCTAAGAACACTAATAGAAACTGCAGAAAAAAGCACAGAGAAAGGTGATGGGTGGGTAAATACATGAGGAAGTCATTGGTGAGGGACAAAACTATTCTAAAAGGCCAGTACAGATGTAAAATAGAATTCCTAAAAGAAGCCCAGGAGAGTGGCACACCCGCCTCCCCATGTGGGAGGCTGAGGCAGCAGGGTGGAGAAGTTCCAGGCCAGTCTGAATTAGACAGTGAATTCGAGGCCATCCCACACTACACCGTGAAACCTCACCTCAAAAAAAAAAAAAAAAAAAAAAAAAAGGAAAAGAATTACTGAGGGGGTACAGACAAGAGTTAACAGAAAATATTTCAAAAGAAATAACTAAAAAACTTTCAAATTTAATAAATACTCTAAGCCTGTAGATCTCTGACAGGCTCACTTGACCCCAAGCCCAAGGAATGTGAAGAAAAATACATCAGTGCATTTTATTATGATTGAAATTATTTACAACCAGTAATGAAAAGGTCATCTTAAAAGCAAACACAAGGAAAAATGCATATTATATAGAGAGCTTTTCAATGGAAATAATATAAGTGAAAACTTTGTATTAAAGAAGCATCTTTGAAGCACTGAAAGGAAAAAAATCTGTCCCCAGAATTTACAACCAGAATTTATCTGAAAAGTTAAGGTGAAATATATACCTTTCCACTTCCACAAAAGTCAATAAATCAGCAAACATCAATCACAAATTATGTAAAGGAAGCCCTGAAGGGACAAGGGATATGCATTACAGAAATAAGAACCATTGAGAAGGGGTGAACAGCATGTGAAAACAAGTACACAGCTAAATAGTAAGCACAGATTATATTTTTCTTATTTAAATCTCCTTAAAATATACATGACTAAGCACAACACATGTACGCAGAGAAAACTCACAGTGAGGCCCAGGCTGCACAGCTTGGCAGGCTCCACGCACTGCCATGATGCCTAAAGGAAAAGGTCAGCTTGGCCTGAGGGGAAGGAGGAGCCTGCAGGAGAGGGGCAGGCAGGTAGCTGTCTGTCTGTGCCTGCCAAAGGGAAAGCAGAGCCAGACAAGGCTTCGGTGAAGGATAAATCTTTGGACAAAACAGTATAAGGACGAGGGAAAAAGAGACCAAAGGGAAAACAGGCCGAAGTGAGTAACCAAGAAATTAGAGCCTGACCTGCAGAAAACAGGGAAACTAGAAACAAGGAGAGTCCAACCTCTGATGAAACAGAAGAGAAAGAAACCATCTCTGATTAATCATACACCGTGTCTTATCCGTGGTCCTTGTGTCCTTTCTTGTGGAGTTCAGAGACATATTTTTACCACCTTCTTTGTAAATACAAGATTTTGAGTAGCTCTAGAAACATTTTTAAAAGGAAGTGAATCCCCCTTCAGCATTTTTTAAGTGTAAATGATTTTTTCAGAAGTGAAATCATTTGCTGGTTGTTTATTTTTTTGGTACAACCAGAAAATGATATACTATCTCCTTTGGGTAAACTGTGTTATATTAAGAGTTATACTTTAAACCTTAAAAAAAAAAAACCATTACAATAAATATGCACAAAAAAGAGATAATGGAATTTTGTTTGTTTGTTTTAATCGTTATTGTTTTGAGCTAGGTTCTTCCGTTGTAGTTCACACTGGCTTTGAACTATGTTGCCCAGCCTGGCCTTGAACTTATGGTGATCCTCCTGACTCAGCCTCTCAAGTGCTGGGCTTACAGGCACAGGCCACCATGCCCAGCTAGATAATGGAGTTCTAAAAGCATAAATATTTTAATTTAATCAAAAGAATGTAGAAAAAGAAGAGGCAGAAGAAGGCAGCAGATAGAAACAATGAGCTATATGACAGACATAAAATTAACAAGGTCAATAATCACATTGAATGTAAACATTCTACACACCTCACAAAGTGCAGAGATTTTATTTACATTGGACTACACAAATGAAATCCAATTTGATGCTGCTTCCCAGAAACTCCCTTAAATACAAAGATACAAAGAAGTTAAAAGTTAGGGATGGAAGCCAGGCAAAATGGCACAGCCTAGCACTCTGGGAGTAATGAGGAAAGATGATGTCAAGTTTGAGCCCAGTTTGGGCAACTTTGTGACAATATGGAACCCTGCCTCAAAATAAACAAGGGGGTAAGCATGTCGGTCAGCTGGAAGGTCCTGAGTTCAATTCTCAGTATGGAAAAAAATGGCTGAAAAAAGAAAACTTAACCTTATCAATAATCACATTAAATATAATTATCAAAATTCACCAGTTATAAAGCAGAGATTGTCAGTTTGGATGAAAAAAACAAAACAAGACAAGGAAGAACATTCAATAATTCACAAGAAAGCAGCTGATCTACATGTATCAACAAAGACGTGCACATGGCATATCGATCTTTATGTTACTCTTTATGCTATTATGTTTTCTATAGTTGTTTTAGTGGCACAAATACATAAGATTCTCTGGCACCTGTCAGGCATAGTGAGAAGTACTGAGAATAAAGAAATAAACAAGGCACAGCCCCAGCTCTCTTTTAAACTGAAAAAAGTAAAAAGGTAAAAGAATTGGTGACACAAATAAAAGTACAATTGTATTTTTATACAAAACAGAATTGTACAAATGCTGCAAAAGTTGCATTCCTACAAGCACAGAAGATGTGATCTAATTGACACTTCAAACCAAAAGACCTCTCTGGAAGAAAAAACAATGATACGGAAGGTGAGACCTACAGGGAAAACAGGACTGAGCCTGGCTGCAAGTACATATGCCACGGGGACAGAGCGGCCAGTAGGACAGGCTAAGGGGAGAACACCTCTCCGAAACACTCTGCGGCTGGGAAGAGCGTGCAGGATAAATGCCACAGAGCGGGCACAGACAGCGGAGGGAGAGGCTTGCGATGAGTCCAGAGGGGACTTAGAGGTGAGACATGGGCTTCGGAGGGAGGTGAAGCACTTCCTTCCACCCATATTCTACCAGGACTTGGTGACAACTGGGCATTGTAAGCAGCAGTTATCAGTCACATTTTGAGATTAGAATAATCTCTCTAGCCGATGCACGGAGAGTGTGTGGGGAGTCTGGGGCAAAAGCAGTAAAACTTGTGGGCTGATTTTTGTTTCTTTGTGAAATAAGGTCTCGCTAAATTGCTAAATTACCCATGCTGAGCTCAAACCTCCTGCCTTAGCCTCTGAGAGTGCGGGAATCCCAGGAACTGGTCACCAGGCCTGGCTTGTTGGCAGACTTTCGCAAAAGTCCAAGCAAAAGAAGAAGCTTGAACTGGGGAACTTGAAGTGGCAGTGGAGATTCAGAGATGTTAACAAGATTTGAGAGGTGGTGAGAGCTGGTGCAAGCATGGCTGCCTCGGGGTACAGTCAGGAAAAAGAACTGGCCAGGATCCACCCCAGGCTTCTGTCGGGCACAGCTGGGTAAAGAAGGATTCCTCAGACAAGACAGCAGCAGGCCATCCCCAGCTGCTGCGCACCCACTCCCCAGCTGCTGCGCACCCTGCTGAGCGCTCACTCTCCACCCTTGCTTTTCTTTCACTGGAAATAAGTATTAAGCAGGTAATGTTTTTTTCTGGGTACTAACAAAAATAACTTTCTTAACTTTTGTTGTTCACCTTTTCAGACTTTTTCCATTCATTTGTTTGTGTATATATGAATAGGTGCATTCATATACATACATATACTTACTATAAATAATCTTGGAATTCATATTTCCAAGGGAAAACGTGAACATTTTCATGTGAAGAAAGATATATTTGTATCTTTATTTAAAAGGCACCATATTTCTCATGCTCTATTATAAAGATAGCAAACATGTAAACTTAGTGAAATAAATAGGCACAATATACTAAAATAGCTACTGCGTAAGTGCGAATGCCATAAAAATTTTAATTGGAAAATATATAGAACAGTGCCTGAGGTGATAAGAAAAGTGGCTTAAGTCTCATCAAATCATTAAAATTCCTTCAAAAATATTTATCTGAACAAAAAACCAGAAACTGAAAATGATCAACAAAGAAAAGAGATAATGAAGCTTATTTATTCAGTAATGTAAAATGGGAACATTTCTGTGATTTAAAAACAAGACATTTCACTTGCATTGTTTGAAATTAAAAGTAACTCTTTTCTGATAACAATTATGGGAAGAGATATTTAATAGATAATGTTAGTATATTGCTCCAAGTATGTAGTCTGTGGCTGCTGTGGTGTAAGTAACAGTGCCTGAGAAGAGATGAGAAAGACACTTAAGAATCCAGCACAAAAGTCAAATGACACTTTCCTACCTTGCAAACCTTTGGGATAAAGCATAAATAACATTTCCTACATTGTCTGCTTGTCTGGATCAGCTCAATACCCACTGCACCTATTGACACATTTCTATGATAACTTAAAACTCACACGCTGAATACAGAGACCACGACTCACTTCATCTGCACTTCAGAATGAGCCAGAGCTTTGAAAGTCCTGACACTAATAATATCTGGTACAGATGGAAAAGCAAGGAACACCCTTATGCATCGTGTAGATAATCCTGTGTATCCAAGTGGCGTCAAATACATAGTTGGTAAAAAAACAGTCAAATAGAATTCTTGCTACCACTCAGATGTATTGTTCTGACTGAACTAGATCTTTCTGTCTTCAATGGATGTGTCCATCTCCCCGGGCATGCTGGCCACAATCAAGTGTCCAATGATAATAGTAACTTCCATGAAGTAAATATGACCATAAAACATGATTTATACATCAAATTTCTATTTCTAACAGCAAAACAACATGTTTAAATTATTTGCTGGTCTTACAAATCAGGGAATATGAAACCTAATAAAAATTCTCAAATCATATAGTAATTAATGTATGACTAAGACAGATTCATACTCCCATCGGTGCTCTTCCATTTATTTCTTTGAGGCCACCAAACCATAAAACCCATGTAGCATCAACTTCCTATTCAGCTGTAGCTATAATGACAGAAAGATAAGCCCTATAGATGGCTGAAAAGCAATAACAGCAAGCTGTATCATAAGTGACTGGGAGACGGTCATTACTGACCTGATGAGAGCTGGGAATGCTGTACACAACTGGGCAGCTTCCTAGATGAAGAGCTGATATGATTTCCCTAAGTGCTGGGCATATTCATCTCTTTAACAATAGACATAAAAGCCCCTCAATTAATTATTAATTTCAATCTTGATTATTTATTGAGTCCATAAAACATGCCAGGTGCTTTACATATATGACTCACTTAATCCTCACAACAACCTGGCTAAGTAAGAATTATAAACCCCACCTTCACACAAAAGAACTAAGGCCCAGAGAAATTAATTGACTTATTCAAGGTCATTGACTTAGAAAGTAATTGAGCAGAATTTGAACACATTTCAGTTGAATTCCAAGCCTGTATTCTCTTGTTTGTTTGTTTTTTGTTGTTGTTTTTGTTTTCTTCAGTCAGGGTCTCACTATGTAGTCTAAGCCAGCCTCAAACACATGGAAATCCTCCTGCCTCAGCCTCTGGAGTGCTGGGATTACAGGCATACACCAACATACTGGGCCCAAGTCTGGATTCATAATCACTAGATTACCTTTCCAAACCTTAGAATAGTAAGGAGATTCAAGCAAGAAAAACCAACAACACAAAACAAGACAATACACAGAGAGATGACAGTATAGCATTTAACAGTCAGAATGATATCACGTACAGTATTAACAGTCAGTGAAGGTTGTCGTGTTGAAAATACCTTCATAGTTACATGTGCAGATATCTCAGTATCGGGAAGCAAAAATGAAAAAGAAGTAAAATTCAAATCAATAAGGAAGCCCTGAAATTCAAGACTAAGGAGATGAAATAGCCAGATTTCCAGCCTACATCTTCAGGGAAAAGATGACTAGGCCAAGAAACAAATGGTCCCTTGCTGTGACAGTGAGTGTTTCATGGGGAGACCCGGTCACAAGTCCCTTCACTTGTTCCATCCCATGTGGTCTGGGTGCTAAAGAAGATAGGCTTCCTGCAACACCCTCACCGTGGCAGCGCTAACTTTCTGTAGGCCTCATATGTCCCTGTATAAAGGCCCCTCCCCAAATGGGTCTCGGGGTTCATGTGGAACAGAACTCAATTCTGGGGCCCAGGACCTGCCCGTGTAGATGCCCGGTGACTGGTTCAGGATTGGACAAGTGACCTACTTCTACCTATAAGCGCAGAAACAGGACATCTGATAAAACTATTGGGAATGAGCCTACTCTTTCCATTGGCACTGCTAATGTGACAACTGTTTGCATTTTTAGAGCCTCCCTGCCATCAAATTATGGAGAAGAAACAGACCTCAGAGACAGAGAAATATGATCCAGAAGCAATAAGTTCTTACCTGGCTATTTTCAAATTACAAAAAAAAAAAAACCTATATGGTACTAATAAACTGGGAAAGAAAATAGAGCACAAGTTTTTAATCAGACAGATTTATGCCTAAAGTCTAGCTACACTATGTGACATGTGACCTGGCAGGGCTATTTAAGCTCTCTGAGGCTTGGCTTCCTGTATTTAATTCTCTAAAAGGCATAAGACAATACCTTTCCTATGGAGATACTATGAATATTGATGAGACAGTTTTTTAAAGCATTTAGCACAATGACTGGCACATAACATGAGTGCTTGATAAAGACCAGCTATTATAATTAAGTAAAGAACATTGTCCCATGTCCAAGAATAATTTTCAGTCACTGGGTTTACACCTAAGTAATCTGGGGAAACTGGTTTAAGAAAATGCGCCAAAGCTCCTTCCTACAAGGTTGAGACCAAGGGATTACACATCTGTAATGAAACTGATATTTTGCTAAAATGTTTGAATGGAACTTCAGTTTTGAATCTTTATGAGCTTATTGGGAAATACCGTGTCATTGACTAAGAGGAAAAGACTGGTTCCCACAGCAGTAATTTTGAAATGATTTCATCTATAATGTTACCCAAATATTTATGTCTTGGTAGTAGAAAGCAGTAGGCAAAAACTGGGAGGGTTTTCAAGAGCCTCAATAAAACTGATTAAGAGTCTCTAGATGGAAAGGACTATGTTAGATTTATTTTAGTGACAACTAGGTGGAGAGCCGATAACTACCCACAAGTACTTGGAGAATAAAAGATAACTGCAGTTATTTGCGCCTCCACAACCCACAGGCAAAGTTACTGTAATAAACATACACTCTGTCTACTGCCACCAGACAGTTTTCATCTCTGTCTGGAAAGCATCAACCCACTCAAATGGCGCATTCTTCACACAGCCTCGGGGAGAGGGAGAGAGAATGAGAGAAAGAGGCAGAGACAAAGGCAGAGACAGAGAGAGTGAGAATCTGGTCCAGCACCAGAGAGTGAGCATCTCCCCTAACCGGCCGTCTCCCAGTGCAGTAGGAAAAGAGATGTGGGCAGATTCCCAAACACCGCTTCCTCCTCGCAATGGTGAAGTGTAGTGCACTGGAAAATTCCAGGTTGCTTCAGTTTCAAAATGCCTTTGGGTTCAGTTTGAGTTGATCAAAGAGTGGAGAAAATACAGTACAGAAAATACTCTCAGCCTGCTGTGGAGACTGCTAGGCTGGCCTGGGTCCGAACTCCGTCTCAATAGGCCCACTGGGAAACGGGACCAACACTGCTGTAGCCAGCCTCGCAGGCTGTGCTCTTATTCCAGAGGAGCTGGGTCCCTTTAATACTTTTCTTCCTTGTCATTTACTGTTTTGTTTTTAAACAATTTTTAATACAACTGTATCAGGAAATAGAAATATGTTTGACTAGATGGAGGCTCAAGTAATGTCACGTTTTGACTTCTTGAATTTAGTCACACACCTTAAAGTACATATGTACGATAGACTCAAACATTGTGACTTTGTATAAACAGGACGTACATACCCAGTTACTTAGTTCTGGATCTCCTGAATGTTCTGTGTTGAGAAGACAAGTATGTGTACTGCTTACAACTTTGAAACATCCAAGTAGAGAAGGCCCAACTCAGGTGTAAGGGGAGCATAATGGGGGGTGTGGTGTCGACAAACCAGTCTATGCCCTGCTGCTACCCAGATCAGCACCCCTGCAAGGATCTGTACCTGCTCAAAGGAGGCACCTTTCAATAATGAGCACAAAGGGTCAGGGTAAAGATAGCAACTAAAACATTTTATGCTGTTACTAACAGTAGTTATAAACCAAGTCAGAGGATTAAAATGGACCCAGGCAATAGATAAAAATGTTGCCTTCTCAGATGTCTGCTGAAGCAGGGTTCTTTCAACACTCTCCCTGACCACAAAAGGGCTGTGCAAGCAAGAATGTCCCCACAGACTCTGGGAGAAAGGCAGTCTCCTTGGTTTCTCGTTGACTGCCTGCCAAGAAGAAAAGCTGGACTTTTGCCACTGTGTTTCATACCTTGGTGATGTTTCCTAGACAATTGTTAAAAACCACACTTTCAAGGTAAGCTAGTAAATTGCAGCTACTCAATAAATATTAAACCACAGCAACAATTCAGAGTAAGTCCACTCGCTCTGTTTCTTCAAAGAAAGGCATTACTAAAGTGCTGTAGTCACTGTTGAGAAAATATAATCTAAGTTTGGCCACTGTGGCTGTGCTGTAAAGCAGTTTAATCTGCTACTCATGTAGCTATGAAATAGTTGTGGCATCAGTTAATAGTTATAGTCCATAAGGCAGGAGGACCTTAAATGCAATTTGGTTGAAGCACCAAGGAACGAACTCTCATTTACAAACACCTTCCAAGGTGAGTGAGCGCTTTTCTGTCGCTTTCCCGACTGGGTGTAAGCTTTCTCATTGTAGGCTGGAAGCAGCATTTCTGTAAGTAAGAGGTGCATTATTTTAACACACTTAATTTCTGGTCCCTCTTCTTTCTAATTACCAGTAGGGGAGCCAATTAGTACTGATTACAATGATTATCTTGCATAATGGACACCTGTCACCTATGGACTGGACTGAGACCACTAACCTAATTTCATGTAGGTCACCAAGTAGTAATGCGTGTTAGTTATTATTGGTCTAAATTGCATTTCCCTCCTGCACCCCAACCTCTCCCCATTCCCGATGACCATTTCCCTCTCTCTACATAAATGTAGTAGGAATATCACTTTGGAATGAGAAAATCATGAATATAAAGATTTCCAAGACTACTTGCAGAAAAGAGGAGCATTTCACTGGATTATTTCTACAGTATGTAGTAGTAAGCATGTAATGTGGAATATATTTTAATTGCTGTGATGTAAATGAGACTTTAGGGTCATGTTACAGAGTGTTAACTGAAAGATCCAGCTATGACTTTAGCATGCCTGCAGGCCTTTTAAATTGTTATGGGAAATTGCAGCATTCAATTGAATAGCTTCAACACTGAGCTCCCCTAAGGCTTATTACAGTTTGGCAACATGATGCCAATTTCAACTAATGTACCTAATGCCTTTCCCCTCTCATCCTTTATCCTCAGAACCTTTCTACGATGTACAACTTGAAAACCACAAAAAAATAGGCAGATGAAGAGCAGGTATGTTTGTGGCAGAAGTCCTCAAGTGCTGTAGGGTTTTTCTTAGATGGGATTCAGAATACCATTAGCATCCAAGTATTGGTTTAGTAATAATATGTATGAACAGAAAATTTCTACATTATTATGGTATAATTTCCCATCTTTTGTGATAAAATTTCCTTAAATCTATTCAGATAACTCAGGCTGGGGATATAGCTCAGTGGCATAAGTGCCTGCCTTGCAGGCATAAGATCCTGAGTTCAATCCCCTGTACCGTGCAAAAAATAAATAAATAAAATAAAGTGTACAGGTAATCCATTCAGGTAACTCAAAGGGTCAAATAGCAAAGATCAGTTTAACTTAATATATGTTTGTAAAATGTATTACAGTTCACAAACATTTTTCTATATGCTCTAATACATAGTAAATAGGCTGCACAACCTGGTTCAGAAAATATATCTCAAATGATATATGTCATGTGAGAGGGACATTTCTTTCTTGTCCAGCAAATGAATTACAGGTCTGTGAAGCTCACTAGTGCTAACAAGGTAAAGGGCAGCCAAGTTCCCTAATGCCTGACCAGATAAAGCCTGGCACTGACAGCCCTTCTCACATTGACAGTAATTCTTCTCAACCTGCTCCCGGATGGCTTGGATCATACTGTCTTGGGTTAGAACTGTAGAACTTCGGGAGTTAATGAAAATGTTGTAAGAATTCCTTTTTCTCCTACCATTACTAAACTGCGTAAGAACATCTAGGATAACAACCATGCATGAACTAGGTTTCTGTGAAGTAAGAACCACATATCAAGCTAGTATGGAGTACAGCTAAGAGGCCATGAAACGGGACTTGGGATAAGCATTTAATATTCCAATGGAAGCTACCCTTCCATCAAAGGCCAAAACAAAGAGGCCAAAAGGGGAAACTTTGCAGAAGTAAAGGAGTATAACAGAGAAAGAGAAGCAGGACCCAGGGCTACAGTAGCTAATTAAGAAATTAAGGTAGACCAGGCATGGTGGCACAGGCCTGTAATCCGAGCATTTGGGAAGTGGATGCAGGTGGATTACAGGGAGTCTGAGGCTAGGCTGGGCAACGTAGTGAGTTTGAGTCCAGCTTAAACTACAGAGCAGCACTCTGTTTCAAAAGAAAAGAATTTAAATAAAAGATGATAAATTATGGCTAAGAAATGGGTCAACGGGATAATATCAAAATACAGATTATCAATAATAACCTTATATACCGGCAGATAGCACACTGAAAGAAGGTTTTATTAGTCTAGTTACATCTAATTTTCTAGTTCAACAAATGCTCCACTGCAGTGTTCATGGCATACTTTGATAACACTGAACATTTTGGTTGCGCTCTGAAAGGAATAAAAGACTCAAAACAACATTGAAAAGTCACACGTGATTACAATGCGATTATTTCCATCGCAAAGCAAGGCCTTACAGTTTCAGTGGAGAACAGAAGAATAAAAGCAGTCTTCATCCCTTCATATACTGGCCTTCAAGACCTCTGATTCGTTAACAGTCTGTTGCTTTTTTATTTTTTGCGGTACTGTGGATTAAACTGAAGGCCTTGGGCCTGCTAGGCTAGCACTCTGCCATGGAGCTACATACAGTCCCAATGCATTGTTTTTAAGGAGAGCCGTTCTCTGCCTTGATTAGATCCTTTCCTGTACTTTCAGGGGTGAACACTCATGTTTCTGTGAACACATAAAAAATAGACTAATACTGTAAGCCTCTGTGGTAGACAACACTATCACGTTCACAATCAGGGCAACTCTACATTTTCCTCATGCAGAGAAGGAGAGAACGGGAGAGGATCTGTGACAGAAGGATCTCACTTCACTCGCAACCCTCAGCCGGAGCAGCAGATGAAGAAGCCAGGGCACAGCGGCTGAGGTCCCCTGCAAGACAGCAGCAGGTCATATGCCCAACAAACCCTCTGGTCTGTACCCACGCAAAATGGAGCTGTGTCACCCGTTTCAGCCTGAACTCTGCTGATTGTAACTATAGTTTTACTGTGCTACCACTTTTTAGTCAACTATTCTGCACTATTTTATTCAACTAATTTCTTCGGTTACTCCAACAGAAAAACCTACTCTGATGTTGGCTATTTTTATGTCTTCTTACATAATATGTCTGCAGTAATCAATAGTTTCCAGATTTATGTGAACTTTGATGTCTCAGAAAAACCCAAGTGAGACATCAGAGCTGATTTTAATAGAAATATTAATTTTCTTGGAATAGAACAGATTATAGAATATTTTCTGTAGGGCATTGCCCACTGCCACTACTAAATATAGTTTATTCATTTTGTGTATTTTCACTTGCCATCCCCTATAGAGTCTCTGTACTCTAGTCTAAATTTTCTTCTTGAATAATAGGAATGTGATGATATAGCTAGGAACCTATTAAAACAAAATCTGCTATAATATTTATATGTCCCCATGACTTTTATCGCTATAAAATTTATATCTGGAAAAACTAATGGTTGAGGAGAACATTCTAATTACAATCATGTACTATAAAAACAAGAGGGGAAACCTTGAAATTAAAATTTAAACCATTAAAAATTACCATATACAGTTAATCTGAGGATTTTTAACAGCCCCAGAGTGCCTAAAAAGTTGCTGAGTAGAGAATACAATGTTTAATGTTCATAGCTAAAACTTATTAAGCACTCACCAAATGTTCCTTCCACATGCATTATCTCATTTATCTTCTACCAAAAAGAACCTGTTGGGTTGATTCTCTGTTAACCTTTTTTTAAAATGCATGGTGAAAACTATACTAAAGTTTAGTCACACAAGGCCACCCAACTGCTAAGAAGCACAGGTAGGGCTCTAAACAAGTTCTGCATGACATAAAATCGATGTGTTTGTCTGCAACACTATGTTGACTGATACAGCAGGTACATGTGGTCACGTTAGGTAAAATAAAATGGGGGCTATTACCAATTCTCATGGTTTACTGTGAAAGCTTTTAAGGCAAAGATAGTCATCAGCCCAAGTCACAGAAATATTCCTGCTATGTCATAATATTGTTCAGCGGGGCTTTGGTAAAATCCTGACATCTGAGAGTGAAGCAATCAGTCACAGGCCCCCGAACTGTAACCACACCTGGACTGCAGAGTTGGAAAGCCCAATGCCCAGACCTTAGGGCTAATGCAGATAATTTCAGCTATTAATTTTCATACTAATAGTAATGAAAATTACATGCACTAATTTGAACAAGGTAAGTTTAAACAAGAAACAAATTCTACCCATGCTTTACAGCAGTGTATGAGAGAAACAGGTTTCATGAGTGAAATTAAGATAGGGTCCCATCATCAAGAATGCTGCAAGTCCCATAACTAATCACCCATAAAACCTATTACAAACAAACACTACGAAAAACTCAGAAAGCATATAAGAGTGATGAAATTTCCACTTCGATGACTGATAAAGTGAGAAATATCAAAAATCAACTGAGCTGGAAAAATGACACACTGTGAAGAGGTGCTTAGGATGATGTGTGGTCAGGATCCTCCATTAGTCAAAATGATGACTCTCCATACACAGAGATTTCAGGTCTCCATACCTGGAAGCTCAGTTCTTAATGACAAAAGTCTGTCTTCTACATGGAAATGAGAAAGGATGCTTCCAGAGCCAGCACTCTAAAGGAAAAATGACTTGTCAGACGTACAGCTCTCTGTGTGAACCTTATGAAAACCCTGGCTATCTTTCCACTTTACAATTAAATAAAAACACAAATCTATCATGTGTTCCCTAAGTATTGTTTCTAAAACTAGCTTCCTGGCTTCAAGTTTCTACCTTCTTTTGCCATTGCTTTTGGCCAATCATATTTAATGATGTTTTCCTTTTACCTTGTTAAGGAAAAGATTCTTCGCTATATTGAAGGGGAAAATAGTGCAGATATAAAAACAAAAACTAAATGTCACAGGTCACTAAATATCCTGCATTACATATCTTACCATTAAAACAATTAATGCAGGAGCCTTCAGCAAAGTCAGTCTACTCCTGAACATTCATGGAGACTATATAAAAGTTTGCTGACTATGACTGAAAGAATGACCCCATGAAGCAGAATCTTGTTTTTTTGTAGAGTTGGGGATAGGAATCTTGGACTTTAGTAATGCTAGACCAGCACTCCACCACTGAGCCATACCCATACCGCAGCCAGCCTAGTGTCTTTAACATGACTTTCACCATCCACGGACAGTGACATAAAAACAAAATGGTATTTCTCAGTTTGCAAATGAATGAATATTCAAAGCATTCACATGAAAAAAGATGGGGAAGGAATAATAAAACCAGAAACGTCTAAGGAAAACAACCTGTGAACGACTTTTTATAAAATCCCTTTTTTAGGAGGGAAGGAAGAGAAAAGGCATTTAATAAAAAAGAGTTGAGAAAAATGAAAACAATTTATGCTAATGAGAAGAGGGAGAATTCGGACCCAGGAGGTATTTAAAGGGAAGGGGGCAAAAAGTAAGAATCAAGATGTTCTAGGTACAAACTCTCCACCAGAAATACAATCTTTGTGTACTGCACACATACAGTAGTAGAAATTTTGAAAGATATTCCTCCTTTTCATATTCGTTTTTCTTTTTCTCCACTATGTGGAGTGAGCCTGGAATTTCTAGGCTCGAATGATCCTCCTGCTTCAGCTTCCTGTAGCTGGGATTACAGGCTTACCTGGCTCAAATATTCCTGTTTTCGGACAGACTTTCTTCTTTCCCATAAGTTTTTTTTGAAAAATAATTATTTTTCAAATAAAATAAATGAATGCATATATTCTAAGGTAATTACATAGTAGGGCTGATAAAGCAACTTACTAGTCTTTACGAGAAAATGTATTGGTCAAGTGAGCCCTTTTAGGACAGTCTTCTTTTTCCTCTTTGCTTTTCCTTCTTTTTTCTTTCCCATGCATTTTTAAATTTCTGTTTTTCTTTTCCCTCTCTTTTTGTATACCGAAACGCAAATGGTAATTTGCACTCAGAGAGCATAGGGCTTTGGGGCTTTCCCTGATGCAGAACAGTGTCTCCGTTGCTGTTTATCTTTCTTAGAATAGGGCCCCACAATCCCGTCTTTATGGTCATATCCTGTGCTTATAACTGGTGCTGTAGTTTAGCTAGGCTGTCACTGAAAAGGCAAATTGTCTCTTATGGCTGTATATACTCAACTTCCTCTTCCTACTATATTCATTCTGTCACTTCAAAAGAAGCATCATTTTTAAAGAAAACTATGCCGTCTGCAAAAAGCCCGTGGTGTGCGCTATTGTAGAGTGTCACAAGAGGCTCCTCTTCTCCAGTGCTTCCAGGAGGGGAAATTTTCAAGATGCTCTTAAATGTGTATTTCTTTTTCATTTAATTGATTATTCATGAGTTCAAAATAATTAAAGAAAAATTTGGAAATTGACAGTAGTATTTTTCTTACTAACCTCAATTAACTTCAGCCTCTTTTCTAAATTTCATCGTGCTACCTGTCAAATACTGCACCTTCTGCTGAAGTAGGTGTGTGTGTGTAGGAGGTGGCGAATGAAAGCTAATAATATGAGGAGGGTTGTTATTTTTACAGGTATCATTTGAAGACACAAACAGTTTTACACTGGCAAGCAAAATACAACCCAGTTCAAAGTTTGGATGCTTTATAAATAAAGGAAGGAAGAAATCTGGTGAGCAGATAAAGAGGCAATGGAATGGCTTAATCTTTGTTTGGCACACAATAAATTCTATCTCCCTGAAAAGCTCCTGCCTAAGTGATGAGTTTTTATGAAAGCAGAAGGAAATTTAGGGTACAGTAACAGGAAGCATGCCTGTGGCTTATTAATCACCCTGGCTACTAAAGTTTAATATGTGCAAGATACAGTCCTCTTCATTTTTCTTTCAAATGTACATATTATTTTTCTTTATGAAAAGTAGTTTTATAATTCAAAAGACTAATGAATATAGTAGAAGGAACACCTTATTTTTCTCTCCTAAAAATCTTAGCCAAGCTGGAAATGTGAAGCTAAGAGAGATCAAAGGTCACTTCCGCACAAAAGGAAGTCAATTATTTTGAAATCCATCATCTAAAAAATTGAATTGTTTATGAAATGGAAAGTTTGTCACCCTGTTTCTGTCATTTCTCAAAATCTCACCATCTTGCGGAAGTGGAGGGAGCACCTATGGATTGCAGAGAAGCTTCAGCTTCCTACAATCAGGCTTGCAGAGCAGAAGCTCTCGGAACTGTGAAAGGCAGGAGACCAGACTAACTAGAAATTTCTGCAGTGGAGAGAGTAAAGTATACGTATTCTCTTGTGGTGTATGGACATGTGCATCCCAATTTTAAAATAAAAAATTAATAAATACAAATGTAAGACAGGAGAAAATTTATTTTAACTTCATTAAAATTGGCCCTGACCTCCCATCTCTGAGGCTGAACTGAGGCATGAGCCATCACTGTGCGCCAGTACTGGAGTTCTCGAGGTACTTAATTCTACTGTCAGATCTTTGACCCAGCAATATCAACCCTACATCATAATGTCTACTTTTTTTAAATGTAGGACATGAGACCTCATCATTCAAAATATAGTAAAAAATAAGACAAGGTGATTTCTGTCCCTTTTCCAAAATAAGGACATAGAAATCAATCATCTTCAGTAGCAGTTTCTTCCCTATTTCTTTTCCTTCTTTCCTTCCTTTCTTCCTATTACCAGGAAGGAAAAAAAACTTTTTAATAGATAATGGTTTACTTGAATATAGCAGGTATTTTACTCTGTCCAAATCAAGATGGAAAATAACCACCCTGCTTGTAGTGTCATGGAAAACGCACCCTAATAGCATACTGGTGTTTTACAACTCTCCTCGCCAACCCACTCTTCTTTGCACCCTCGGCCATCATTCATTTATCAGTCATGTGACCGCAGCAGGTAATTTAATTTATTTGTCCCATCTCTACAATGGGGCATAATAACACCTTGCTTTTCTGGAACTAAAGGGTTGGTCTAAATTATTCGAGATGCCTGCGAACTCCAAGATCTATAATTTAGAGATTTCTTAAAGATAGAGATTGTTCCTAATTTTTATGACCTTGATCCACAGTAAAACGTCAACCTTCCTCTGTAACATGAGCAAATATAAGCAGCATTACATGTCATCTTCTTTTCCCTTTTTTTAAAAAGAATTATTGCTTTTTTATCTGGTAAATAAAATAAATAAATTCCAAATCTATATCATTCAATTAAAGTAACATAGATTTCATTTTCTTCTCTTTCTTCCACAGTGATTCAATGAAGTTGTTATTGTTTGTAAAGTTTTACTGAAGCATTTCCTAAAGTGTTCAACTCAGGAGAGTCACCGAATCACAAATCCAGAGATGTACAAATGCCCTGCTTGAATCTTTTTTTCAATTTTCAACAAAAGGAGTGTTAATAAGTAGGAGAAACCAGTGCAACTGAAAATTTGTCACAGATTATAAGATAGTCATGTTTTTTAATGCCCTGTGATTCTTTTCATCCTGAAGAAGCCCCAGCCAGCGGTTTCCAAACATTCTTCTCGCTCAGCTTCGCTCTCCATCTCCAGCGGCATACTTAGCAATCAGCCCGTGATTGCTTTCTTTAATGTGTTTTTCTCACTAGTGCATCATTTTTTCCCACACTTGCCTTTCTACCTTGCCATTTAATTTGCAGACTGCACTTTCCCAAATAATCCTCACATCGCCCCATCTGCATCCAGCTTTATGTAAGGTTTTACTGTTATTTTCCTACTTACATCAATTTCCTTGAAACTGCAGAGTATGAGCCAACACTATAAACATACATTCTACGTCAGTGGAAAGAAGTACAACGAAAAGCTGGACAAGCTGAACCCACTTTAGGTGAGGCACCCAGACTAAGGATGATTCAAATATGTGCATTTGAGGAGAGATCTACTGGATAGTTCATCTCCCGGAGACGTCTTGGAGTATCTGTCATCACAAGCTTTTTGGAAGAGTTTCTTCCTCATTTATGCATTTTGACAACTATTTCTCAAGGACCTACTATGTGTTGGGCTTTTTGCTATACACTATGGCTAGAAGGGTGGAGAATACACATAACTTGCCCTCAAGCAGCTTTCAATTCCCTGGAAGAAATGGAAAATCAAATAAGTGGATGCAGAAAAATAATTCTAAATTGAGACAGGTACTATGGAAATACCAGGGAAAATGTGGGCTGGTGAAGTGAGCGTGCTGGGAGGGTCATGGTTCTCTCTGAAAGGAATCATGTTTAATCTGGGACCAACAAAAGGAGATGCATCCCTATTCCAGGCCGTGAAGAGGTGATCTGAGTGCTCAAAGGCCTGCGTAGAAGCTCTGCCACAGGCCAAGTGTGGGAGGAGCAGCGAGGAGGCCAGAGAAAGGCCCTTAGTGTGCACGCAGAGGAACAATAGATGCCGAGCAAGGAACTGAATCACTGCGTTTGTTAATGAGTCCCAGGCCCGGGACAGAGGCGCTACAGTGTGCTGGAATGCTGGATATTCATCAGTGGCTTAGTCAAGGCATTCTCTGAGGCCAATGCCCCGGTCCTGTTTTCTATACTCCCCTTGTATCTACAATAAAACCCTACTATGATGCAATTTACCCTATCTGGACTTGCCACCCAGAAGGGCCTGAGCTGCACAAGTAGAGAGCTACAGGGATACAAGGAGCTATTATTAGCATATGGTTAATATGAAAAGTGATTATTAGTGTATGGTTAATATAGTCCTGGGAATTAACATGTACACGTGTCCTGCTGCAAGGCAGCCTGGCAGGGTTGGGGCATGGAGGATCAAGGGGTACTTTGGCTCGTAAATCTAAAAGCTGATGAACAGCTGGAGACTGTAGAATGGCAAATTATTATTTTGAATCTGTGCTATGGAAAGGAAGTACAGAATCAAATGATTGATTTATTTCAAAAGAGCAACTTTATTTCTAAGAGCAAGAATATTCAAAGAAATTATTTTTCAGAATCTCTCTTTTACTGGATGACTGTGTAGACTACTCACAGTTTCAATATTAGGTCAAACCATATGTAGTTATCAATTCTTTGTCATATTTTGGTTTATGAAAGTGACACTGTCACATGGTTTGACAAATACACAAAAAATCAAAGAGTTGGCCTTTGGCAAACATGACTTGGTTTTTAGCTATGACCTCAATGAAGATACCTGGATCTGAGATCTTTAAAAAAAGAAGGCAGAAGAGAAAGGAACCTAGCATGCGTTGACTGCCACCATGTGCACTGGAATGCCAGGTGTTCCCTGTAGACTAGTGCATTTATTCTTCATAATGAGGCGAATAACATCACTGGAACCTTACAGCTAACAAAATAGAGACTCACTCAAAGAGATTGACTCTAAAATATTGTGTAAAACTAGAGTGATGCCAATCTACCCTTTCTACATACACCCCTGATTTCTTCCCTTTCCAGTATTCACTTTCCTTTCCAAATAAATGGAAAACTGTAGTTTCCTTCCCAGGAGCCTCTTCTATTAAAATGAGAAATAAAGAACGCAGTACACTAGAATAACAGTGAATTAGCACAGATAATTTTTTTCATGCACTATTAGGGCTGGGTTTGCTCAGTGATCCACTTAGCATGCACGAGGCCCTGGCTTTAATCTCCAACACCACTCCCTAATAGAAATAAAAATTAAAAATGAGAGCTGGGGTGTAGCGCAGTGTTAGAGTGCTTGTGTACTATCCGTGCAATTATTGGTCCAAACTCACAGCACCACCAAATGTGAAGTGAAAAAAGATTTATTTTGTGTTAATTTTATAATATCTAAAATTGTTTTTGGGAAAGAGAAAGTAACAAATCACAACCAAAGGCAGCAATCTAAATATGTAAACACATAGCAGCGCTGAGCACTTAAACTTATCTGAAATGGAAAGTTTTCAAACTTAAACTATAAGTCAATGCAATCTAGAAACTTCAGTGTCTCCTGTTCATTGACAAACTTGACTAGTTAGATCCACTTAGGAGCTAGTAAGTCTTTTGGTAGGAAAAAGAAGATTGCTCCAGTTATAAACATCTCTGGTTTAGAAATTTCTTTCATGATGTATCACTTGTAGATAAATCAAAACGATCACAGGCTTTTTGCCCTTAATGATGTACTTTGCATCCTTATCAAGAAAAATCCACTTTGATCACACACTCAAAAAGAATTTTCATATATTTAACAGCAAAATAAATATTTTGGTGGGAGACATAATAGCACATTGAATAATTTCATAATAATTTAAAAATTGTATGCATGCATGATTCTAATCACTTAAATCTAACACAATGTTCGTCAGCAACTGGTCAGTTCTCCTGTTTTAATTTCCAGGACTTGACAGGTAAAATGTCTATAGTAAACAGTTATGTTCCCCTTTGTGAGTGCTTTGTCCAGATGTCACACTTATTTCTTCTACAAAGCAAAACATAAAAACTCAAATAGCATATGAAATGAAAAATAATCGGATGAAGGGTTTAATCACAATTTTTACTGCTTCCCGTTATATTATTTGTTTTGGTCTTGGATATGAGCTCTGCTTTTTGAAGCCTTACCATATTAATATTGCTGTTTTTGCTACAAGGGTTACAATCTTAAAATGTGAGACCTAGAAAAGCACATGCACTTCTGTGTGCCATATGCATATTCCCGAGTGAATGAGATACTATGTCTTGTATCACCAATAGTATGCATCACTTTTCTTTTCATGCCAGGAAATTTAATTAATTTAAATATTACAGGAATGAATTATGTAAAATCATTTAGCATTCACATGCAGTAGTTCTCTTACTCTATCACTCAAAATAGAGTGGAAAAGGCCATTCTTTGTCAATAATATCAAACCACAGGCCCTGTCCTCATCCTACCTCTCAACAGTTTAGGACCAGAGAGCCATTAAGCCTAGTGAAAAATAAGAAAATCACATAAGCATAGCAGAAGCGTTACACACAAGAAGGGACTTTGAGAAAATCATAATAAGCACATCAATGATGTTTCTCTATATTCTTATTTTTTCAGGAAATCTGAGTCATATCCTAAAAAAAAGAGCAGCCCACATTTTTGTGCCTATACACAAGAATACAGTGTGATGGGAACCCGTAACATTGGCAGTCTTAGTTAATGCAAGGCCGTGGTCAGTAATACAGCAGGTTCAGGGTTGGATTCCCAGAGCATTTCCTTAATATAGATCTTGCTAGAATGAGCTACTTCACTTCTAGCTACAGGCATTGGGGAACAAAACAGCCTTTGTATCTTCACACAGAGGCCCACGGGAAGACAGGGTAGAGGACTCTGAAGGCTGCTCTCAACCAAACACTCTCACTCTGGTCAACTTCTGTTTTACAGCAGCTCAAGGCTTCAGGACAAATGCATCTATTTTTCCCATTTAAAAAACAGAATGAGTAGAAGGATTAAAAGCCAGGATGAAAAAACTCAGAATGGATGTTGAAATGTTTCAGGCAGCCACGATGGCAGTGTGTGACCTAGCAACCTTAAATCTTGAATCTAGATCTTAAATCTAGAAATCTTAAAATTTTGCCACTAGAAGCCTTATCTCTCAACTTCCTGAGTTGCAGGCTAATTCTAAGAAAGTGCTTCACAACCATGACTGGAGTTTCATGGCGGTAGTAGAAACCCTCTTAAATGGTGATTTAAAAAAACAGCCAACTTTTAAAGGCAGAAGGAATGGGGCACAGAAGGTAGGCATGTGCGAACAGGACTCCAAATGATTTTGGCTCCCTGGCAGAGGAAACCCTGAGGTTAACCCAGGTCTGAAAGGGCAGGGAAGGCAGAGAGCACAGGAGAGCCCCAAGCCCCCAAATATCTCCCACACATTCCACTAATTGCCATTGTCGAGGCATTTGGGTTAACAAGCTCCTCTTTTAAAATGCAAATGTCCCCAGGGAGGGTTAAGCCTCATTCATACCTCATTGAGAATTAGTTTAATTAGATAATCAGATCTAATTAATTGAGGGCTCAGGGAAAGAGAGTTTTGATTGAGGTGAGCTGAAGGGAGGAAAAATTTGGAAGGGTTTGGGATGGGAGCCTCTAAAGAATGAGGAGGAAGCATGAGGACAGTGAGCCAGTCACAGCATGTTGGAAAAGACCGAGAAAGACCAAGGGAGCGAAAGGAAAAATCTGTCTGTTCCTTGGTGTTGTCGTGTGTGTGGGGGGGGACTTAGAGTGCTACACGCCATTGAAAAACACCACCACGTCTGCCCTTCCTTTAAGTACTAGGATTCATTTGCAGATTGCAAATCTCATCTTTCTTCAGTTCATGTGCATTGGATCTGGCCATGTTTCCTATCTCAAGAAAGGAAAAAAGAGTAGGAGGATAAGAAAAAGAAATACAGATGCACTGTTCCCCGCAAAAAAGAGTAGGAGGATAAGAAAAAGAAATACAGATGCACTGTTCCCCGCTTTCTACCGGAAGTGCGTCCCAACACTGAAGTTTCCAGATTTCCTTGAGTGGAAGGCAATGTCTCTCCCACCCAGCTCGTGGCAAGCGACCACTTTCCCTGTGGCTGTGGCCGTTTACCAAGTCTGGTTTGCACGGGGGCTGCTTTTGAATTCCTCATGCTGTGTCCCACAAAGGTGCTTATAGGGCAGGTTAGGATGATGGACGGCGAGCCAGGTTCATTCACATCCTGAACATGGAACTGATTTACTATGATATCAATGGCTACAGTTCTCCAGCTAAAAGTATAGGGATAATAGAACCTGAATAGGGATGTAGCAAGGCTGAAGGGAGACAATGTAGTGAACACTTACATGATGCCCCATACAAGCCAACATCCAGTAGCAGAGGGAGAGTGGGTGTGCGTGCACACCAGGCCCAGCTTCGGGCTGCGCAGTGCTCCCTCACACAGCTGTGTTTTACAGCTTGCTGTGCTCTGGCTGAACCTCTCATTCCTCAGCTCTGAGCCCCAAAGCCCCTTCACATTGGAAACTTGAGCAAATCCCAATCTCCATGTGATCCCTTAGCGCATTATTTTAGCGTCATGCACACGGCCCTTAATTCATCTGTAGCTTTGGCCATTAGAAGTTCTTTAAGGGCAGAGAGTGAGTCCCCCGAGCACTGGACTCTCAAAGCCTAGAATGTAACAAATGCCCACTGCCCATCTTCAGAGAGAAGGAAAGGAGACAATATCAAAGCACAAGTGTTTACCTAAGCGCCGCACAGAGATCTGTCACCTCGAAGGAATGTGACCCCCTAAAAGCCATTTTGAGCTGGTAGCTGATGCAGATACAATCTTTGTCTAACAATACAGAGATCATAGTCTTAGGATACCAACGCTGTTTAACACTGGAAAAACACTATAAAAAATATTTTAGAAAAAACCATCTCTACTACTTGGCTAGATCCTAAGGGATCAAAGCCTAACTCTGTGGGAAAAAATAATTCTCAGACCAAGATAGGCACTGTGAAAGTGAATTTTAGATAGAAAATATTCCCAAATGTGCACAAGGGTGCTACACCATGGAGACAAAGTTTCTGTGAGGCCATCTTGTACTACTGTGCCTCTCGGGAAGGGTTGTGTTTTTGTTTTTTTCTAAGCTTAGATTCAGGTATCAATATGTCCACCTTCAAGTATCATACATTCTTATAATAAATCTTTATAGCCTCATATTTTTCTCATTAGAAGAAATATAGCAGTGCCAAATTGTTCTTTAGCATTGTGGTTTGTTCCATAAACAACAGAAGGCACTCATATGGCTAAAACAGCTTTTCATGGGCTGAAAAAGGAAAAAGACAAGCAGGAAAAAATGTTTTGGGTAAAATTTTTTATGGCCCCCTTTAGAGATGTCCAAGTTTTAATAAGATTACTAAGAAAACCATTTCAGGGAAGAATAAAATAATTGTGAGTCATGGAATATAATTAGGGTTTTCACATCTCTTCTAAGCCCCATAGAAGCAGCTCAGTCTGGGACCAGAAAGTGCTTGGAGAGAACCCTGTGTGTCAAGGCCCCCTCTCTGGGCTGTTTTTATGTTGGCCTCCGCTCCTCCATCCCTGCGTCTGTGTTAATCTATCATTGTCTTGGAGAAGTCATGAGGAAGGAGTGAGGCATTCCCGAAGTCAGATGGGCTTTACTCTCATTCATAGGTCTGACAATTAATTTGCTCTGTTACCTAGCGTATGACATACCTCCTCTCTGAGGCTGCCTCCTCAACAGAACCATATTATCAAGTGGGATGGTTAATCCTGATGGACCTAGAATTAGTAATGCACACTGCTGAGTGTGTCTGGCTAGGTAGTGGGTGTGTGAACTTGCAACGTTTCCTGCCTCTTCCTCGCTCTTGCTAGTTCTCCTGTGCACTGCTTCCCAGCTGCCCCAAAGTGGGTGGCTTTCTTTCACTGTGCCTTTCTGCCATCTTCCTGCCTTGAAACCAGCTGACCATGGACTGAAACCTTTGAAACAGTGAGCCTGACAGACTTCTCCTTTACGCTGCAGGTGTCAGGTATTTTACTGTAGCAACAGGAAAGCTGACCACATCAACCCTCACAGACGTTGTGGGATTAAAGGAGGTAACAATTTACATGTATCCAACACAGGGTCTGACAACAGACACTCTTACAACTCCAATCTACATTTACTTCTAATTATTGGCACATAATTTCTTTGCTCTTGTTATGGTTGATACATTGTGTCAACCTGGGGAGTCTAGAGGTTTAGCTGAGTGACTCAGGAGGAAGCTAAGGTGCTTACCTTGTATATATCCTGAGCCTGTGGAAGAGGAGGGCATGGAGATTGTGTGAGAGGTACACGCCCCCGGGGTGGGAGTAGCCTGTTTACAATGTAAGGGAAGGAGAGAGGCTGCTTGCAGCCATTCCTCCCTTTTGCTGGTTATTTTTGCTGTGCTCTGCTGCCCTGAACAGTTTGCCCTCTGCCATGTGCCACTCTGCCTCAGAACCAGCCAAGTATGGACTGAAACCTACACAAACCGTAAGCTAAATAAACCTTTCCTTCCTTCATTTTGGGCGTTGGGTATTTTGTCTCAGCAACAAGAGAAAAGTAACCAAGACAGATCTTCTGGCGTTTTTACTTCTATCTCATTTTATCCTAGTTCTTCTATGATATTTGAGTGTGAACAGGTTCTGCCATGCTTTCTCTCCTGAACTCCATATTGCCTTTGGAGATCTTCTTTCAGACATCTTCCTAATATGGCTAGTGTCAAGCGTGAATGTGGTGAGGAATAAACATGCTCATGAGCATGTTATCTGAGGGGAGCCCATGAGAGTTAGCCACATAGCACATGGGATCATTCCTCAGGAAGTCCAAATGATCAACTCTTCATCTTTCTATGACTTTCCTGTGATCAAGCTCGGGTTCTGTGAAATTAAACTGGTCTTTGAAAGGCTTGTGTAAGTGGGAAACTACAAAAGGATTGCCAGTGTTAGTTTGGTTTGATCATGTATTACATCTAGCATTGGTTTTAGGTTCCTTAGAGACAAATTAGGGGCAGAGTTGTCACAAGGATGTGGAAATTCAAGAAACTGCCCCAAGTTTTAAGGTTCAGAAAATAGGCTTCAGCTGCTAACTGTGTTTCAAGAGCTTCCTGGAGAATAAGCAGTAGGGGAGAAAGGAGGCCTCTATGCTTACTTCATTCATTCAGTCAGCAAACACTGATTACACAGTTACCATATCTCAATCCCTATCCTCAGACTAGAGACACCTAGTATGAGACACTGTCCTTATAGTTCAGTTCCCTAAAAGTCAATTCAGAGAGATAAATGAAGAGACAACCAGGTAATGCAGAGAGCAATGAGCCAAGAGAAGGAAGCACACATTACAGAAGTCTTCTGAGAGAAGACTCCTGGGTGGCAGCATAGGTACGGGAAGAGTTAGCCCGGGAAGAAGGGTTTCCAGTCCAATGACGTACCCCAGGGGAGTGGCAGGACTTCAGTGAGGTTGGGCAAAATGGATTTGGTGTCCTAGAAAGTAATCTACAGGGTGGAACCTCGAGGTTTCAAGGGGCTGTGGGCACCCAGATACTGAAGCAACTTGCTAGCCATGCTAGGAAATTTGGACTTTATTTCAAAACAGTGGGAAACTCAGTTATCCCATTAAATTAAGCTTCACAAGGCCAGGCTGCTGTCTCATTCATTTTTGTATACCTCCGAGTCTCACACAAAAGTATCTCAGAGGTTTTGTGATCTAAACTGTGGAATGAATTGGTTTCTGCATTACTCTCGTTGACTTGTAAAAAAAGCAAATACTGTGTATATGACCTTAATTTTCCTCAACTTAAAACTTTTCAATCAAAAATATTTAAAGACATATGGATGTTTCTCAACTGACAGCCTGATAAACCCATCATAAGTTGAAAACACCAAAAGCTGAAAACACATTTAATACACCGAACCTGCTGGACAGCACAGTTTAGCAACATAGTCTAGTGTAGGTTCTTGGCTGTTTCTCCTCTGGGAGCTGCGGCTAACTGTTGACTCCAGCACCTCCAGGTCTCACAGTGTATACAGCTAGCCTGGGGAAAGACCAAAATTCAGAATTTTAACCAAGCACAGTTTCTTCTCAATGTGTATTGCTTTTGCACCATCACATGGTTGAAAAATCATTAAATCCAACAATCCTAAGTTGGGGGTTGTCTATTGTACAACCTAAAGCAAATTTGGCTGTTAACCATGTGTTCATGCAGTGTAAGGTGGCCATCATATGCGCACTTGCTGACAGGCCTCCTTGACTGGCACTGTATCAAGGCCCTGTATCGCTGGCCCACACTAAAAGCACTGCCAGAGAGCAGGGCCAGAAACAGCCCTTGTAGAGAGAACACTCCTTTGAAATTTAGTCCTCCCTTTTCTGATGGCGCTGGGGAGTGAATCCAGGGCCTCACACATGCTGGGTGAGTGCTCTTCCTCTGAGCTGTGTCCCAGACATGTTTTCCTCATTTGATATTGAGCAGAGTCTTGCTACATTGCCAAGGTGGGTCTCAAACTTGTAGTTCTCTTGCATCAACCTCCCCAGCAGTTGAGATTACAGGTATGTGCCACTGTGCCCCGCGAGTCTTTAGCTTAAACTGGAGAAATTATTCCTTTTATTTCACAAACATCTATGGGAATGTTTGAAAAGTAGCCGCCAGTTGAATTACTTAACACATTCCCACTCACACCCCTCCAGTGTTTTTCTTTGAATGTGTGTGACAGACTTGAATGGATTACTTTGTGTATGCCGATATACCACCTTCTCCTCCATGAGCTGCTTCAGCCTGGTCACAGAACAATCCTGTTCTTTTGAGTCAGACTACACTCAATTTCAGTTTCTGCTTTTTCTACAATGCAAGCTTGAACGAATCACTTCACTTTGAAGTTAACTTCTTCACCTAAGACACAGAAATAGTGATGCCTATTTTTTTTTTTTTTGTACCAGAAATCAAACTCAGGTTTGCGCTTGCCAGGCAGGTGTTGTGCCGCTGAGCTAGATCCTGGTCATAATGCCTGTTCTGTTTAATCATTCTACACAACAACTGCCATTTACAGTTAACACACACTGCTAAGTCAACCCACCATCCTCTCATTACATAGCTGCATACTGAAAACCCACTCTGTGGGAGCCACATGTCTAGACACTGGCACACAGTGACACACAGGACTGGCAAAATCTGTCCTCATGCAACTTACAAGGAAACGTGGAGATACTTAACAGGAAATAATATTTTCAGAAGTGACAAGCAATTTGGGGAAAATAAGAAAGGGCAATAGGGAATAATGGTTGAGAGGAGGAACAACTATTTTCCTTAGCTGGCCAGGAAAAGCCTTTCTCAGAAAGTGATACATGAACCGATAAGCTCATTCATTCATGAAGAACGAAAAGGAAGAGGCAGAAATGGAGAACTGATGAAAGGGCATTTCCAGCTGAAGAAACAGGAAATGCAGATTCTCTGACTTAGCCAAAGCCTGGCCTATCACAGATATCAGCACAAAGCCAAAGTGGACATTGCAGGAGTGAGTGGGGATCTGAGGGGCAGTGAGGGTGAAGGGCCGGTGAGGCCAGGTCACAAATGCAAGTTCAAATTGTATTTGAATGGCATTCGCAACTCACTGGAGAACTGTAGGACAGAGTGTGATGTGATCTGATCCAGGTCTCAAGAATTCTTTGTCTGCTAAGTGTGGAGTGCACCACAGGGCTAGGAGAAAAGGACAGAGGACCAGACTGGAAGGTAGGAGTCTTTTCAGTTACCTAGGTGAGAAATGTTCCTAGTTAGTCAGCAAACTCGCTGGAATTTACCCTAAGAGACGGAAGCTTAGGACAAAAGACTTGAGTCTCCCACGCTGTGCGCACCATAAATACCGTGGCTGAATGTGGTGTCCATGGCTTGTTAAGAGGTAGACCTTTTCCCAGCAGTTACCACCCACAACCTGCAGCATCTACAGAGAAAGCCCGGTAGGAAAGAAGGTGAATATGGTGCAGTTCTTCAGCTTTGCCGACATGAGTTTGTGGTGAGAACGTTCTCTTAACTGAAAGCAGGAGGAGGAGCAGGATCTGGTGCAGATAGGGTTCCTAGCAAGAAATGGGGAATCAGAAACACAGAGCAGCCTGCCCAGGCACTGTCCCTGTCGCTGAGATACGGCTAGCTTCAACGGTCACCGGGCCGTGACAGAGGCTAGATGGACTCATGGACCTTGCCTGTGCCCCTGGCAACACCCTTGGAACCAACACACCGCTCTCCCGTTTAGGGGATCCCAAAGGAAGAACCTGAGACTGTCAGACAGAAGAACTGAGATGGGGTCCTGGGTGAGTGGTTTAAGCCAGAATGGATCCCCACATCAGGAGACAGTACTAGGAGAGGGAACTAGCGAAGCGTCTCCCAAAGTGTAGCTGCTATACGAAGATTACTGATGATCAATTTTAATTCTCAAGGATCAACTTCAAAGCGTATTGGTATTTAAAGGAGTGTGAGGGCATGTGCGCACGTGTGTGTGTGTGTATGTGTGTGTGTGTGTGTGTGTGTCTCTCTCTCTCTCTCTCTGTGTATTTTTTAAAATGGTTAATGGCTTCGGTCTAATGTTAGCGGCAATGTCAAGAGGTCCATTTCTGCAGACATCGGTGCTCTCTGAGGGCAGAGGTTGTACCCCTTTGGTGGCTGCATGTACAGATATTTCACAGTTCCGCACACCTGCTCAGCTGTGTCCGTCCCTTGTCTTTACCTTTGCAAACGTCACCCTCTAAGCCCACTCTTGCCATCCCTTTGTAACCCTTCCCTAACTAATTTGCCTGAAAATGACCAGCTATCTCACTGACCTTCTGGAGAACTTGAATTCTGTATATCATATTAACCCACAATTACATGTTGCATCTCCCTAAGTAGCTGTTTTCTGAAGAGCAAGAGCCTGGTCTTTTACTTTCACTTACAGAGCCATAGTGCCAGGCACGGTCCAGCCTAAGTAAATGCAAGTGCAGTGTGATTACTGAGCGTTTAGCTTTCTGCAAAACAAACTAAGAGACAATACATACTCAGGAAATGAAATTATGTAAAATTAATATAATGGTTAATATCTGGTGTCATATAAAGTTTGTTCAAATACATGTTCAATGTTTAAATTTTTAAAATGCATTACAGTCGGTATGCACATTGCCATTAATTCTCCTCAAAATACATACTCCCTTTTGATTAAAACATGTGTCTCTCTATTACTGTTCCTGCCACTTTCTGAAGCAGTTCTGGAAGTCTTCTTTTGTGTTTCTCTGAGGTACGATCAAAAATACAGCACAGGCTGCTGCTGAGTGCCGCCCAGCGAAAAGGCAGCGCCCTTAGCCACTAGATCTGGCGCTGTGTGACTTTGCTCCTTCTTGAAGTGAAACTGGCCATGAAAGCTGTGCGTGGTGCCCTGTTCCTGTAATTCAAGCACTCTGGAGGCAGAGGCAAGGAGGATCACACTGAGTTCAAGGCCATCCTGGACTACATAGCCAGACTCTGTCTCAGAAAAAAAAAAACATGACCATAAAAGGTAAGTGTTCTAAATCCATTCAGGACCTCAAGGCAACCAGAACAGAGCAAATAAAGACACTTGGAAAAGAAGACTTTCAAAACGGCTTCAGAAAGGGGCAAGAAACATGGGATAAGTGTGTTCCAATCAAGGGAAGTATTTTGAGGGTGCTTAATACCAATGAATCATTTACTCTAGTAACTTTTTAAAACTCTAAATTTAATTTCATTTCCTATCACACTTTGTATCTAGAAAGCTCATCAAATTTCCGAAGTATTTGCAAACAGGTTTAATGCAGATATAATGAATTCTCCTATAATTAGCAATCAAATATCACCTATGCTTAATGCAAAGCCTGCAAGTTTTTAAACCAGAAAGGAGAAGCACAGTATCAGAGTTGGAAAACAGAAACCCAAGACTGACTTGGACGTTGTATGGAAGATAATTGTGTGGTTGTATTTCTGTAGAAAGCCCCTCAAGAAAAAAAATAGCTCACAAACATCCAAGGAATAAGAGATCTGAAATTTTAAATGAGGAAATACATGTGTCATTTCTTGAGTAGTTCTTTAATTAAAAATAAACTTATATGTTTACATCTACAATAGTCATTTAGTTTCCAGATTTTGGGTGATCAGGTGAGTGGGTAGCCTGTTTCAACACATCCTGAAATCAGAGCACAGGGACACAGAACAAGCTATTTCCTTCAGAAAGCAATTTAGTCCCCAGATCATATTTTGTGTATAATATAAAAGTGGTCTAAGGCCGAACGTGGTGACATGGTGATGTACACCCCTAATTCCAGCTACTTGGGAGGCTGAGGCAGGAGGATTGCTGTGAGTTTGACACCAGCCTGGGCTACAAAGTGAGTTCAAGGCCCGCCTGAATTGCATAACGAAACCATGTATCAAAAAGACAGACCCAAAAAAAGAACAAAAGCAAAAACAAAGGCCTACATGTTTCAATAGATTCATGGAATCTTTTTATTTTTATCTTCTCTATACTGGAGATTGGGCCCAAGGGCACACACATACTAGACTAGTCCCTTACCAATGAGCTCTATTTCTTTTTATTTTAAAGTAGAGTCTCATTAAACTGCAATCCTCCTGCCTCAGCCTCCCAAGTAGCTGGGATTACAGGCAGGCACCACCACCCCAGCCCTGTTTCTCTGTTTTGGTTAGAAGGTTATCTTTTCAAAGAATGGTTGTGGGCTTTTTAAATTCAGCAACTGGAATCTAAGATGTAACAGTAAGGACGGCACACTGGATCCAAAAAAATGAGAGGATCACTAACGCTGAAACAGATGTAAAGGGCGGTCAGGGTTACTTTGTCAGAAAAGGTCTGATTTGTTCTTCTCCATGCAACACTATCATTCTAAATCTTCTATTCTTTCTAGTGACAGAAACTCTTGCAAAGAAAGACTCGTAGCTTAGAAAGTCATCAAAAGCACAGCAACTTGAAACCTAGAAGAGAATCTGCAACAAAGAGGCATGATAAGCTTTGTTTAAATCCTTATTCTGATTATTATTGGTAGAGAAATGATATTTGAGGCCAACCAAACCAAATCACAATTTTTCTGGGGTACTGAGGCAACGCATACATATTTTAGCCATTTAGTCCATAAGTAAAATTATTTTTGACATTATAAGTCAATCTTCATGAAATGCATTCAAATAGAAAAAAAATGACATTTTATATTATGCAGTAAATATTATTAAGATGTCTTTCTTCAAGTCTTGACATTTAAAAGCAATTCTGATGTTAAATTTCAGTTCTATACACAGGCACACACAGTTCTTTAGATGTGTTATGGAAATTTCAAAATGCCATCAATATTATTATTTTTGAGAAAAAGAAATACAAATATTTTTCACTTTGGCAAGAGACATAAAAATAAAGGAACTTATAAAAAATAGCACTGAAGCTCACAAGGTTAACCATTCATGATAAACTTTAAAATAATCAAAACCTAAATAATAACTATAATTAAGCCTATCTTATAAATTCCAGATATGTAAATAAAATAAGCAACTAAAAAATTACCAAAGAATGTGCTTGGGATATACCTCACTGAAGCCCTGGGTCTAACCTGCTGCACTAAGGTAAAAAAAAAAAATAATAACCAAAGAAAACCAGTTTTCAATCAAAATTGCTGAAACTGTAATAAAACTATTATCTTACAAAGTTTATTTTTTAAAAATGCAATTAAAAACTATGTGGAGAATGTTTTCTTTTAGCCTAAAATCTTATCCAAGCAGATTAATAAGATAAGATCATTTACATAAAACGTGCAACCCCCTTGGAGTTCAGAGGTAATATTTTGTCACATGGGGAACTGACTCTCCAGACAATTACCTGCTGAAACAGCAAATCCTCTCCCTAGAATCTCTTTGTTCCTTGACTCTGCATTTCCAAAAAAAAAAAAAAAAAATCTATGCTAAATATTAACTTGTGCCTCTTTGACCCAGATTCCTGAAAAGGTATCAAACAGGGGAAAGGATTCTTCACGGGGTCCACACCACCCCAATTCCCAAAGATGGTTTTAAGAAAAGATTGCTTTGATGTTTAATAGAATGAGACATTTGGACTAAAACAGTCCTGTCTCTTTCCTCTATCGCCGTCACCACTGCTAACAATTATAAGCTTTCAGTGCTCTGCATAATTCACAATCTCATCTGTTCTACTCAGTGTAAAGACAACGCTGAGAATACAAGGTCACTTTTTTTTCTTCACAACTACTGACTTTTCCAACCCGACACCAGTCTGACTGCATGATACACCCAGTGTTTGACACGCTTCCCCTGACAGCTTCTTAACAGCCGTTAGTCTGTTTAGCTTAGGGTATGAAAAATAATAAGGGTGCAGTGGAGTGTCAGATTTCTTCCACAGTAATAAATACAGGTTCAGCGTTTCCCCCTCACTTTGCCTCAAAACAGTCAAAACAGCATAGTATTACCTCTTGTTGTAATGTTGACCAGTATCAGTCCGCAAATGTATTTAACCTACCAGCCTGCCTAGACGTTAGATATTTTTAAAAATATAAATTATAATAAGCTGTTTATGAGAGATTAACACATGTGAATATGCCTCTCTGGGGTCATCTGGAAAATCCTGCAAATTTAGAGTCATGCAACCCATAATCTTAGAGTAGAAAGAAACCCGGAATGGCCGGCAGTGCTCAAATTTCATTCATTCATTTTCATCTGAAAGCGACACCAGTCAGAAGGGAGAGGCACGTTTTTGTAACCCTGAAACAAAACTCCAACCTTAAGTGTCATTTTTTTTTAACTTTAATTAAGCTCTCATGTCTTGTAAACTCAGACTTTGTAAAGGGGAAACATCTTTAATGTTTTTAAAAGGCAAAAGCCACATAATAAACACTTTTTTTAGGCAGAAATACTATACCACAATGTTGAGGTAATACACATACCTACTTCAAGACTGAAATCCCACAAACACTTGCAAAAAAATTGGTCAATCAAAAAATTTGCAATCAGGTAAGTCTCTGGGTTAACCTTTCTTATACTATAATAATAATTCCTTATTATTTTTATTGAGAAAAAAAATTAAAACACTCCAAAACAGAAAAAATAGGATAATGAATCCCCACATGCGCATGACTCCCATTTAAAAATCTGCACCAAATCAGCTTCGCCTTCCCATTCTTTCTTCTTCTTTTTCTGAAGTGTTTCAGAGCAAATTTCAGAGGGCTTTTCATTTTACTGCAGACACCCGAATATCAAAGCACTCATTAGGTTTTCTACATGTGTGTTACTTTTGGAGGACCCAACTGGTTAATGCAATTTCTTACTTCAAATCATCCTAAGTTACTGGAAAACTCGACCAATTAGTTTCAGCATGAACAGGACATATGTATCTTTATCCTGAACAACTGCGATAAACTGATAAAACCTTACCACATCTCAGCTAATCCAAAAAACTCTATGTTCAGCCTTTTGTAAAGTAACAGGACCTCACATATGCCACCACCGAGCTCCATACCAAGATCAGATGGAACAGCTACATGAGGTCTCTACAAGAACCACAAAATGATAAATATTTGCAAAACACAAGGGACATATGACCAGGAGAACAAGGGTCTCATTATTACCATGTCAAAGTCATTTAATTTAATATGAGGAAAAGTATATGTGTAATAATGTACTTTCCCTACATTATCATATTTTAGAAGAATTTATTTATATGATTAGTATACATTTTTAAAAAGATTGCTGTTGCTATAAGAGCTGAAATCAATTTTTAAAAATGCAAAAAATAAAATCCAAATCAATCAAGATAGGGGCCCACAGTTTTTTCATACATCTGAACACCGGGCATTTTCCATTCTTACAAATTATCAATCGAATGTGAAGTTAGTTTTTTGTTTAAAGTAGTTCATGAAATATATTAATGATGTAAGCACATAAGATATATTTGATGCTGGGGATATAGCTCAGTGGAATAAGCATCTGCCTGGCTAAGATATTTGACTGTGAATTTTTATCTACTTTCTTTGTTTTATGACAAAAATTTCAGATTCCAGACAAAGAAAAGGACACTGATACTGTATATCCACTTTCACTTAGTGATGACAGATAAGCATTTTCAATTGTCGTATGTACACATTATTAAAACACTGAAACTACTCTTAAAAAAAAATGTAAACTTTTGAAAAGGACCATGAAAAATTTCTCTACACGTTTTGATTTTTTTTTTAACCTGCACTTCTTGAAACAGCACATTAAGATGACAAACACCCTAATATAATAGCAGAAGTCAGAGAACTCGGTACAAAAATGAATGCCCTCACTACTACCCTTGAAAAATAATGCAGCAGTGACCTTGAAGATGTCTGTCCCCGCTAACAATTTCGGGGTGGGTCTTCTCATGGAAAAGAGTCTGCAGTGTAAGACCTTAATGCCTCTCTTCTAAGGCTATTGGTATTTCTATTATAAAAGCATTTTATAAACATTCCCTTAATCCATGTGTTTCTTGCTAATTCTTACAGCAATAATAAATACTTGGTTGTTCAATTATAATTAAAACTCTTCAATGTAGAATTAAAGTTCAAAATGACAATAAATTTTGCAACATCTTGAGTATTTGGCACCTCAGAGTTACAGTAAATATTTTGGCCCTTTACCTGAGAAGGAAAATATTCAGGGTGAAAAAAAAAACATTCTGGTAGCCTTGTTTTCTTTGTACTATTGGGTTATATTCAGTCTAATCTTGTGAGCGATTATAACAACCAAAAGGTTGCTGAGGGAAAAAAAAACTCTTAATTCTTCTGTCCATGTCCAATCTATGGGTTTATCTTCAAATATAACAGTTACCGAAGTGACATTTAGATAGACCAAAATGCATACTTTTGTAGTACTAAATATTATAAACTGAAAGAAACTATAATAACTGTTCTATTTAAAAATCAAAGGTGGGGCAGTATGTGTTCCAGTTTTCCTAGAATGGTCCCTATTAAAGGAAAAAAAAATTAAAAACTTAAAAAATAAGAATGATGCTAGGCACCAATCTCTTACTCAATGAGCTTTTACTTTATTACAGAGGACGAGAAGTAATTTGTAGGAGAAATGACCTGAGACAGGTAAGACTGACAGTGATCGGATGGTGCTGTCTAACTCTGGTTGTTTTCCTTCAGAGTCATATTACTGTAGACATGAAAAAGGCACCTGCGCCAGTAGTTTATAAACTCTTCTCTCTGGAGCTCCTTCTAGAATTGGGTGCAGATGCCTCAGAGCATGCTGGGCAGACTGGCACAACCTTCACTCTGCTCATGGGAGGTCCTCTGCTCTTATCTGGTTTACATGAAGTTTCCAAGGGCTTCTGAAGAAGACTTCTTTAAAATTTTATTTTAAAGAGAATAGTGAAAAACAAGAACAATAGCAAAATACAAACAAAACAAAGCAAGGACATTAAAAATGATAGGGGGTTTCAAACCAAAGGATATGGTGTAATAGTGGTTGTTACATTACTTATTGTTATCTTCAACGAAGTTGCTCAGATGACCAGATGTAAGAATAGAAAATTGATCAAACCGTTAAAGGGAATAAGAAAATAATAATTTAAAAGAACATTAGAGACAATACATAGTTTTACTAGACAGGATGATAGGAAATCACCAATGGCTGTTACACTGCAAATCATTGTCTTCACATAAATTGCTCAGATTACCAGATGTAAGCATGCAAAATTGGTCAAAATATAAAAAAATTTAATCATTAACTGTTCCCCTCAATAAACCACCAGACATCAGCAGTATATTTACGCCAGCTAGACATATATATATATATATATATATATATATATATATGTATATATGTATATATATAATGCCTTAGTACTTTCTTTTCCTTCTTTCCCTCACCCCAGTCACTCCTTCCTTTGAGCAATTTCTTTCCCTTTCCGATTATCTATTGTACATTTTGGGTTTTATTTACTCTTTCATGTTCTTGCACTAGGGAGACAATATGATGTATACACATGTGGGTCAGTCTGATCAAAGCCATCTATGACAAACCAACAGCTAACATCATTCTAAGTGGTCAAAAACTGAAAGCTTTCACTTTAAAGTCAGGAACAAGACAAGGATGTCCACTGTCACCACTCCTACTCAGTGTAGTTCTGGAAATATTAGGCAGAGCAATTAGACAAGAGAGAGAAATAAGGGGAAGAAGGACAGGAAAGGAAGAAGACTTGGAGATGCCCTTTTGGCAGATGATTCCCTGAGAACTTAAGTGACAGGTCCACGGCAGCCACTTGGTGGGGGCCCAGGGGTAAGCGCACAGAGATCTCTGTTTGCACACGGTTTCCCGCGTTCTCCCCACTGGCAGCCTAAACTGGCTGATGAAATAAGGAAACAGGAAGAAGAGGGAAAAGATGCAGAGCTATGCAAGGACTCAGGTTCATAGTTGGTACGAACAGACTCTCCATAAAAACAGAAATTATTCTAAAATTTGGGTGGGCAAGAATTCCATCCTATGTTAGCAAGAGAAAAAATGTCAATGTCCCGCCGTACTTTTATCTGAGAACATGAAATCTCAGAGACGGTAACTTCCAGGGAATATAACTGGAAATAGTACAAAACTTTAAATGCACAGAAATGTTGCATAATATGAACGTATGTTTAAAAAGTAAAATTAAGCTGGGTGTAGTGGCTCATTCCTATAATCCCCAGCACCTTGGGAAGCTGAGGCAGGATGATGACAAATTCTATCCCGCCTTGACAACTCAGAGAGTCAGGGAGACCCTGTCTCAAAAAATAAAAATGGCTGAGGATGTAGCTCAGTGAGAACATCCTGGCTTCAATCTTTAGTACCTTAAACAAATAAAAATATATATGAGGGATGGGGTGCATACTTTGCATGTATAAGGCCCTCAATTTAATCCCCAGTGCACACATGTGCATGAGTGTACACACACACACACACACACACACACACACACACACACACATACATGGCCTATCTTGAAAACTAAATAAAAATCTCTGCAGTGTCTGGGTTCACAAATGAGTCAGACTCAGGCCCTAAATTAAAAGCAGACACTCCAGCTGGATGACCTGAAGAAGTCTCGGACTGCACCTTCCCCCAGGAACCTGTCAGTGGATGGAGTTTGCACCTACGGGGAAAATGATTGCTGTGAACACCCTCCATGGGCACAGATCATACTCCAACAACTACAGGAAGATCTAAAATAGAATTTAAAGAGTGAGGAAGGGAGGCTGTACATCTTGCTCGCACACATTAAACACTGGTCATCCTTACTTCCGGCTCCCGTTTTCTTCCATAAATTTAACAATTATGTATCTTGGAGTAACTGCCTTTACAGCTTCCACAGTACTTATTCATCCATCCAGTCTCAAGGCAGTGTCCTGCTTCGTGCATAAGAAAACAGGCAAAGCTATCAAAATATCATATACCTGCGGTGTATCTCCTCGCACTTCCAGGGTAACAAGTGTACCCATCCGTATTTTAGCCTAAAGAGGGTACTAGTAATAATTTAGGAAATCACACAATAAGCAATAACCCCCCCTCTCTATATATAAAACCATATTCAACAGAAGTATTTTAAAACCTATATAGAAGAAAAAAACCAAATATGCATCTCTGATGAAAGAACTAAAGCAAATAAAGAAGATGTAGATCATTAAAAGCAAGGCAGTAAGTAATTTTAGTAACCGATGTGGGTTTTCTTAGGCTAGCTAAGCATCCCCCAATTTTGGTTTGTGCAACGCTGGAGAGAACCTTCCTCACCTGGGGTCTTGCATCTGCCCCTGCTGTCCTGTCCTCCTACGCTCTCTCCTCTTCTCCCTTCAGGCTCCCCAGCGGGTAGCCCCCTGGAGAGGGCTCATTCATAGCCTCCTGCTCTGTGGAACTCACTGACTTTGCTGTTCCTTTTACCACAAAACATGGAGCAGACAGTGCATGACATAGGGGTTTATCTTAAATCCCTGAGGTCCCCAAACCTACACTAGCCCCACGCGGTACACAGTTGGTGCTCAAGCAATTTTCACTTCTTGATGAGATTCCAGTTCCACCGTATGAACTTGTTCCATTAAACTGATCAAATCAGGAAATGTCAGAGGGCTGGACCTTATTCCAACTCCTCCTTCTCGCATACTAGGGACTTGTAGCCCTGGGAGGGGTCAGACAATAACCCAGTGGTAGATAGAATGAGACCCAGGATACTGGACTCACAGACACATTTCACTTCCTTACAATAGCTACTTTCATTGCCATAATAGCAAGTGATAGCATTTAATAGGACCCATTACAGACCATGCGCACGTGAACACCAAGACATAGTTCTTAGGATTCTCTCCATTTTACCAGTGAAGGAACAGAAACCAAAAGACATTAAAGTTGCACAGGTCACCCAATTTGTATGAGTTTCTTATTGGCAGCAAACTATTCTCCAGTTCTGGTCTGTGTAGGGAAAAAAAAACTTAATGGCAGAAAGGAACAGACTAGGCTAAGGCCAAGCAAAGCATCACAGTAACAGGTTGGGGGCAGGAGGGAGCTCCCACCAGATTACTGCTTGCCAATTCTCTAAGTTGTGAACATTATTTATGTGATTTTTTTTCACTACTGTTTAAATAGAAGGCTTCTAAAATTTCTTCAGGTGCTAGAATTTAAAACTGCCTGCATGTATAGCATGGATCGATAAGGCTGGACCACATGGTTAAAATAAAGAGAAATGGTAATTTTGCTGGCAACTAGAGTGGTTTTGCCTTTAGTACTCAAACAGGTCATAGAGCCAGGTCTCTTTCCTATTCTGTTACCCCTTCATAAGACAATACACACTGCGTAAGTAACTCACTAGTCCCCAGGAGGTGTCTAGCCAAACAACACCGCCGGAAGTGTCTGTACTATTGTAAGTGAAGAGGAGCTGTATAAATAAATGATAATAAAGCTCCTTTGTACGAACAGGAAGCGTACTATTTTGTCTACTTTCCAGCAAACCACAGCCCCAAATATAGTGTATAATTCTGCTTTTTAACAGTTGTCATATTAAAGAATGCTTGAAAATACCCAATTTCCCTGCAACAGATGGAAAAGAAAATAATAATTAAAAAAAAAAAAAAAAACAAAGAACCTCCAGCTCTACCTTTAAGAACATACTTGCTTAACATAAGGTTTCTCTGAAATGAGATATTTTCACCCAGAAAAATCTGTGGATTTGGTTAACATTGCTATCTAATCTTGTTCTGAATATTCAACATAAACTAATTCCACCAAATGCGATCTTGTTCTGACCACACTGCAGAATTCTTAAATCTATTATTGCCTGGTTTATGCTTTCTCTTTAAACACTTTGAAGTAACAGAACCTGACCTCACAGAAAAACTATGTTTTAATGTTTCCAAGTCAGGATATTTCTATTCAGATCTGGCATAAAAGGCCAAATAGGCTGTTTAGAAATGCTTCTTATGCCTTATATATTATTCTTCATAATAATGAAAATAAAATTAACACATTTCTTTCTGTCTAGCAAGGTAGTACTGTAAACAGCACAAAGCTGGGTTCATTTCAAAACTTCAGGAGACTTTATGCATATCACAGAGATACCAAAATTTGCCAAGTGGAAAAGTCTATATATACATGCAGACTAAATATGTCACTTTGAAAGATAATAAGCATAAGATAAACAAAGGAAAAATCAGATAACCTAAGAAAATTTAGCTGACAATTTTTATTGGAACATTATTTTCTCTAGGCAAATAAATATAGCTCAAAGTTGTACATTATTTAAAATAATTGGACAGGAGTGTTTAAAAATATGGCAGTGATTAATTTAACTTTCAGTGGGAAAATACCTTTGACAATTTTATTGAAAACTCATTTATAATAATATTTACTGATTCTTGGCATTTAAACAAGAGATACAGTACAAGTCCTTTTCAGAGAGAGTAGCATTGTAGCTGAAGGACTGACTAAAACCTTACGCTTTTCCAACACACTTATCACAAATGTTTATCTCAGAGAGGGGCAAACGCCCTGAAGAGTGTTCTACCCTTTAAAACTCCAAACCACATGTCACATATGCTCACCTGGTAACTATTTAAGTTTACTTGAATTCTACTCTTTGCTTTTGATAAAAGGTCAATGAGGGACATCTGATTTTGACCATAAAGGGCAAAAAACCCTCATGCTCTGTGTTCACATGGGAAATATGTCCACTCCAGCAACAATGGCCTTTCTGCTCCAGAACACAACAAAACCCACCTCTTTTAGGGTTCGTGGGTTACCTCTCACTCTCCTTAGGTCTCCAGCCCCCCTCCCAGCCCCTTAAACTCCTGGGTAGCTGGAGATTTCTTATTATTTGGGTCTCAGCACAAATTCACTCCTCAGAGAGTTCTTGCTTCATTAGCCAATTTGAGAAACATCCTTATTAGTTTAATCTGTAACATGTTTTTAGTATGAATTTACCTTGTATAAGAAGTGCCTGTTTGTAATGCAAGGGTCCCCATCATATAAAGCACATATACATCATAAAATTAAGCTCATGATATTACAAACCTGATTTTTAACAATATACAGAACATCTTTTTTTAAAAGTACCAACTTCTTCTGAAACTATCTGGTTCTGTGATCTGTTTACTTTTTCTTACTCTCTCTCTCTCTCTCTCTCTCTCTCTCTCTCTCTCTCTCTCTCTCTCTCTCTCTCTCCTTCCTTTCTTTCTTCCTCTCTTCTTTCTTTCTTTCTGTCTGCCTGTCTTCCTGTGGTGCTGGGAATCGAGAGCCTTGCACATGCTAAACACAGCTCCACCCCCAGCACGTTCCCTATTTCTTTCTTCGTTAAGACAATAAAATGGTAGTTTCATAAGAACAAAGAACTTATTTTCACGTTAATTCCAGGGCCTCACAGAGCACTGTGCCACACCATAGGTATACAGTCAAAATCTGTCGGGACGGGGGATGCGATTAACAGCGTCCAGCCACAGGCCCTCTGTGTCTGCTTCTCTTCATCCTTCCTGCAGGATGTTGAGGAGTGTCTAACTCCAGATTCCAGGGGGTTGGCACAAAGAGGAAACAAGATGGCCATTTAAACTAGTCCACTAATGAGCAATCAAATGAAAAATGCCAAATAAATAAATAAGGGAGCATTAGACTTAAATTCTGCAACGGCCCTTTAATCTCAAAGCACCCTGCTTACTACACAACAACAGAAGTGATCCTAAGTTTCAGGACCCACCATTCACCTTTAATTTCATAACCCGAAACTTCTATTTTGTGAACAATGGTCCCCTCAGAGAGCGCTAAAATTGAGGCATGTTAGGGGACTGAAGAAGGACAGAAGATAAGCAGCCCCCTCACCTCACCTGGCCAACTTGCCTTCTTTCTTTATCAGAACAGGTCCTCTCTCTACATCCCCTCTAAACAGTCATAAAGGAAGGCCATAAGTTCATTCTGGACGTTTGGTTGCTACATCAAGCACTCTCATTCCTTAGGGATTCGGGAAAGCAAGTCCCTGTATTCCCAGAAATGTCTCCCTTCCCTCGTCTCCGGTATGAGGTACAAATTACACCACTTTGTTCTTGCTCTCCTTATCAAAATGCTTTCTTATGGCACTAAATGACAACAAGCAGAAGAGGACGAGTTATTTTAAAGCCTAAGTCTAGTTTGGATAATTTACATGTCCACCAACTGGAACACTTTCTCAATGCAGCTCTCCCTGACGTATCTCTCTGTGCTAGCACTATCATTACAGGAGCAGTTCACCCTTCTTTGGAGCCAACATCCACATTCTGCCCTACCTTCGGTTTGTCCTACTCACTGCTGGCTAGCAAGCCTGTTCCCTGCGCGTTTCTTTCTCACTGATGTTGTTGGTTCTTGCTCTTGTTCTAACAGGCCCCTGCTGGGAGAAAGAACTTCTGTCTGTATGCTTGAGAAGGTGCGATTCTTACTTAAAGCCTTCATAGGAGAGACATTCTTCCTAGAAAGGTAACTATTTTCATGCTTTAAACTTTAGAATACAAAGCTCCTTAATTAAATTTAACCCAAAATATTTTTGTAAAGCTCAAATTTCTGAATTGGCATTCCTTCACATTTCTCAATTTACACAGTCCCTTTGTCAGAGACAATCAGGGTATTCACTGCTTTAAATTGCCTCGTGTTGAATGTGGCCTGCTCTTCAAGTCTGAATAGGGTAAGCTAACCTCTTGGAGCGTTTTTGTCCTGATTTTTCTTTAATTGTTTTGCACCTGCCTTCTAACAGAAGGTACACATTTCTCCCCTTACAATCGGCATGTACTGCTGAAATGTGCTACAATCAATAACACCTTCCTGGAAGATGTTTAGAAGAATAAGGATATTTAGGGAAAAAGAAACAAACCAGAGGCTTGTACCCACATCATGTTAATGGTTCATACACAGGAATAAGGAACAGCTCACCCCAGCCAGACTTCTGGGCATCATTTCCCCCAACAGAATTATCTTTTAAAAATCAGTCAGGTATGATTGGGGAATGGGAAATACTCAATTTTCTAGAAATTATCTCAAGTCTAAGAACATGAACTCTTAGGCTTAAGAGCCAGACTACTGGGTTTCAAGTCCAGCTGTGTCATTTGTTAGCAGGGAAATCACAAGCAAATGCCTGACCCTCTCTGAGTCATGCTGGGCTCAGCTGTGCAGAGGAGGACAGTACCTCACTTTCACAGAGGCGCTGTAGAGAAGAAATGAGAACTCAGCACCGGGCCCCTGCTTCCTGCTCAGTAAGCGTTACCTTGTCATTGTTATGTGTGGAAGATCGTCCCATTCTCATCAGAGGATATTGAACCAGAGACTCTTTCCCATCCCCGTCCTGGTCAAAGGCACCTTCATTGATTACCTGATGGTGCCCCTTTCTGCAGTCCTCTCCACTCACAATGAATTAGTTGTCTTTTATTCATTTAAATCAGATCTGTCATTCTCAGCTTGAAACAGATCAGGCCAACAGAAGTCAGATCACGGGCACTTTCCAGCCTCTGCCCCTCAGTGCTGCTCTCACAGCGCTCTGTTTCTCTCACCCCTACCTGTCACCACCCAAAGTCACTGCAGTAATATTTGTTCTTGCACATTGGCTTCTCTCCATCGTAGATTGCAGACTCTGTGAGGGCAGGAGCCACGTCTGCCTTCTTCACTGTCAGAGTCTCATGAGCTCAATAAACTCCAAACTTAGAGATGGGAGCGACCACTAACACGTGCAAGGACCTGGGCTTGAGGCCCAGCACCAACACCCAAAACAAAACAAAACAACAAAAACCCGGTTCCACCAAGGAAATGAATGAATGACTCAGGTTTATTACTATGAAAGGTAACTACTACATCTGTTATAAAGCAGTGTTGCTATTAAAGATGATTCACAACATTTACATAACTTGCTTCTCCGGGAGGGTAGTGATCCAGGATGAACAAGATTTTTTTCATTTTATGTATTTGTTATAGTTTTTCTGTTGCTGCCTTGCGTTCAGCTGGGCAGTTTGAGGTTTCTGTGTCCTGGTCTCTAGTAGATTTCCTTTAGTCTCATCTTATTTCTTTCTGTGGCAAATCTTATGTAGGCCTGTGATTACCACGTCTAAGCCCATGGTAAATCAACTCTTTGCAATTTGCTAATGAGCAATCCAAACTGGAAATGCCTTACTGATTTACAGAATTTGGGGAAATAGTTTTAGACCAGTAGGATATTTGTTTCTTTTATTTCCAGATTCTTGGTTCAATTACAATGATGGGAATTAAGATTAATGATGTCCAGCTAAATGAGTTGTTATTATGGAAAAGAATATGAGCTAAATATCTTAGTCTACCCAATCTTCACAAAAGTAAGCCCATTTAGTAAATAATAAACATACAATTTGACTGGGTTTATATACAAAATGAGCAGACCAAAATTTCTGGTTGTGTTTATCATCTAATAATTCACCCTATATTTTTATATCAGAGAGAACTCTGAAAACAAATTGCGTCTAAAGAGCTTACACTGGTGTAAAGGTCGCAAAGACCTAGGCGCGGGCAGAACTGCTGTCCATGTCTTCATATCCTTAGTAAATTTACCTGGTAAATCCTCACTGCATTTACTCCTACAGGAAAAAAAAATTAAAAATAAAAAAGCATCTCAGAGCAGAGATTAGACTTTCAGACCCTCCTGAGTGATAATCCTTACTCCGACATTGACTTTCTTTGTGGGGTTTGGCAAATCAGTTTTCTCCTCTATAATACAGGGATAATAATGCTTTAGTCAAATGGATGCTGTGAAAATTAATTACTGTTATACAATTTATTGAAGATGGGAAGCCCTGTAAAAATATTGCTACTGCTTATAGGATTGCGGTCCAGAGACAAAGGCATCACACATAGCAAAGAAATCAAAACATCTAAAAATCCCTACTGTTTCTCTCTCACAGTGTCCTCCTTAACTTAGGTGAAAACTAGGCTAGACAGTTTTCAAGGACATGTCCCCTTCCTCTGTGACAAGAATTGAAATGCACCACTGGACCCACCTGTTCCTGATGTGCCCGCCTCCACCTAAGCACAATGGAAGGACGGAAGGGTCTTATTTGAGAGGATTGCTTTTGTTTCCTATGCAATTCTTTTGACCCTGAACCAGGGTCTTTCTAAATCAATGGATGCCCTAAAGACTAAGTTTCAGGGAAAGGTCTTTTCAGCAGCACTTAGGAAGGGGGTAGTTAGACTTTGAACTGTCAAGAAAGAAGAATGAGTCCTGCTGTAAGGTGATAACTAACTGGTTATAAAGATGGAGCGCTGTTCTAAGGAAACATGATCGGTTATAAGAAACACTAAGAGCCCTCCAGACACTGGCTGTTTTAGCAGGAGGAACTTCTATAACCTAAGCTATCAGTTTTAAATGACCAGCGATAAGAGAATACAGGTCCTGTAAGGATTAAGGAAAGTAGGGACTTGATTTTGTTCCAAAACCAAAATCAAGCAATAGAATGCGAAACCTACCTATTATCAGTGTTTGTGTTAAGCTTGTTTTACAGACACATCAATCAACCCAAGGATCTACAAGCTACATGGATAATACAATTTTCAGACAGGTTTCATAGCAGTGGTAGAGAGATCCTATTTTTGAAGTGGCCTTTAAAAGGAGAGAGAATTAAGGATATTTTGACCGCAGAACCTTAGTCTTTAGAGAGTCTAAACTCTAAGCTGAAATGAATTTAACCTACATGGCTCTCTGTGGACATTTTCTGATGATGGGAATTCTGAGTGTGAGGCTTGGACTGTTGTAGCTACCCTCTATCCTGGTGCCCTAAACTATTCAGCTCTTTCTTTTCAGATAGCTGGGTGTGTTTTTTCTGAGAAAGGGTGTATGACACCCTCCAGTTTTGTTTTAAGGATCAGTTCCCCTTAGTTTTAAACCTTAGATGGAAAGGAAAAGAAAAGCAGAGAGAGCGATCTGATCTGTGAGATTTGACACATGAAGGGCCTGTACAGTGAGAATCGTGTTCCCTGTCATCACGCGTGACATCCCTTCCCACTGATCCTCTACCGCACCTGCTCATCCAGTCCTTTAATCACTCAACAGCATTTAGAGGCAACCCCTATGCAATAGAGAGTCTTGAGTTTTGTTCCTTGATCAACTGTCCCCGGACTTTTACATCTATATTTTGTGGAAATTCTCTCTCTCCCTCTCCTTTCCTCTCTCCCTCCCTCTCTGTCTGTCTGTCTCTCTCTTCCTTCACGCCCCTTTGCAGATGTTCGCATCCCCTTCAGGATTTGGCAGTGGGGCTGTAACATGCCAATTCAGTGATGCCTCCCCACTCCATGTTCTGGTTCCTTACTCAACCTCAGCCGCAGATCCATACAAAGGGCTGCTAGAGATCCGCACGCACAACAAGGGAAGTACAATCTCTCCAACCTGCAAAACCACTAACATTACTCTGCTGTCTGCGGTAAGATCTCTGCATTAATAGTGTGGGTCTTTAGCAGAAGTTTGAATATATTCACCATTTCTGTAGAGTAAGTAAATAGTTTGTGATGTTTTAATAAAATTTCCTAATTAAACCTTTTAAATTTCATTTAGTTGTGTCATTTAGCTATTACAAATGCCACATACTCATTATCAGGCATAGCATTTAATTGCTATAAGAAAAGCAGTTCTTCATTACTTATCATTACCTATCACCTGAAAGAAGAGCATTCATGCCTCCCCTCTTTTACAAAGGATGAATTGATTACAAAGTATATCAAGTACTGGGTAATGATCTTGGCAATTTTTATTCAGAACAAAGAGTAAGTGATTACAGCAATCTGAGAATCCTCAAAATCAGCTATGGAGGTTCTCAAATGGACCTTTCCTAAAAGTATGTGCATAGGAGATACAGTACCTGTGCAGTCTATGTAGTAATGTAGTGTGCAACTGTATACAAATGACCCGATTGTTTAAACCAACGCACTAACTCTTGGCAAACTGATCTTAGGAGGCACACCCCGAATTAGTGCTGCCCTTGCAGGCATCTGCTTTGGAACAAATCTATGCAAGTCATCTTCAAAGATAGTATTACATTCTCTTCCTTTCCCTATTCTCTCTCTCTCTCTCTCTCTCTCTCTCTCTCTCTCTCTCTCTTTCTTTTGGTACTGGGCATTGAACTCAGGAACTTGTGCTTGCCAGGCAGGTGCTTGACACTGAGCTACATCCGTGGCAGTGCTCCTACTCTCTCTGGTAAAATAAAAGCCATGATAAACTTGCTATCTGAAAATCCTATTAGTACTAAAGCCACATGATTAACATATGTGTAACAACCTTGTAAAGCAAGGTAGGAAGCCTGGATGATGACATTAATTAGGCCACCTTCCTGCACATCACCTACCCTGGCTGCCATGGGACTGTCACTGTCACCCTCCCTGGGACAGCCCTGGGCTCCTGAGGTGCCCACTCCCTGATGGGCTGTGTTCATTTTAGTTCTGGAGCTCGGGAGGGTATTGTTTAAAAACACTCAGACTTCTAGAGCTGTAACTTGCTACTTTACAGTACAGAATGTTCAAATCAGTGCCTGTAACTTTAGTTACATTTCATTCAATGAATATCTACTGCAGAAGTGAAGAAGCACCTATTTTGAAAATAATGAATTAAGCTCTAGGTACATGTTATTTACATTTCCAAGCATTAGGACAATCATTAGGATCCAGTGACTGATCATTGCTTTGGAGTTATCATTCTTATACTTTCCAGTGTAACATCTTGCCTTATTTTTCTATGTTGTAAATGATACTTAAAAACAACTCATCTATTGGTAATGAAAGCTACACTCACTGGTAAAGTAAGGATAAAAAAGACAGTCATTTAAAAAGCAGGATTTTGTTCTATTTTGTGTTTGTTTATGTTTTTTAGCAGTACCATCTTGCAATAGAGGACAAAGTGTCAAAGAAAAGAAGCTAGGTATGGTGGTACCTGCCTATAATCCTGGCTTCTCTGGAGGCTGAGGCAAGAAGGTCTCATGTTAAAGGTCAGTCTGGGCAACTTCATAAAACTCTATCTGAAAATTTAAAAAATGTGAAAAGGACTGAGGATGTAGCGCAGCACTCCCTGGGTTCAATTCACAGTACCCAACAAACAAATTTATAAAAAGAAGTTGTTACTGGACTGCACCCTTGATTATATGTCCCACCATATCTTAACATTATTCAGTCACAATACATGAATTAGTTAGGTCATCAAGTTGGTGATAGGAGGTGCGTGTGTTGACACCAGTTTCCCTGTTCTTCTTCATACTACCAGTTAACATGAAATACTGAAAGAATGAATTTAAATTTCAAAGTGGCTCCTAGGAGTATTCTATAAAATACATGTAGGAGACCAAGTGTCACAGGCAAGGCCAGTGATGCACACACACCCACCCCTGGCCAGCTCCCTCCCCTCTCCAGTACCTAAGGTTATTCTTCTCAAACATGCCTGTGCCACTTTTTAGTATGCAGTGCCACTAAAATGGAAAAATTATTATTTGCTTTAGACAAAGACATCTGCCTTATCTAATTACTAAAACATTTGAAACATATTAGCCATTCTCCAAAAAATGCAAAACCAAAGTAAAATCATACTATGTCCAAAATGGACTTCCCAATATAAATGAAAATGTCTTGAATATTGAATTTCTGGAGCCATTTCCACACAACTGAATTTTTGTTCTTTGCAGATTGACGTTTACGTAAGAAATAGGCCAGTTGAGAAGAGGAGAGGGCTGGGTTTCTTTGTCAGACTACTTCTCTAAAATTGTGACATTAGCTTAATAGGTACTCACTGCATGGTCTTTTACAAAAATGATTTTGTAAGGTGGTTGTGAAACTCCAAGATTTGCTTTATACGCTGTGGAGCTGAAGTGTATAACACATGCACCGTTGCAAGTAACAAGCTGAACTCAGAGAGCAATGAAAATATCTTATTCTGACTTCTTACATAACAATACCTTATTCTTTGAATTGCAAATTAGATCTCATCCACTTTTCTGTGTGTGTGTGTGCATGTGTGTGTGTGTGTGTGTGTGTGTGTGTGCATGCACACATGTCTGTACATTTGAGGGGGAAAGTGGCTTTCCTGCAAATGCCAAGCAATTGAAAAGCATGTGGCCATTGACTGCCTAAATGAGAGATGCAGGGAGCATTCACTGTGTTTTTTACCATGGTGTAAGATGCAAAAATCAAATCTGGTTTTCCCCGTGAGAACTCATTTTGGATACCTTATTAATTATCTAATGAAATCATTATAAATCACTTAAAATGTCATATAAATTGTTTGGTAAGGTTTAGCAAACAAATTTTCACTATCAAATTTGGTTTGGAACTCAGAAAAATACATGTAGTAGGATTTAATTCTGATTTAAAAATACATTTGTAAATGTACAGAAAGGATTACAAATACCTATATTCTATATTATACACAATCTTCTCTATATTCTATATTTCCTTTACAGGTTTTATATATATATATATATATATATATATATATATATATATATATAGTGTGTGTGTGTGTGTGTGTGTGTGTGTATATACACATGATATATTTACTTTAAAGCATTCATATATACTTAATTATGAGAATATTTTATAATAATGACATTAATATGCTCTTAATATAGTAAAAACAATAAGAGTTAGCAATAAGATTCATTGGTTGATGGGGTATGGAATACAATATAAATGACAAAGTCTTGTTGTTTTGCCATTACATGTAGTATTATTTTAAGGGTGGCAGTTTGGGGACCAGAGGACAGGATGAATCTTAATTCTATCATATAATAGTTTTATGACATCGTGCATGTTCTGTATTTTTCCTGAATCAAAATTTCTTACCAAAGAAATGAGAGTAGCAATATCCATCTGAAAAGGGTTATAATTAAATAACCACATGTAATTTGGTGTCACTCCTCTTGGTCTTGGGCAGTTGCTAGCAGTCCTCCCTCCCCCCACCTACTTTGTGAAGCACAACTCATCCCAGGTTCCTGCAAGTTAGTTAAAGCTAGAGCAATGTGTCCTGGGCAGTATCGGGATTCAGAGGCCACTATGTCCTCTAGACCTTCACAGTTCTAGTATCCCAAATACTGTGTCTTCTGAATTCACTTTTACTGTTTTGCTTTTTGAAAACAGACTAATCATTGTAGAGACATCACTGGTATGGCCCCTTCCAGAGTCATTATCCTCAGTGTCCTCTAGGGCTTGAGGACAGTCACAATCAGACCCATATGTTAGCTTTCACTACACCACTGTGTAACTTGTGAAAAAATAAACTTCCATATTAATCTGCAACAATGGATCCAACCAACTGCAGGTTAAAAATGTTGGAAATAAAATAAGTACAGAATGCATACAAGCTTTTTCTTCTCCGTATTCCCTAAACAATGCGGCATAACAACTATTTACACAGCATTACATAAGTAATCTAGAGACTATTCAAACTGTAAGAAAGTGTGCGCTGGTTGTGTCCAGATACTACACCATTTTATATAAGGGCCTCCAGCCTCCACGGAGTTTGCTATTCACTGGGAATAGTGGTAAGGATCCTATAACAGATTCTTTCCATACTGAGAGATGATTCCGTCTGTGTACAGAACACACACACACGCACACAATCGCTCTCTCTCTCTCTCTCTCTCTCACACTATACGTGTATATATGTTACATTTGAATGCAGACATTGAAGCAGCTGCTCTCCACACTGCCTAGGTACTTGTTAGGGACACAAAATGTGGAGCCCCACCCCAAATCTAAATTGGAATCTGAGGTGGGACCCAGTGCCCTTCAAGAGCCCTCAGGTGACTCTGCAAGCTCAAGTTTGAGAACAGGCGCCAAGTGTAACAGCCATTGTGCCCTATGTGAGCTACAAACTGCAAGAAACCCTTGAGTATATTCTGAACCTTTTTTGATACCAGTTCTACTCTAAAGGAGCTCTGTGTGAAGCTGAGAGAAGAAAATGGCACTCAGGGTAAATTTTTTTGAAAATAGTTATTTTTAAAGTAGTGTTTCAAAGAAAGAAAAGACTAAGCTAAAAATAATAATCCAACAGAATTTGGTCCACAACTATTTCCATTTAATTTGGCATTATACTGGGTTATTTTACAAATGGAAATTGTCCAACACTGCTAAAATCTTCTTCTATGTGGAAACAATATTAAAATTAACAAAATTTTTCAATAAACACTTGAAATGAAAATTATAATTGTAAGACCATGGTCTTTCTCTAGACAGATAAATCAAAGGCTACTTTATTTATAACTGAAAACTTGTTTGGGGACTTTTCCTGGGAAATAGATTAAACTTTGAGAGTTATAGGATCTTAAAAAATGAATGCGTTTGCAGTTTAGAGTTTCACATGTAGGACAAAGCAGCAACGTCACTCAAAAGTTTTGGCTGCTGATAACGTAGTTTGTGGTGTAGGCATTAACTTTAATAGATGACTGGGCAGTTGTGTTAGTTCAGAAGAAAATCTTTAGGTTGTAAAATTGTTCCTGAGTAGTAAATTGTCTACAATCCACATCTTACGTGGAAATAGCCCCACACTTAAGACAGGATGATGGAGCCCATAATATATTCTGATTTGATCTATTCTTCTTATATAGCTTTGGCCAAAAGGGTAAAAGACAATTACTCATTCATTTTTTTCTCATAACATTCTGGTTGAAATAATTTAGGATTATCAGAATAACCTCGAGAAGCCCTAAAAGGGAAGAATGTAGATTTCTCCACGGTTTTCCCAGCAGCTGGAACCTACAAGTAGGTCCAAGTGAGATGCAATGTGGGGTTATAGCGCTAGACTGAGAACCCCAGAATGCTCAATGGCCCCCACTTAGTATTTCAGGGATCCAGAAATGCAGGTTTTTGAATAGAATGGATAAGATAATAGAATGAAGTACAAAGACCAGGAAAGAACAGCACACAGGATTCAAGGGTATGTGCAAGTGAAGACATGGTATAGTGCAGGGTTAAACAGACTCTCTACTGTCAGAATACAACCTTTCAGCATCAGTTTTATTCTGAGGAAAAATGGTAACAACGTGGAATGTAGATTTTAGAATTGCCTGTGAAAGAATCGGTCTCAAGCAGCCTGAGTCTCTGACATATCCTCGCTCACACACACAGAAGCCCAATTCCGGCAGGCCGCGTCACCTCCAAGGGGAAAATCTTCCTGGCTGTGGCTGCTCATCCACAGGACTCACACACGACCACCCCGGGGAGTCTCCACAGCTCCACACGGATCCCTCACTGGGATCCAGACCTGCTGACGTCAGGCACCTGCTAAAGATGCTGGCATAAAATATGAGTGATTCTGAAGTCTCAGAATCTCTGCTGAAAGGCATCACATCTCATTTTCTCTAGAAGTACTGACTTTAATTTCTTTTCCAGTTGAATGCCAGGGGAAGGAACAAGAAGACGGGGCAGGCTCTCCAGCAAGCCCTGAGTTCATTACCTCACGACCACACAGTCTTTCTTCCACTGTTGATCAGCTTTCTTCCTATACAGTCAATGATCTCTTCCATTAAATGTCTGAAAATGTTTATGAGGGCTGTGCTTTGGGGGTACATGACGATGACGGGCTTACAGTGCACCTCGGCACTCAGGGAGTCTTAGGAGATTTCCCCCAACAAAGCAGATACGTATCTGTCTAACATATAGAAGGAGAAAACCAGCATGGTCCCAGAGGGCTGTCATTCTTGCCAATGACACAAAAATTAAGGTCTAAAATTTAAATTATAAGCATCCAAAATTTAGGGTACAAACTGGCTCCTTTGTGCTGCATTTAAATTAGCAAGTTTCCAACTTTCCAATAGCATTCAGTTTTTTATTAAATAAGCACTGATTGAATTGTCTTAGAGACAAGTTTGTCTCTGCACATGTTTAAATATGCACATAATATTTGTAAACACACTACCCAAAACCAGAGTGTTTAATTTACTGTTTTCTTTTTTGCAGATTGTAATAACTATGATCATATTCCATCAGAGCAATGGACACAGATATATTTGGTATGTTGTCTTTACTATTGATCAGATTATTTTAGCTACAGTCTTTGGAAATCTGGAACAAAGGACATAGACATGATGTCATAACTAAGATCCAAAAATTAAAGAAAATAATTCTTTATGACCAAAGAAATAAAAGGCTTTTTATACATGTCCAAACTCCTCTAGCTTAATATGTTTAAATGAAAAATTTGCACTTCAAAAGGATTACTACCTTCAGTGTAGCATCTCCTTAAATAAGGGAAATTCTGCTCTGTTAACCAAGGCTTTCGGCTGCTTATAAAGACCTGAAAGGACAAGTGATATTCTCGCCTTTCTTAAGGCCTGCATTCCTGAATGGCACGGAATACTGGAAGAATGACTTTCCAAGTCATTCTTTTAAATTGACTGATATTCTTGTGAAATATTCTTATCTTATTGTCTTTTTAAAATTTTTAAATGAGAATTTATTTTCTATCATGTTTTAAAAGTTCAGTAACCACAAAAATTTCGTCTTCTTAAGAAAGAAAGAGAATGTGGGTGGAAGGTGGCACCGTCCGAGGAGCCCTCGGACAGCAGTAGCAAGCCATCCAAAACCCACCATTATCTTTACCCAGCCTAAGGGTTTCTATGATTTTTAGCACTCAGTGTGATCTTTTGTTTTAAAACACACATGCAGGCTTAAAGTAATGGTATTAGGTTTCAAGTGTTTCCCTTGTGATAAAACATACTCCACTGGACAGAACACATTCTAGCATCACACATTCTAGCATCAAGAAAGCCACGCTCACTTTAGTGTTACAATTCAGCCTCCTTTTCTGTAGGAAAAGCGTTGGAGTTAGCGAGAACTGTTTAAAGAAAAATGCCTCCAAGGACAAGGAGGTTGCAGTCTGATGTAAGGAAATGTAGGTTGACTAATGGCAAACAAAAATTGTACAAAATTTATATCTAAGGTTTGTTTTGATTTTTGTGTGCAGCACTGAGGATAGAACCTAGGGCTTCACGCATGGTAGTAAGCGATCTACCACTGGGCTATACCACCCAGCCCTCCGCATCAGTTTTACAGGTGCCCAAGTAAGTTGTTATTTTAATAAACGTGTTTTCTTTTTAAAAATGTACTTTTTGCTGCAAACTATATTTTCTTAAAAGCCATTCACTGGGCTTGTGACAACTACTGTCTCTGTTTTGAAGCAAATGTCACTCCATCTTTAATCCTTCTTGCAAGTATTAACTTTGTTTAAACAGCATAGATTAGATTAGATAATGGCAATTAATCTTAAATTAAGAGTTTGCCAAGTTTAAAAGTGTTAACTTTACTTTCCAGAGAGGCTAAAGATTGCAAGGAAGGAAAAATAGGGCAGCTTAAGAAAACAACTATTAAGGGAAAATTTTGGGTTTTTAGAATCTAAGAAAACATTTCTGTCAAAAATATCTGAATTATACCTTCCATGTAAAAGTGGTCTGTGTAGCTGAAGCCTGAGAAATTTCAAACAATCCCACCAAGGTTATCTTCATAATTCTGACTGACAACGATGGTTCAGTGAGAAGACAGTGTCTGGAGATTTCTACAGGTCTGTAGTAAGCTCTAAAACAAAATGGAGCCAGGCACAACGGTGCACATCTATAATCCCAGCACTCCAGAAGGCTGAGGGAGAAGGGAGGACAGATGTGGAAGCCCAGCCTGGGCAACTTAGTGACTTAACAAGTGCCTGCCTGTCTCGCAAGAAAGAATAAAAATGGGCTGGGGGTGTAGCTCAGGGCAGATGCCCAGGATTCAATTCCCAGCATCACAAATAAGCAAACAAACGAATAAATAAAACAAAATGCGACCTAGAGAGATCAAAGGCTTTAATGGAAAGAAATCAGTTTCTGTTTCTTTGCAAGGGTGTGTGCAGGTAGCAGTGACGAGGAAATACAGCCAAGGCTGTTGATACACAGAAATCCGGGGTAAACCCTTGCTCTACAGATTCTGTGACTCCAGGCAGACATTTAACCTACATGCACCAGGGTTTCCTCCTCAGCCAAACAAAGGGCTATTGTTCCAAACTGAAAGGGCCGCTGGTGAGATTACAGGAGACACAAGGTAAATCTCCGGGCACTTAATAGACACTGAATAAATGCCATTTTGCTTTCTTTTATTAGCCAAGTGTCACTCTAGGTATAAAATTTCTTAACTAAAACACAGAGCCCAAAGGTATTCTAGAGTCTTTTGTATAGTAATTACGCCAATTTAAATGTGTAGGTGGATTGTATGAGTAGGCTAAGGCTCTACATCACAGTGACCCGGAAAAATAACAATGGAAAGAACTCTGAAGGTCTATGAAGGAAATTGTAATGAAAAAACTATTTAAAAGTCAGCTGCTTGATAAATAGAAAGTCAGTAGTTATGTTTATTGCATTTTTTATTTTAATATTCGTGTATTTTAAGTATGCTGATTTGCCAACTGTACACTAAATTGCATCATTATTTAAATGTTTTTTCCTTTCCAAATCTCTATAGAAGCAATTTCTACTTTCACAGCAGTATACATCTGATGGGGAGATTTTAGAGATCTTAAAAGCTTTGCACTTCATATTTGTTTGACTTACGAGGTGCATAATAAAAGAAAGTTGTGTCTATATTTAAATAATTAAGAACATTTGACTAGTCTATGCATGTGACATTATCAGCAACCACATTTTAATTCAAATTTAGATATTCAAATTAGTGTACTGAGATGAATAAAATCTATCACTGTAGGTACAGATCTCATTCACAGTGACTGAGAATCGTATGCACTCTACATGTTTTAACTCAAAGTCTGAGAGAGTATCTTTAGTAAGACATAAACTGTCAGCATACATCATGAAACTAAAACAGATTTTTCCCATTAAAGAAGATCAAAATTTATGTCTTAGGGGAAAAATAGAACTCTAGTGATTACTAAACAATCAACCACCCCATTTTATATCTTAAATTCAGAGTTATGAAAAGACAACTCTAATTACACTGAAAAAGAAGGCCCACCTGCTATGGGGAAGCAGAATAGTAATTTCATTTTCTCTCCACACTTGCATTTTAACAGGAAAAGACTTCCCAGAATGGCTTTCCCTTTTAGTTAGTTTTTTTTGAAGCAAAGCCTGGCTATACAGTCCAGGCTGACTTTGAACTTACTGTTGTAGCCCAGGCTGGTCTCAAACTTGTGATCTACCTGCCCAGGTCCCAGAATGGCTTTCAGAGTAGGAGGGTTTGGATAGTTCTTCAAGCCAATAATCTGAAAACCCAGACCTCAAAGTGTAGTTATTTACATGAGGACCCTATCCCTTCAGATGAATATATCTTTGTGACAACAGATATTGAGAAGAAATTGCAGATTTCATGAAGATTCTCGTCACTTTGGACAAATTTCTTTCTCTGTTTCAGAAATCTTTAAACGTTTAAGAAAATCAAATATGAACAAATGTATGTTTGCTTAACAGATTATTATATCCCTATGAAAATATGGCACCACTATGTAAACCTCCAACTGGAATTCGGTGGGTGTTGGTGTAGGAAACCTTACTAATTAACCGTTCCATGTTTAATATCCTGTGCACTTCACAAGCATTTCTACAAATGTGAATGTTTTATCAATCAACAGAAAAAAAACTTTTTTAAAGTTCTAATGAAAGATCAAATCTTCAATATATACCAGGTGGCTCTGAAAATTAAAGGAGTTAATACATACAGATTTTTTGAAGAATGCTTGGCATGTATTTAATTCATGTTAGTTATATTTTATTACCACCATTATTATACCTCCTCCATGGGTTACTTAATGGTAATTGCTGTAAAGGCATTCTCTAAACCATACAGTGTTATGCAGTATATACAGTTATAAGGAACTTTCACTTGTAACCCTTTTGTGTATATGAAGAGCTCTGTAAGAACAGGGATTTTTGTTGTATTCACTGACATATTTTAAATGCTCAAAATAATACCAGGAACATAGTAGGCTAAGAAATAATTATTGGCTAAGTGAAGAAAACTTGTGGTCATCTTTACGATCCATTCAATGCAAGTGCTATTTTTAAATTATACTTTTACTGACTTAATCTCAGCCAGCTTCATAAATCAAAGCTTCATCTATGCAAGCTTATTTGAGATACAGGGTATATTTAACTATCTACTTAAATTACCCAACTTACTAGATCTATGTTAAATAAAAATATCACATGTCATCATTTCTCAGCAGAGATCAGAATAATTGGTGCTACACATTAGAAGAATCACCTTAAATCTTAAAATGACTATGATGTCTTTGATCACGGTACAACAGAGTATATGTCAACATTTTTTAGTAGTCTGAATACAAAACCAGTCAAATAATTTCTCTGTTTTTTTTTACACAAAGGCTAAGACTTAAAATTCCACCTTCTTTTTTAAAGTAACTATTTTAAAAGCAAACTTTCACTGAAATATAACAAAATAATGTAGCTTGTTTCATCTGTTTGGTTAAAATATTAAAGGTCAAAATATAAATGATGTATTTCTAATCAATTTTCAATTTGAGGGCCACACTGAAAAATCTTCTATATATTAAATGATATTTTCAGTTATTACCAATCAGGGAGGGTGTTATTATTCTTAGTAGTTTAGGATACATAGAGGAATTTGCACTGGAAGCTTTGGGGGCTGAAATGGTACTAATGAATTTGCTGTGGTTTGAGCCGTTGCATACAGGACTTCCCACTAAAGATTTTTCCATATAATTTTTTAAAGCTTTGAAAATAATTCTCCTTTTACTCATCTTACAGAATTATAAAATTCTAGAATTAGGTGGGTTCTTAGAGGTCATCTAGTTAAATAGGTTATCAAATAGCTACTGTATTTACTCATTCATTATTTCAGTAAATACTGTCTAAGCATCCACTCATCAGGTAGGTTCTAGGTGTAACACATGCATAAAACACAGTCACTAGACTTCCAAATCTTAAAATTTGATCAGTGTGTGTCCAGCCCTGATTAAGAACCCTTAGGACTAGAAACTAATGACTTTGGGAAGCTGTTCGTTCAATTTTTGGATGAGGTCAGTGCTTAAAGTTCTTTTTCTCTAAGTGGTGTGAGTTTTGCTTTACCATGGTCTTGGCAGTGGCAGGGGCTGCCCCACAGAGCCCCCCCCCCCAGCTCTTCCAACAGAACTTCTCGAATTCTCGGTATTTATCTCTTCTTCCTCAAAGCCTTCTCAAGATAGCCATCTCCAGATCCAACTGTTATTTTCACAAAGCAGTTTTAAAATACTTATATTTCTGTGTTCAACTCTTTAAAAAGTCTATTTCCTCCTGAAGCACCTCAGCTCTGCCCAGCACACAGTAGAATGCATTTCCTTTTTTAAAAAAATTGCGTTTTCTTAGTACATGTTTGCAGTGCATACTGTCTCCACTCCGTGTGAGGGACTGGGGTATGGACGTAATGCACCTCCGTTCCCCTGCCCAGCCCCTTTCCCTTTCCCGGCCCTCTCTTCTCACTCCATCGCTCTTCTCTTTGCAAAATTGTACCTAACCTTTTCCTCCTAGCTCATGAGATTCTAGCTACACTGATACTTTTCTGCTCTTTAAAACTGTGCCTTCCCCCAGCTCCTTCGCAGTCTTCTAGCCTGGGTGTGCCGGTCACCTGCTCAGAGAGGCGCCCCTCACTGTTTCTCCTAAATCAATCCTTCCACACCATCACCACCTCCTCTCACTGGTGTATTTTCACCTTCACACTACCATGGTGTGAGCATATCTTGTTTGCTTCTTTATATATTTATTGTCAGCTTCCTCCCTGGATAATAAGATGACTTTTTTTTCTCTCAGAGCCTAGAACAGGGTCAGCAAGTGGAAGGAAGAGAAGGCAAGAGGTCTCTTCTTGTTCTGGACCTTATGTGGATTCATGTCACCACATCTTTTAACACAGCCAAGATTACACAAGCTTTTCCGGCAGTCATACTACAGCTGTCAAAGGTCAGTGTGACCATGTTTTCTTCACGTACGGATGGGACTCATTCTTACGGTGACATGATGGTGCTGCTGAATCTTAGCAAAGCGTCTGGGATTGTTGGATTCAGCCCACTATTCAATCTTTATTCTGAATTAGTAACCAACATTTTTATCTTACCTACGTTCTGTCACCCATGACTTGATGTTTTTGACTAGAAAACAAACATATTTTTATTTTATGTACTCTTTCACAAGCCACACTGTGTCTACGTTATATCTAAATTGGCAGGCTATGAGTCTAGTACATAAGCATTGCCTTACTTTTCTCTCTCTTTTATTTCCATGGCTTTACTTTCAAACTTTCCCTCCAACCCCCAGGCCTTAGAAACGCTGGCAACAGCGGTAAACCCAGTTAATGATGTGGAGTTGAATTATTATGCTAGCTAATTATTATTAGCTAGCAAGATTACTTTGAATTATGTCCATAAGGCAACTTCTAGCACCCTTATTTCAGCCCACTTTTGGAAAACCCACACCCATTAGGTGCTGCCTTCTGCTCTGACTCTTACTGCATCTGTCAGTTCAACCTAAAAAAGAAAATAGCTGTCATAATTTTGTCGTTGCACTGTGAAACCCGAGGATGTACACCAGGTAATGAGTCACTGGTAGCTACAGAGTGTGGCTCCTTCTAATAAAATGCCATATTGGCATTGAATAAAAATTAGAAACTGCTTTTCTAAAGTTCTCATATTCATTAACTAGCACAAACCTATACAATCAATAAGGATAGTTATTATGCTGATGCTTTTATTGATCAGTAACGGCAAAGTTAAGGAACCAGCTCAGAATCCTAGAGCAAGCCACTGTGCTGCGGTCATGGAGTAGCCTCTTAGTCCCTCTCTCTCATGCATAGCTGGTCCTAGAATAGAATAAGTCCATCACCCTATGGTTGTGTCACAATTCACCATCCTGGGATACCTGGTTCCACCTGATTTTAGGAGGGACCACGGCTGTCACATTAATGTAAAGAGTCTAGGTAACATCCAGACTGCCACAGCTCCACAGTTGCTTAACAGGAATAAATTAGGCCACTGCACTGCCTTCATTGAGGAACTGTGACAGAATTAAAAGAAAAGTACTGCATGCTGGAGAAAGAATAGAAAATCAGACAAAATATACATCAATAGGAATATGAGATTTACTCTTGGGATCACCTGAAAAGCAATATGGGACAGAAATAAACAACATCAATAGCAAACCAATGAAGATCTTATAATAATCCCTTCCCTCTTGCCTTTTCACTTTTCTGAATGAACCTAGAGGATCCTACATCACACGAGATAGACCAGAATCACTAGGGCCTCCGCTCTGAGATTTCTGCTGCTAGAAAGAATGGTGTCTAGTGCCTTGGAAGTCTTCAGGATAAAGGCCACTTATTAAGTAAACTCATCCAGTGACCCTTTCCTGGGGAAAAAAAAAAAAGACTGATTTCAGCATGCCACAGAATTTCAGCATCCCCAAAGCAACTGACCTTTGTTCATTAAAAAGCAATAGCAGAGCATTAGAGTCAATGACTTTTTAAAAAAATGGTTTCTAAGCTATTGCTTCATTCCCCAAACATCCATAGGTGTCATCATTTAAAGGGATTAAAGGCATTTATTGATTATAGTATGTAGACATTAAACTAAAAAGAGTTTAGAAATTTAATTTGGTAAGAAATGCAAGAAGCTCATTAATTTAATTAGAACATAAATAACATTGAGCATAGTTAATAAAGTTCAACATGATTAGATTTGCATGAAGCTATATTAGTGTGAGAAGTAAAGTGATATTTGCAACCTCTCAGAAAATGGTGAAGTTGTAAAGGTTTCCTAAACAATTGTATATTAGGCTGCACAAAAATTGGTTTTCACTCCATATGTTACCCATTATAAAAGTCACGCAAAGCCATGACAGCACAATGGAGATCCTGGACCACTAGACGGGGGAGCCTGGAAGTGCAGGGTCCTAGAAGACCCTGATTACCTCTTCATCATCTCCTTGGGCCCGTTAGTTTAGGAGCCAGTCCAAATGTCAAATTTACACATTCTGCAGTCACAGACTGTGAAGCAAATATGACATTAGCTAACTAGGAGACCAGAAAATCACTGCATTTAAATGTAAGGGACAATGATTTGCTCACTGTCCAGGTTTCAATAGAGTGAATGCCTGTGAATTGTTCCAATGTCTACAGCTGGTTTGAACAATTCCACTGGTCAAAATAATAAATTCTTAAGACAGCTCAAAGCAAATCAGTTAAGATTATTTTAGATTGCCCTGGACCGCTCTGATGCTGTTATAGCTTCAGTTATATATTATCATATAAAGGACAAATGAATTCATTCTTGAAAGTCTTTTTAAATTTATAGCTGGAGAACATGGTCAGCCTTGGTGGCCATCTTTCTTTGATTTCTTTACCTAAGTAGTGAAACCTTAATCATACAAAGAAAAACTATTGCACAGTCAACTGACACATATTTTAAGTTATTTTGCCAGTGTGAATATAGTCACACACCGCTCAATAACAGAGATACATTCTGAGAAATGTCATAGGAGATTTCTTCATGGAGTGAACTTCACAGTGTATGCTTACACATACTAGGATTGATACAGTGACACTAGGTGATTTAACCTGATGGTACCACTCTTATGTATGTGGTCTGTCCTTGATCAAGATGATGTTATGTGTACTTTTCCTCTATCAACTTTACGTCCCATATAAGGAATCAGGACTTGCTTAATCAGTTAATAGTATTTTAGGTGTGCTTCATTTCAAACATCTTGAGCCACTCTTTTCTCTGGTTTCCACGTCCCAAAATGTCCCAGCTTTGTGCTTTATATCTGGCTACTTCTCCTCAGTTCCCTTTTCAGACTTGTTCTGCCCTGCCCAGCATTCCAGTCCCTCTACATTTCCTCTTCTCCTTGTCCTCTTTACCTCTTGCTCTGGGCCATCTCGTCTGTGCTCTCCATTCTGACTTCCATACAGATAATACAGCAATTTGCCCTTCGTTGAGTTTCCCAAACTCCACAGCTATACAAAGGCCTATTAGACACATATTCTCAAACATTCCAAGGATACCTCAAACTTCACCACCAGTTTGCCTTCATATTTAAAGTGGAAGCCTTTGTGTTCTCCCCACCAAGATAGTTTAACTGGAGTGTTTCTTATCTCAGTAAATGACATCATCAGCCAGTTATGAAAGTCAGAAGCCTAGAGTTTATCTCTGTTATGCCCCTTCTTCCTCTCCACTTCCAGCACATCATCAGTTCTTATCAATTTTATTTCCATCTCTGATAATCACTACCCAAATGCAAGCTACCATCAGTTCTCATCTGAAGTACTGATGTAGGAGGATCCAGGGAAGATTCAGAGAAATCAGCCATGTAAGAGAACCAAGAAGCTTTAAGAAGGCAAACTCGTAGAAAGAAAAGCATATAACCAACAGCAGAAAACAATAAATTAGGCTAAGACTGAAAAGATGCCACTGGCTTTAGGAATTAAGGGATTACTAGTGACCTCTGAGAATCATTTTGGCTGGGATGCAGAGGTAGAGAAAGAAACATGAACTATTCTTTCTTTGTATTGACTATGTAGGGCATGGGGCAAGGAGACAGTTGTTTCAAGGAGAAGCACTATTGAAAATATTTTTTAAAAGAGGCTGAAAACTTGTACACTTATGATCTTCTGAGAAAAAAAAAAGGAAAAAAGTTACCATATGGGGGGGGCAGATTTCAAGGAGCAGGATCCAGAGGAAGCAGAGGAATCTCATGCAGGGCATATGCAGGTGGAGTATCATGAACGGAACAGTGGATTATCAAAGAGGTATCTCTTTGATAAAGAGGAGAGAAATGGGTGACATACATGGATGACGGCCTCTCATTTCTTAATGACTTAGAAGATCGCGTTATCAGAAATAGGAGTGAAAGCTGTCAGAAGAGATCAGATTATTGAGATAAAAATTGATTCAGTGAACATTTGCCAAGATCCTAAAATGAGCCAAGCAGTGGGAACCCAGTAGTAAACCAGAAGGAAATCACTTTGTTCCATGAAAACTCTAATTCCCCAGAAGCCATTTCAGCATTGAGGATTAAATCCACAGTGCTAAGGCCAGAGTGAGGGAACTGTGTGAAAAGAATATCTTCAAACTGCACACCCAGGATGTAAGGGGATGATTTTCAGGTTGATGGTGATGGTGTGAAGTGGGCTCAAAAGGGGGAGTGAGAAATGCTGAGCAAAGACCAGTAGAAAATGGTGTCAAAAAGGCGGTGAAAAATACCACATTCCCTGAGGGCTCTGAGGCCAGATCTAAGAGGACAAAAGCCCGTCTGGTTTCAAAGCGTGTGATATGGTAATCATATAACAAATAGGCGAGCTAGTAGCTTCTGGAATTGCACTAAATACAAGGCATTTATTGTACTTCCATTCAGCACTCTGTGAAAGGAGAAGGAGACCCAGGAGGCTGCCCGCAAGGAATGTCACAAGGGAAGAACGCCCACGGCTTCCTGCCCTGCCTGCTGTCCCAGGCTGCCAGGCCAGGCTTTCCCGGGGAAGCACTTGGATCTGGTGGCAGACACCCACCTGTTTAAAGTTCACATAAGACAACTTGAAGACAAGCCGAGGCATTTTCGCCCTGAGATCAGCATACTGATGACATATGGTCTACATCTCCGCTTTTATCTCTAATCCTGACACCGCAGTTTCACAATTTATTCAGCATCTGAGGGGTCTAACAGGGGACTGGGATCAAAGTGAACCAGAAAAAGGATTAATCCAGATAAGACAGAGGTTATGAGGATAGTCTGGAGAAAATATTTCAAGAACGTGGTGAGCGTGTATCTTGGTCTCTCTTGAACACCTCTTTCACCCACTTCCACGGTGACCTCTGGCATATCAGTTCTCAGCCACAGCAACACAAGTGCGATGCAAGCACACAGAGATCAAGCTCCCAGGCTCATGGGCAGTGACAGATGAGTATGGGAAATAATCTTGCTTTGGAACTTCTTAGTGGCTGCAGCTAACCTGCAGAGCCTTGGTAAATAATTTGTTTAAAGCAAACAAGGCCAATACACATTGTTTTCTGTTTTTTCAGAGACGTTCCCTCACTGCATTTACCAGCGGAGCAAGAAATGCGACTTAACTTTTCCTCAACTTCACTACATTACAACCAGTATTATAGGATTGTTTTTGCAACCATTTTAATTAATGTTGTTTTTCAAAATTTCTTCCCAAATCTATTTCTGTAAGAAGTGTAATTTTAGAAAGCCAAAACATGTCAAGTGATCTAAAATTAATTACCCTATTTTCCACTTTAAAATAACAAACTATTCATCAGTTTGGGTTTTTGTTTAGATCAGATAGGCACAATGATTTTTTCTGCTAAAACCTTTCTGTGACTATTGGATATAATATTGCTACAAGTAGCAAACATTAGGCATTATTGTCTTTCCTTATTTCACTTGAAGTGTCAGCAGTGCAATGTTCGTTCTTCTTTATCTTTGCCTCTAGTTTGAAATATTTTTAATCCAATTTTTAACTAATTTTCAAAGAGAAAACTAAATTTTTTTCCTGCAAGGTAGACGTAACTCCTGACAAAATATGATTTGCACATCAATGTCAAAGTTTTTGCAGCATATTACACTTTAGAGAAGTATTACTATTATTATTTGTGATGCTATAAATTGAACTCAGGGCATTCACACTGAGCTACATTTTTACTCTGCCTGCCCTCCTGCCTGCTGTATTTTTGCTTTTGGATAGGTTCTTACTAAGTTATTCAAGGTGAGCTCAAAATTGTAATTTCCCACCTCAACCTCCCAGAATGCTGAAATTACAGGCATGGGTCACCACACCTAGCTATAACATAAAAATAGAATGAATTTTTGCCATTTTTAGAAACAATACACAATTTATAAGGAATGGGAAGAATTTCAATAAACTGAATACGAAGCAGTATCTATAATGTCACGTGGGACAACAAAAATTTTTAATTACACATTCTCTGGGAGATTTTCACATAGATAGAAGGAGACCAGACATTCATCTAGAAAACAGAACCATTTAAAAATTACGATCTCAGTCCTTTATTTCTGCCTCTCTCTTCTCTTGTTTGTTCCTGACATGGAAAGCCTTAGATGTTAGTGCGAGTCATTACTGTAGTTATGTGAATAAAAGAGGAAGATTGCTTGTATTCCCGTTTTCATAATACTTTAATAATTTTCCTATACTGTTAGGACTATTATCTAAAAGTCCAATAGTTTAAAGTTAGAAATGAAAAGATGATTCAGTCTTTGGACAGGCCGGGTCTTTATTATACGCCAACAATAATGGAAATGTCCATTCCTTTATTTATGCATTTAATACATACGTACAAGTGCTGTCTTCATGCCGCTGCCCTAGATCTAAAGGGATTCAGCAAGGAGCAAACCGCTCCTGTCCCAATGGGGCTTATGAGGGACTCAGAGCAACAGGAAGTGGACGCATACCAGAGTCTTAGAGAGTGATGAGGAAAGACAGCACTGTAAGGATCGAGTAGCCGGCAAAGGTCCCCGTGAAGATGAAACCCAAACAGCCAGGAGGCAGTGTGGGCAGACGTATTAGGGAAGAGAGAGAGAAAGAAGTACAACGACTGTGAGGAAGGAATGAGCCTGCCCTGCCAGAAAACTTTTGGGGAAAACGTTTACTATTGTCAAGAATCTCGGGTTTGTCTGAGGATGAAGCAGCTAAAGAGGGAAAGGGTGTTATTTATAATTGGAAAGATTGTTAATTGTTAATTGTTTCTTCATCCTTGCATTACTTTACCTGTTTATTTGTTCATTTCCCTACCATATTTAAAATAATACCGCTGGGCTAGGGATATAGCTCAGTGGCACAGTGCCTGTCTGGCAAGCGCAAGGTCCTGAGTTCGATTCCCAGTATCAGTAAATAAACCTATATCCTTTATTGTATGATGAACAAAAGAAATATATGTATCATGGTAACTGGGGTTTCCAGATGTATTTATCGTGTTTTTACCTGAATGCCATAGGCCAGACTGGAAATTTTTCCAAAATTCCTTTGGGGTTCTTTTACAGGTCTATAACTTTTTATCTGTAGCACAACACTGAGAAAGTTAGCTATGAAAATAGAATACAGAAAATATATTGGGTGACAAAGCGTAAGTTGTATGGACTTAGGCACCTTATTTGTCCCCCTAGACTTGAACATGTGTAAGTTTTTTTTCTTTTTGAGACAGGATCTTGCTATGCAGTTCAGGCTGGACTTGAGCTCACTTTGTAGCCCAGGCTGGTCTCAAACTCATAACATCCTTCCGCCTCGGCCTCCCAAGTGCTGGGATTACAGGCATGCACCACCACGCCTGGCTCATTTATGAGTCTTGTAGAAGAAATGTTAACATGTTTACTTGTCAGACACAGCCTTGGGCTTTAATTGTGTTATATAATAGACTATACAACCATCACAATATTTTCCTAAAATCCAACAATTCCTGAATGAGTTTTGAGTAAAGAATGCTACAGGGATCCATTAGGCTTAATGTCATACAGAGCATAGAGCAAGATCGGTGGGTGCTGCCTCTCTCAACTTAACACTACTAAAATGTGCCGCTTTGTGTTTAGTACCTGTGAGTGCCTTTGACAAAGTCAGACTCTTCTAGATTCTATGCTTTACTTCATCAAAAATAAGTTTCTATCCAGGAATAGTGGTACATACCTGTAATTCCATCTACTCAGGAGGCTGAGGCAGAAGGATTACAAGTTTAAGCCCATTCTTGGGCAACTCAACAAGAACTTGTCTCAAAAAGTAAAAAAAAAAAAAAAAAAAGCCCGCAGATATAGCTCAGTGGTAAGGCACTTGTTGAGGATGAGGCAGCCCCTCACCTCTCATTCCAAGGTTCGATTCTCAGTATGGACCAAAAAAAGTTTCTTACTTCACATACCAGAGTGACCTTGTTGAAACATCTTCACATATAAATTATTTAACACAAAACACTTTACATATAAATTTTGCATTAACTTATTTAAAATCTACACTGGGAAAAATAAATATGTATAGTCCCTTATAAAACCACATGAAAGAGAAGTAATTGCCTATGAATGAACATATCATGAAAGGAAATCAGGCATTCCACTTAGCTGAAGTGACTGTTTATGAGAATTAATGTCCATATTATGAACAGACAGATGGTCTATTTAGCCAAACATATTATAGTTTGTCATTTCCTATCAACCACACAGATTCAGGAGTAATGAGAGCAACTGCAAGCAGATTTGCAAGAAGATGGCCATCGGGAAGCAGTCCTTAACCATGGTATCCCAGAAGTATTAATTTCAGCAACCTGATGTGTTAATACAAAGTGCAAAGCTTTAAGTAACTATGCACAACTTGTTTGGTATCTTCAAACAGGTGCTATGAAATCTCTAAATTTTTGTTCTTAGAGAAAACAGTACATAGTGAAGCTTCTGGGTTAGCTGAAGAGAAGTTAAAAGGCTCCCTATGTTCACAATTCCCCAGTTATTAGTACAAGGAACCAAGGTAAATGCAAATTTGATTGTAATTTTTTCAAATCAAACCCTTCAATGCTTCTCTATATCTGTCAGATAAAGTTCTTTTAAAAGTAAGCTTCAAGAGGACAAGGAATTTTCTATTGTTCCATTCAATGCTCTATCCTCAGGGTCTACAGCTGCACTTACACATAGTAAGTGCTCTACAAGTATCTTCTGAATGGCTGAATGCACAGAATGGCCCATGGGTTAACCCTGGCCACCTTCTCCCCCGCCTTGTAGTAGGGTCTAGATTTCTCCCTTTTCTTAAAACATGTTTCTCACAAACCATTTCCCTCTTCATTCATCATGTACTGCCCTGTACCAGCCACTGAGGTCTTCCTTGAAATTCGGGATGAGATTAAGGTCCTGTGTTACCATTTCCTGCTCTACTTCTAACCTCTGTTTTTAGAATATTGATGACTTCTGCAATTCCTTACTCAGTAAGTAATCTCCCTTTACCAAACTGTAAGCTCAGTCCAGGTCCATCTTCTCTTTTTCTCTCCCAGCACATAGTAGGAACTCCAAAAGATGTGCTGAATCAGTGACAGCAAGAAAAACAAACTGTCATCCTCCCTGCTCAGTGAGTGATTTTGTAGCTTGAATTCAACACATTTGCCCCTAAGAGATGGCTCCTGTGTGTACATGTGTGTACATTACTTCCAGGGTAACCAGCCTCTCTCTGTAGATTTTTTTTGCTTGGTTTTTGCTATTTTTATCCCAAACATCGGCACACATTGAGGCTAGTTCTTTTACTTTTCAAAAAACTGCAGAGCTGAGAATCAAGAATTTGTGCACATAGAGGTATATAACATCTTTATCCAGCAATATTAGCACTTTGCACATTACAGTCTTTCTCGAACCTGTTTCCAAGGAAGGTAGATTTTTACTGAAAAGCCCACCGGTCATGGCCACATGAAGGCCATGCCTAGCCGCGTGTGTTCTGAGACCTTTGAGGTTACAGACATAGGGAACATTTGAAACCTGTTGGTAATTTTTCCCCTTTAAATGACTGTATACTTTCAACCCAGAATCATCACTATGCCCCTGAGGCATTTCAGAGCCATATGTACAGGTGTTAGGTGTGCCAACAACTATGGCAGTGCCCTCAGGGACACAGAAAATAAGGCCTCTGAGGTCTGGTGAGGTTCTCAGATGGTGAGCACGGGGGTTTGGAGGGAGTCAGGCTTTGCACATCAGCAAGCAAAGTGTGTTCATTGCCTTGCCACTGGCTCCCCAGTTCTCCGATTTCCTCCGAGGACATCTCGGCCTGGGCTTTCTTTCATGCGCCTTGGCTGCTGGGACCTCCTCCAGCAAGCCTCACCCAGCCCACGTTCCTTCATGTTAGCTTCTCCTGCTCAGTGTTCTCACACTTGTTGGATCTTTCAGTCCACTTATGAGGGTACATTATAGCCTATCTGGGCCTGTCTCACACCTTCACTGAAATACAGGCTGTATTTATTTATATTTCTCATCAGTATTAGATATGGTGTTTGGCACATAATAGCTTCCAGGTAGAAAGAAGGAATAGATGTTCCTGTGAAATTTACCTCCAAAGTAGGTAATTTGGAGGCAGTGAGGGAGGCAGCACTGTGGTTAAGGAGAGAACTGTGCTCTGCAGGCTGACTCCTCCTAAAATACGAGCTATGATCTGGATGGAGAAACCTTTGTGGACCGTATGCCTGCATTCTTGCCCTTAAGACTGGGTTAGAAAGACTGAATCAGGAAATCTAAGGGCTGTTAATGCAGAAAGAACTGACAGGTGCTATGGAGGAAGCAGTGTTTTTACAATGAACTTGGGAGATTTCTGACCTAAACCAGCTCTGCCCCTGTGGCTACTGAGGCTCATAGAGAAACCAACCGCCCATGTCACAACTCCCGTGCTGAGAAGGAAACACTGTGATAACGAAATTAGATGCCTGGGCAGCTGGGAAAGCTGCAGCATGTGTGCAGAGCAACCTAACAGAGATAAAACCATCCCAGAGAGTTGGAGCAAAAGGCTGTGCCTGCATCCAGGAGAAACTGAGGGACTTCCAACAGACATTATAGACCTGCAGCCTCTCTGAAAGGAAGGAGGATGGTCCCTCCCAAAGCAGTTCCTTGTTTGCTCAATGGAAAAAGCTGGAGATTCTTTGTCACCTTGAGTATTGTCTTTAGGTTAAAAACAATCACCTAAAGTCATCTTGCCCAGTTGGGAAGATAGCAGTGTAGAGTATCTGCTTGGAAATAAAGTGTAAGGGTGACCTAACCGTGTGTCAGATATACAGCCAAGGAACAAATGAAATATATGCTAGTGAAAGGATCCAAACTTTGGTGAATTTTAAATAGTTTCCAGAATGTCCTTTTCCAGAAGAAGCATAAAATTTTGAAAGTGTACCATATTGCCAAAATAGTATTAAACACAGGCAGTCCACAACTTATGAACAGGTTGTATTTCAGAAGTTTGTTTTTGAGGCGATCGTGTAGGAATTTGGAATGTGCCTTTCCCACTGAAACTGGAACACACACAGCGGTCAGCTTCCTGAGTCAAATTAATCCATGAAGTGCAGTGTGTTGTTCAACCGGCAGACTAGAAGCTGCTCTGTGCAAAAGAACACTACTGTGGGGCATGTGTAGGGGCTTCTGCCCAGGTGCTCGGTTTCTCTTGCTAAAAATCAAGCAAGAGGCATCAGAGAGTTTCCCTCACTCTGGGACCCACCCACCGCTGCTGGGCTATGCTATAAGGGTGGCAGTGCCTCAGCCTTTGGGTCACCTTGAGCAGTTTCTGGGTGCTTATCCGTGATGCATTTAGAGATGTTAGGGTGGCTTATGAAGGAACACCTCCCTCTGGCAACTCCTCTCCTGCATAATTCTGAGACTATAATATCTCTCTGTGTCTTTAATGGCTGGAGAATCACAGTTTCCTAGATGCACCTAAGAGGTGTACAACAGATGTTTTGCTGCTGTTCCTATAAGCCTAGTCAAACAATACTGGCAAGAGGAATGCGGTACTTCTCCCTTTTCCTTAATTGCACCCAGTCTGCAGTGAAAAGGGGGGAGACTCTAAGACAATGATGGGGCAAGAGAAGAAAGGAAAGCTAGAGTTCCAAATAAAAGCAGAACTTTTTAAGTCCTTTCTGAAAGAAGAACAGGGCAGTTATAAAGCCAGCTCCTTGAAAGGACATTTGTTTGGAAGATACCAAGAACTAATTTCCCCAAAGACCACAAATCAAGACAAAACAAAACAAAACAAAACAGATAGCCTATTTTAAGGGAAATAAGAAACTAGAGTTAGCAGTGGACCTTTAGTTAATAGGAAATTTAGGCACATTGTTTTATCCGCATTTCATAGGCACATAAATATGTAAACCAGACAGGATTCCAGCCAATTTATTGGAAGGTACTTTCCAGCTATTCTTTTCTCTCCTTCACACATCCAGATCTTTAGCAATAGTTGGAAGAGGCTGCATATCACTCAGTACCTCTTCAGGAATCTGCTGCTGCACAATCCTTGGTGCATGGGAGGCTTGGAATACCGGTGAGCTGCAAGCACACCAGCTGTTTCCAAGCTAGTCCTGGTACAAAGTGCATGAGGTTATTGGCAACCATCCACTGCTTTTTGCTGCTATTCTAGGAGAAGAGAGACTCCTGAAACAGCTGAGAAGTCTTCATAGAGTAAGAGGCAGGAACATTCCTGCCCCAGGCATCATCTTTTGGTCAGGAGCTCTCACTACTTCTTGCCAGTGATCTTTCGGTGTTTTAAGGTTGTAAGCAGCTGCTCATGAAACATAAACCTGAGCAAATGCACACAGAGGTACAGAGTTTAACATACTGAAACAAAAACTCACCATGAGGTTAGGCTAACCGAATTTAAAAATAGATGGACTCATGAATGTTAGAATGGCATGGGCCCAAAGATAACTACCTAATGGTTTCCTCTCCTCACCCCACTCCTAGGTTACTTTAGTTGGAGATCAAAGCTAACACAACCCATTGTCAGCCTTTCGGTCTAGTGAGAACTTGATCAGAATGAGTCAGGCATTCTGGACAATAGTCTACAAAATTGTACATTAGTGAATGAAAAATCAATTTTGAGGAAGAAAAAAATAGGAAGACATAGGCTGGGGAATTAAAATTAAAAAACTTTCTGGAATCTTCTAAGAAAGAAAGATGTATAACAAGAAAAACAGGAAGCTTTTCAGGGGCTCTTCTGACCTCACAATTCAAGGAGCGTCTGGTAATCAATTTCCTTCTTCTTCCAACATATAACAGATTGAACTAGGAACCCCTGGGTATTAAAGACCTTCAAGTTGTCCAGGAAAGACACTTGTTGGTCAAGGTAATAGTAAGATAGGACTGCACCCACTCCTTTGTTGAGGAAATCTGCCTCTTCATATGCTTAGGTTACAAGAGAGCAGGAGATAAAAGACTATATACATAATATGAGAAACCAGGTTCAGTACAGCTAATGTTTTCATAACACAACTTTTAAAAATTAAAATAATATAAACTGCAGAAAATAATGCTCAGAAATATTTCCCTGCCTCATGGCAATATGAAGGATAGGAGTCTTTTCTAAAGAAGGTATGATACCATTCTTTGTGCAGGATGGGTGCAGATGGGCGAGTTAAAGCTGTGAGTAGGTGGAATCACAGCACAGATCGTCTTTCCTGCCTGGAATGCCAGCTCCCTTGCAGCAGCGACTATTTGTTTTGGTCACTGTTTTACTGCAAGCACCTACAGAAGGGTTTGCCAGATAGTGTGTAGCCAATAAATAGTTTCCAAATCAAGAGGTTCATGGAGATTTTGAGAGAAGGGTGGAAGGAATGTTATCATCTCACTATCCTCAGTTCACCTGCTGAATAGCCCGAGGTAGCAGACAGGGATTCCAAAGAATTATTACTGAGGCCTCTTCTAACTTAGAGTGTTTAGAATGCTTTGTGGGTCTAAGAGTGAAGCGCTTCAGGATGACGTGAGCAGGGGCGGTTTATGCTCCACACGGCTTTACTTGGAGTTGGAACCCTGCCCCTGAACAGTAGTTATTTAAAGATCAGGTACATGGTGTTCTTTATCCCAGTTTCTGGGAGGAATTTTTTAGTAGCTCCAAGCAAGCAGGGGACATGAAATTTCTCTGTCTGCTTATATCTAATTAACGTTCAATGAGTCTCTGGCTATTTAAAATAGGGAAATAATGCATATTTATTCACACATGCTTTGAGATCTGTGGATAAAAATGCTATATTACTACCAACCACAATGAATGCACATACTTTAAATATAATTATCAATTACCAGCTACCACCTGTTGAGATAACTAACTACAGTGCCTTTAAACATCATCCTTCCAAATTTTAGAATTGGAAACATTCTTCAATGTTATATACACTATATTCAACCAATTCATTAAGGAAATTCTTTGTTACGCTTTTGCGACTTATGTTAGCAAGAGGAACAGAAATTGAGCTATATGAATTACTAAAATGCCTCAGGATCTATAGTTGGGATCTGATCTTACAAAGTCATCTTTCAAAATCCTTTTAAGATGCACTTAAATGGTGTATACACATATACAGGCGAAGGTCATGTTGCTGCATTTCAAAAACAAAATTTTGCCCTCTTGGCAAATCAAATGTTAAACAGTTAAAATGCATACAAAGTCAGATGCATTTTTATAAATACAAATCCCCTTGTGCAAATCAGTTCATAAACCATGCATAAATAGAAGGTATTATGTTACTCTTTCCCCACTCGGGACCATAGATTGCAGCTAAAACTGCAAGACTCTGCTTATTAGATGGGCAATTATTACAGGGTTTTTATTCTTGAAAAGCTATTAACATTTTTATAGCATAAGCAAAGTTATTACAAACAACCTCTAAAATGTGAAGAATGATTTTCCTAAAACTCCTCTCAAATCCTCACTTCAACATACGGCACTGGAAAAAAAAAAGCACATAGGACACTGTGTTTATTTACTGAAAAGATAAAATAAAAGAGGAGTAAGCAGGTTAAAGCTGAGGTAAAAGTGCCGCTCATGGGAAGTCAAAGAAGTTTAAACGAAACTCCATCAAGCTGTTCAATACAGCATTCTTTGGGAGAAGGAAACAATATAAAGCAAATATGCTTGGGTGTTTCAGTCATCATCAATGTTATTAAAATACTTATTTATGCAATCTGAACCATGGGCCCAAGCTGAGTAGGAGCTCAGGGGCTCAGTATCCCCCACCAGCCCGACCTAGAACAGCTTGGCCACAACCTTCAACATACGTCCTCTTCACAAAGGGACGCCACAAAAATTTAGGCTTCCCAACTACAAAGGGAAAGCTACTAGTGACTTTGTGCTGAAGTCCACAAAGGCATTTTACACAGATCTTTTCATCATAATGCAAAAATTCATGATTTTATAGAATAAGACAAAGAGAAATCTTACTATAATACTTGCAGTGAAGGATGAATTTCTGTAATCAGCCCCTGTCCCTCAAAAGCCTGATAGTTCATCCTAAAAAAAAATATCTGCAAGTATAAAAATACATTCTCTAAGCATTCTTAATGAATGTTCTTGTCGCTATGTTGTCACAAAGTGAAGTGACACCTGATAACTAGATAATTTATCTATGTAAGACCCCAATTATCAGTGACAAGACTGACTTCATCTCTCTTTGAACTGGTAGGCCCAAGTATGTAGTTTGAAGAGGCACCAGGAGAGAAATCAGTGGGGAGGGGATGTGAAAAGAAATATCTATTCTTAAAGATCTAGTTGTCTAATTTCCAACATGCAACTTCTAAGTCACAAATTTTAGAGCTAGGAAGAAGTATATATATACATATACACACACATGCACAATAAATTTAATTGTACATATTTAAGTTTTACAACATTTTATATGTAGAAAAATGGTTACTATAGTGAAGCTAAGTAACATACACATCATTTCACATAGTTACCCCATTTTTGTGGCAAGAACAGCTAAAATCACATTTAGCAAAAGTCCTGAATATAATGCAATATTAAGCACAGTCTTCATGTTGTACATTAGATCTCTAGACCTGTGGCTACACATCTGCTACTTTGTGTTCTTTGACCAACATCTCATGATGTACCCCCATCTGTGGTGACCACTATTTTATTCTCTGTCTCTGTATATTTGTCTTTTTTCATTTTTTAAGGATTTCACACATAAGTGAGATCATGCCAAAGCATCAAATACACTTTCATTTTATTTGTTAGAAAATTTAAACATAGTGCTGAGAATGGACTTCTCAAATTCTTTTTTTTTTTTTTTTTTTTTTTTTTTTTTTTTTTTTTTTTTTTTTTTGGACTTCTCAAATTCTACGGGCATCTTTCTTCCACTCTATCCATATTTACCAGTATAAGATATTCACCTTATTCTTAATACACTTTCCTTTAAAGGAAATTTCAAAAGTCCTGAAGCTCAAAGGTAATGTAACAAGAAAAAAAATGAGATTTTAGAGAGCTGCAAAGGGATTTTCTATTTGGACAGAAGTGGTCTGGATGCACGATTATTTTCTTCTTTGCCCTGAAGCCATGAAAGGAATATTTCAAAAAGACAACAAAATTGAAAAAAAGCCTGCATATATACACAAAAGAATATTAGACTGAACTTAGGCTTCTTAAGAACTAGTTTCTTGGAAACCATTGCTTGTCACTAGGAGACCACAGACTGAAAGCTAAGAGCAGAAACTGTAGTGATCCCTGACACCTAAGGTTCAGGAAAGATCACAGTTTTAATCCAGTGGCCATAGGTGGCCCTGCAGCCACTGCACTGAGCATAGAGTTTGACCAATTACCAGGTGACTGTCATGATCACTAAAGGGTTGAGGCCTCCTTGAAAGCCCAAGTGTTGGAATCCTACGGACATGAGACTTTGAGTGAGCCCCAAGGGTACCAAGACAATGCAGATCTACACTTAAAGAGTGGGAAATAGTTGTTCTGAGAAACCAATGGGAAACACAGGCCGAGAGGACTGTATTGTCCACTCTTTGAGAGAAAAAAATCACTTCCAATACTAAGTGTAAAAGTGTAAAGAAAACGTCATTACACCTTCATTGCATGGAAAGAGGTATCTACCACTTGAGCTGTTCGAGGCAGTAACTGAATTTACAAACTCAAATAGATAATGATTGATGGAAGATGAAAGAATAGCAGCAGCAGCAGGAGTTATACTGGAAAGGATTAGACAAGACAGAAAGCTTTAAACAGCCATTAAAGAATTGTGGGAAAATTCCAGACACCTTGCAATCACACTTTTGGAAAGATGCATTATGAAGACCATTTCAAAGAGCAATCTAGCTTGGAACCAAGGAAGGTGGAAAGAGGATTCCTCAACAATAAAGTCTGGAAACTCAGTATCCTCATTCTTTGGTCACCACAGAGTGCTTGATTTCCAAGATTCGCTGCTCCACAGTACAGAATACAGTCACACACACACACACACACACACACACACACACACACACACACGCCCACACTCATAATCAGCTTGATTCTACTTTATTTTGTGATATTTTAGCTTTTCTCAATTAATATCTTTGTTCTTGATGAACTATGTTAAAGAAGCCTATTTGGGCATTGTTGAAATAGAAACTCATTAAATTCCTTAGTCATCTTTCTTGTACAATTTTGGTGCCTAGATTGAGGCAATCAAGAATAAATAGATCCTTTGCCCTTGGATTCACGTCTCCTTCAAGGGCTGGCTCCATGTGCATTATTTTCTCTTTAGCAAAATCTCTCAGGAATCTAGCTCCTCCCGCTCTCCATCCTTTAATGGGCGGCCACGTTCTTTTTGTCAGTTTGCTTTTTCCCAGCCCGGCAATGGAGCAGGCCACCTACCCAGCTTTGCTGTCTTTGCTGTCCTCTCTGAAAATATACACGCTGGGGTTTTTTTCTTTTTCATTTAAAGATCATACTCTGTAAGAGACAGATGGAATAAAAAACCCACAAACAAGTCACATGGGTTCCAGCTATATTACAAAATTCTCAGGGTAACTGTCCTTGACATGTATTTCTGATGGTTCCTTGTTTAGATGACATTTCAAGATCTCTGTTAAATGGTGATTATTGTTGTGCTGAGCTGAAGGCTGTGATGGTGCATTTAAAATTTTTCACTGCTGCTAGGTCGGGTCAAATTTAGAAACCCTGTCTTCTAGCCTATACTCCAAGCATAGCCCACCCCTGTGTCAGACTCCCAGGTTTTTTAGATGAGAAAGCCATCTTTTCCCTGACCCTTAAAGCTTTTCCTCTTTGACCTGAAAGAAGCCCTTCACTGACTTTGGAGCATCTCCCACCTCCCCGGTTGACCTTGGAAGTCACAATTACCTGTGGCTCCTCTTTACCAATGGTTTTGCCCTCCAAGCACCCTAAAGCTCCTCCCCTGGGTCTCAGGTCATTTCGTGTCACCCCCACCCCCACCAGCTGTCTGCTTCACTGTTCATTTACTTCACTGTATTTCTGTCTTTGGAAGTCCTAACTATCCCATTTGTCTACGTGCCACAAAACTTACCTTCAAAAAGGTCAAGAATCAGTTAGGAAGGTGGGATTCATTGGTTGGGAAAGCTTGGCTGTTTTGCCTGTGATTCTCTGTAAATATCAAGATCACTCAGTTTCAAAAACAAAACCTCCAAAGGCCTGACCTCCAACTAACATTCTTCTCTCAGAGACAAGACTCTACCTCAGCTCCCTAGGACACTGATCTTTGTCATGCTCAGAAACCTGTCTCCATTTCCAGTCCCACTGTGATCCCTTCTCATGGCCCACTGAAAACTTTTTAAATTCTGTGAACAAAAGCATTCAAAATTGCTATTGTCTCTCTGTATATACACACACATTTTACCAGGTACCAAGCTGCATGCTTCTTAGAGCTTGTTTCATTCAATCCACAAAACAAACCTGTAAGTGTGGTATTTAGAACCCCATCTTCAGCTGGAGGAAGTCACAATAGATTGGTAAAGTAACTTGAGCACAGTCTCCAAACAAAGGACATCTTACTGCAAATATGATGTTCTTAACCTGCGTGCTCCACCACCATGCTGCATAAACCCACACAGGTTATTATGAGCTGTATTCTCATCTCCTGATAATCTTCTCCCTAGATTGCCTAAGGCTAGCAAATGACTTGTTACAGCAAAAACAACTTAAATATATTTTAAATAAAAATATTGCTAAAACCTAAAAACAGTGCTGCGAAAATAATGTACAGTTTTTGTATTTGAAACCAAATTATTTTACTGGGAGTACTACCTCTAATTGAATCTGCTAGGCTATAAGGTACACAAACAACTGTTACACAATTCATGCCAGAAAGAGAACATTCTCCCATTTGCAAATTCCAACCAGAAATATAAGCCCTGGATACTCTCCCTGGTAAAGCGAGCACAGCCAGGACTTCCTTTTCCATACGTTGTCTAATTTTGCTGCTTTTATTCTTATTCGGGAGAATATTCAGCAAGAAAAGGAACTGATATACTAATTAAAGGATGTCATATGCCTACCAGAAATAAAAATTGTGAGAAGTAGTTTGCTTCGTATTTCATTTACAATATTAAAGAAATTCATTCAAAGATGCTTAAAATCTTTCAGAAAGCAGCTTGATTTATGACTTGATAATATATTTTATGGAGTACATAAAATAAGTCATCCTGTAATCATTTTTCAGAAATTCTCTCAAGTTTTGAGTTTGAAAAGAGGATAATCGTGGCAGGACATTTTAACCATCTTTCTTCCACTGCCTCTAGTCAAGTACAGTCACAACAGATCACTTTAATTGGATTGAAACTAACGGTTAGACATTCCACTGCTTACATTAACACACTGAGGGCAATCCCTAGCTGCCAAGTGGTTTATATAAGTACTAATAATTTACCTGTCGATTCAATGCCTTTCTACGTATTTATCTTCATTTATGCCAATGTTCTATGGTTATGTTCACACACACACACACACACACACACACACACACACACACAAGCTCAACAGTAGAGAAAGACAGTGAATAGGACGACTGTGACAATCTCCTCATGTCGCTGAATGTCTCCGACCTTGTTTTCTTATTTATTATAAGAGATAGTACTTGCTGTCCTCTTTAAAGTGCTTTTAGTTTTTAGAAGCAAATGAAGTCTCATCAGATGTCTTAAAGCAAGTGGTAAGAGTTAGCCGTGAGCATGGAATCAGACATACGCATTTATTATTATCACCCCCCACTGACTTCACTGTAGTTGTCTACACCAGCCAAGGCCACGTGGTTCTCACCACCTTTTGCAAGCGGTAGCTGTCCCCTAAATGAGGAAAATGTCATTAACAGTGCCATACAATTGAAAAATCAAAAATTTTGTTTTATTCTAAATCTACGATTGATTTGATGTATACATTACCTTTCCCACATTATTTTTCTCCTGCTCAACTCAATTTTGTGGCAAAATCCCTGATTCACTGCAGCAGGTAAGATTGAACCATATACTGACAGGAAAACGGATATTAACACTGACCAACCAGCCAAGGACAGTATTACTCTTCCATTTTATTTCTCCGTCTTCCTCTTATAGGTCTTCCCCTTCTCTTTCTTCTCCAACTCTGCCTCTTTCAATCCTTCCTGTCTTCTCTCTCTCCTCTGTCCCTTTTTATTGGCAAGGTGCAGAATGAACGGGAAGCCTGCTTCCCTGGCTGTGCAGATCACACTCTTGGACAAAGCAGTGAAGCGGTACCCAGAAAAGTCAATACTGTCTAACCCTCTCCAAAGAATGGCTGTTCCCTAGCATGTGCTGGGCTGGGCTTTTGTCACTGCAGGACAGAGAGGGACCAGCTCCTTCACTGAGACCCACAGCAAACCTAAGCTCACGCTCGCTTCAGAAACCTTCTCCAAAGAAGACACAGACCTCTTCTCAACCCCCGGTAAAATGTCTTTCAAAATTTAAATAGCTAAAAGTTAGATGCAAAAATGGGAAAAATCAGAAAGTCATTCTTAACAAATGTAAAATATACCACCTGTCCCTGAAAATGAAAGCTTATCACAGTCACAATGTATGATTTATTTTCTCTTTAGAGAAACAAAAAATGTAACAGTGGAACAATTTTGGAACAATGAAACAATCTTTGGGAGAAGTATTGACCAAGGTATAATACTGCTGTCCTTCACTCTATCTGTTCTCATGACATGTATAAACATAGTGCTCATATTTTCAAGTGTGTAAAATGGGGAAAAAGAATTCTGTTGTTGGTTTAGAAGGTGGGGAGGTAGGAGTTAAGGGAGATTTGTTGATAGCATATGTGCAGATCACTTTCTACATTTCAATGAGTTTTAAAGACCTCCACGCTTCAGTGACTATTGTTAAAAGCATACTGAATTGGTTATGACAACCTGTGGGTTGGTTTACACCACAGTCTAAAAATTGGGAAATTCAGTTTAGAAATTTGATCAATATTCATGCCATCTCACATCATAATTCAATTGGCAAAAGTGCAGTAGAAAACTCCCCAGGGCAATCCTGAGGAACAACTTGCATTCTGGTGGTTGAATGTGTGTACACTTCCTGCCTCCAGTCAGTGATGGGGGCTGATGAAGCCTTGAACTTTAACAAGGACTTCCAGGTGATTTGATTGAGGGGTTAACTGTGACAGGAGAGAAATGATCAAATTAAAATGAATATGCTAAGGCAAAAACTAGAGATGCTCTTTTAAAACTCTCCATGAGAACTCTCCCCAAAAAGCATAAAGAACTGTCAAAATAGGATCTTGCTTAAAATGCAAAAGGTATTTTCAAAGACAGGATGACATTTGCATACAATATGTGCTGAAGACTGATGAAATGCTGAAAATGTCTTACTTGTAGATTGAGACTATATGACATCAAATGCCAGGCTTTTTAAAAAAGGACTTAAAATGTTAGACTGAAAAAATATTTCTCAATGTCTTTCTCTAATAAAATATTCAAATATTAGCAAATAGCTAATTTTAAACTTACGTATGGAGTCATGACCTCTGAAAATGGAAGGAGCATACACTGAAAGGCAGTTCACTGAGTATTAATTATATGAGGCTACATTTGAAAGATGGAAACTAATATAGTTTCAAGTGTTAGGCTGCCAACATCATCATGATTTTAATTCTGGTCCTGGTATTTTCATTCTAAAATATTCTCCCATGTGGCCTCCTATCATTTTGGGTTGTGGCCATTTTATGTCAATTCCTAGATTATCTCTTCATTTGGGGATGGCAATATAGTACTAACGCCACTTTTCTAAAGTTCAACTTCAGTGAAGTTTCTGGTCTTTACAAAATAAATGTCATATCAAATCCTTACAAAGATCAAATGTTCTAATGTTATTCACCTGATTCTCTGGACTTAAAGTGTCTAATGTTTGTGTGGACCTTAAAATGAGTTGTTTATCATGCATGAAAAAAACAAGTGTCCTTCCCCAACCCCCTTATTTTGATAAAATCAGCAAAAGTAAAATCAAGAACTGTTTAAAATTCCAACATTTTTTTCAGCAGTAGTGTAACTGAAATTAAACTAAGGTACTTAGGCACACACAGAACAATCCTGGCTTTCATAGAGAATTATGAGTGCTTTTATCAGATTGAGATAATGACCATATATTCCAGTTTTTGTCATGAATGGGTGCTAGGCTTTGTCATAAGGTTTTTCTGCACCTGTTGAGATGATAGCATGGTTTTTGTCCATGGCTCTGTTAATATGTTGTGTTACATTTATTGATTTATGTATTTTGACCCATTCCTGGATCCCTTGGATGAATCCCACTCGGGCATGGGGTATAATCTTCTTAATGATTTGTTGCATTCTGTTTGCCAGTATATTATTATGGATTTCTGCATCTATGTTCATTACAGACAATGACCTGTAGTTCTCTTTCTTAGTCAGGTCCTTCTCCAGCTTTGGTATCAGGGTAATGCTTGCTTCCAGAATGAATTTGGCAGTATTGCTTTCCTTTCAATTTCATTAAAGAATTCTAGAAGTAGTGGTGTTAGGTCTTCTCTAAATTTCTTGTAGGATTTAACAGCAAATCTGTCAGGGCCTGGGCTTTTCTTTGTTCATAGGTGTTTAATTACATCTTCAATTTCATTGATTGATATTGCTTTGTTTATGATTTTCATATCTTGTCGATCCAGCTTTGGTAATTCATATGTGTCTAGGAATCTGTCATTTCTTCTGCACTTTACATCTTATTAGAATACAACCTTTCAAAGTAGGAGTAGATGATCTTCTGGATTTCTGCAGAGTCCTTTGTGAATTCACCCTATTCATTCCTAACTGCATGGATTTAAGTATTTTTTCCTTCTTTTGATAATGTTGGATAATGGCTTTTTTATTTTATCTTTCAAAAGAACCTACTCTTTGATTCATTGATTCTTTGTATTGTTTTCTTAGTCTCCAATGCATTAACTTCTGCTCCGATGTTTATAATTTCTCCCCTTGTATGAGCATTTTGCTTGGCTTGATCTTCTTTTTCTAGAACTTTGAGGTCCACCATTAAGTTGTTTATTTCTGCTTGCTCTGTTTTCCTGACGTGGGTATTCAGTGCTATAAATTCTCCTCTTAAGACTGTTTTCATTGTGTCCCATAAATTCTGGTATGTGGTAGTGTCATTATCATTTAATTATAGAAACTGTCCAGTTTCTTCTTTAGTTCCATCTGTTCTTCTCTGGTTATTCAGGAGGGTGCTATTTAATTTCCATGTGTTTATGAAGTTTTTCTGTTTTCTTTTGCCATTGATTTACAGTTTTATTGCACCTTTGTCTGATAACATGTATGGGATAATTTCAATTCCTTTGCACTGACTTAAACATGTTCTGTGAGCTAGTATGTGGTCTATTTTGGAGAATGTCCCATGTGCAGTTGAGAAGAAGGTGTATGCTGATGTTGTAGGGTGGGACACTCTGTAGACATCTATTAACTCCATTTGTTCAGAAGTTTTCAACAGTTCTAGTATTTTATTTTTGATTTCTTGTCTAGTTAATCTGTCTTTTTGTGACAGTAGGGTACTGAGTTCCCCAATACAGTTGTATTAATGCTTATTTGATGTTTTATGTCTGTTAATATTTGTTTTATATAGTTGGGTGCAGTGGTATTTGTTGCATATATATTCATAATTATTATCTCTTCCTCTTGAATTGTTCAATTCACAAGGATATAGTGACCTTCTTATCTCTAGAATAGATACCCTTGCTTTTGTCAAGGTTCCTGTCACATGGAGTATTTTTCCTTATTTGACTTTTAGTCTATGAATTTCTTTGTTAATTAAATGTGTTTCATTTGTGCAGCATATTGTTGGATCTTCCTTCTTTTGGGGGGTTACCTGGAATCAAACTCAGGATCTTGAGCTTGCCAGGCAGGCACTGTGCCCCTGAGCTATATACCCTGAGCCAGGTGAATCTTGCTTGTTGATCCATTTTGCCCATCTGTGTCTTTTGATTGGTGAATTGAGGCCATTAACATAGATGGTTATAACTATGTATTTGACTTATCCTTGTCATGTTATTTTCCAGTTGTTGGATTCCCCCCTTTCCTGCTCTCCTTCTGTGTAATTGTTGGCCTTGACTGGTGGGTTCACTCTGTTGCAGTTCATGGAGTTGTCATCTTTGTTATATCTTTCTAGAATGTCTTCAAAATATTTTGGAGTGCTAGTTTGGTGGTCATAAATTTCCTAAGATATTCTTTGTCATGGAAGTATCTTATTTCTCCAGCAGTTTTGAAAGATAGTTTTGTGGGGCACATTAATCTAGGTTGAAGTTTTTTCCCTTTAGAACTTGAAATATTTCACTCCAAGCTCTCCTTGACTTAAAGTTTTGTGCTAAGAAATCAGCTGTGATTCTGATGGGCTTCCCTTTATAGGTGATTTGTTTCTTTTCTCTAACATCTTTTAAGATTCTATTCTTGTGTTGAATTTCTGAAATCTTAATTATGATATGTATGGCTGGCCATAGATTTTTTGACCATGGCTAATTGGATTTCTATATGCCTCACTTATTATATGTCAAGTTCTTTTTCCCTACTCAGGAGATTTTCTGCCATGAGGTCTGTGAACATTTTTTTTTTAACATATCATTTGTGCTATCGCCTGCTTTTTCACTGACTCCAGTCAATCTTAAGTTATTCTTCCTTGCCTAATGTAGCAGATGCTGGACTGATTTCTCATGGTCCCTTGCTATTTTTAAAGAATCTTTCTTTTCATGATTGCTAATTGCAAGCCTGTTTTCTATGCCTGAGATCCTGTCCTCACATTGGCTTAATCTACGGCAGATACTTTCAATGGAATTTTTATTCTCCTGGACATCTGCTTGAATTTGACTTATGTATTCCATTTCTTTCCTATGCTGAGCATTCAGGCCTTCTACAATTTTCTTAAGCTCCTCTATTTTTTTTTTTTTTTTTATCTGTATCTGCTCTAGAGTCACTAAGCATAGTTTTCATTGTGGACACCATCTCTTCAGTTATCTGAGAGATTATTTCTGATTTGAATTTTTTCTAGAGAACATTCAATTGCTTTGTTGTTACCACTCCAGAGAGGCCAAGTAGGTGGCTTTTGGATTGTCCCACCTCATTGTCCTGAGTTTGCTTTTACCAAACTGGATATCTGGGGTTGCAGCTTGTTTAAGTGTCTTCTCATGTTCTTTTCTTGTCTCTAATTCCTGGGTGATGCTTATAAATTGCCTATGGTGGGTTGCTTTATTGCTAGTATTTAGAACCCTTAGGAAATGACTACTTCTCCATGGTATCTTCCAGGTGTAACTGGTTTTGGGGTTTTGAGTCTGTTGCATAATCCTATGTCTTCAATTTGTTGGGGATGAGAAAATCTTGCCTGTTTGGTGCAGCCCCTGGTACTTTGGTCCTGTGCCATAGTATTTCCCATGCCTCTTGTTCAATGTCAGTCTTGGAATACCAGGAAGAATAGCTATTTAGGATAATTTATTGTCCTAATTGTATCCTAATTTATGTCACTTTTGGATAAAGGGGTACCATCAGCAATAATAGTAGCAACAATCACAGCCTAGAAAATGACAAACTGAAGTAACCATTAATTTGTCACCTTGAAACACAGATTTATAGTTTATAGATTTATAATTATATATCAAAATCTAAAACAGGCCAGAAAATTATATGCAGTATGTAAGTCCTTAATCTGTCAATTTTACCCTCAGGGGTTAAAATTTAAAAGGGGTTATGGAAAAAATAAAGAATAAGAAGAGGAAGAGACTAGAAGGAAGGCTGGAAGAAAAGAGAGAAGGAAGAGATAAAAAAAACAGAACAAAATCACAACCACAAAGAAGCTAGAAACTATGTTCACTCACATAAAAACAAGATCAAACAATGAAGGAGAGAAAAACAAAAATAAGACCACCACAACAAAAAACAAACAAGAGAGAGAGAAAAAAATTCCACTTTCAGGTTTGTCTCTGCTGTCACTGGTAGACAATGTGTGGAGACAGAGTCCCTAGCCATGTTGTTGATTTATCCCAGCAAGCCAGGAGCAGCTTTTAGTCAGGGTAGCAGGTAATTTCAGCAAGCCCACACCTTATTTTTGACACAGACTCATTTGGCCTACAACTGTCAGCGCACCTTCCATGGGCCTGAGCCCAGCTAGGAGCCAGTAGCAGCTCTGAGTTCTGAGTTCAGTCAGCCCCTTTCCAAGATGGCTCCCAGCCAATCACTCTCTCTGTGGAACTACTGAGCCCTCAGCACTCACTGCCAGCTAGTGCAATCCTTCAAATCCACTGCTCCCCTCCACTGCTGTGACTCTCCATGGAGGCCTTGGGGTCACCAGCAGTAATCGTGTGTCTGCAGGTTTGAATCTTTCCTTGTGCATTGAGTCCCATCTCAGGAAGAAGACGCTGTCGGCTACTTCTTTTCTCTTCACTGAAGCTTCCTCCCTTCACTTTGTGGGCTTCACTTTGCGCCTCAGCAACTTCCTGGGTCCAGGGGACGCCCTTCCCTCCCTCTCGTCTTCCTCACGTTGTTATATTCTGGCATCCAGACAGCAACACTCAGAGAGGCTCTTTCTCTGCTGCCGTCCTGGAGCCTCCCCCTAGATTATTATTTTACATCACACACTTCATGGCCAGCAACTAAAAGAAAACTAGAAAAGGAAAAAGCAAGGATCTCAGAGAAAAGATCATTTGCCCACTATTAGGCAAAATAAAATAGCATGGATTATAATCATAAAAACTTCTATTTTTACCTTGACTGTGGATTTGTAAGTACTGTAAATATTTCTACCTGTCAAGGGATCCCTGCTTAGCAGAGAGCATCAACCTCCTCTGGTGCCGCTCACTATCAGTCTACGGTGGGGTGGGCTCCCAGGCGCTGTTCGCGCATTTGGACATTGCTCAGACTGGCAGATCTCTGTGTGATACCCGAAGAGATTGCAGGAAGGAGGAAAGGGTAAGAGAAAGAGCCAGCTGTTATGGTCCTAAATATCTCAGCACAGGAGCGCTGAAATCAGGCATGCTCTTCTTTGTCAAGCAGATATTTTTTTAAGGTAGTGGGAGTAGCACTTAGGATCTCACACTTGCCAGGCAGGTGCTATGCCACTGAGCTATATCCCTGGCCCTGTCAGGCAGAATTTTTACAAGCCACTAAATTTAAAGATACTCTCAGTGCCATGGGACATGTTGTCTGAGCTCTTTCTGCTATTAATATGGCCAAATTTAAAATTTAGCTATCTGAAAAACTTCCCAGGAAATTGAAAAGTCTAACACCTAAATGTACAGAACCATATGAAACAGTATGAAGTACAAAAGCCTTCACAAATAATATTAAAAAAGATTTTCCCAAACAGAGGTTTGTTTGTTTTTATCCTTAGGGGAGTGGGCAGACTTCATCATTAGAATGACTGACAGCAAAACTTGATAAATGTCAATTTGCATGAGTTTGCAATGTAAACTGCAACAAGTATTATACACCATTGCTTGGGTATTTTAATATTGAATTTTAAAATAGTCCAATCATATGTGTTTTCTTAGGTTGGGTTTTAACTGTTACCACTGAATTAAGCTTTCAGGTTTAAACTCTTAACTTGATTTTGAATGAATGTATTTATTGATAATATTCAATCTAATAGAAATGAATTTTCTCCACATTTTTAATTACTTACTTCCATCCCCATAGTTGTATAAAAACAATGCCAAGTATTAAATATGCTTGCACAAAACAAATTATATCATAATTTCTAGTCACCTTATTAACACCAATATATTTTCACACTATTCAAGGCAATGGTGCTATCAAATTTTCATTATCATTATTTTTATGAATTGATGTTTGCAAGTAAATTAGGTTCCCTTTCAATTAAAAATGGAGAGTAAGAAACAGTTCCATGGTGATCGTTCTTTGTTAAAACTGTGTATATGAAATTGCCAACATAGGGCTGGGGATATAGCTCAGTGGAATAAGCGTCTGCCTAGCAAGCGCAAGGTCCTGAGTTCGATCCCCAGTACTGCCAAAAAAGAAAAAAAAAAAAAAAAAAAAAAAGGTCTTTCTGAAATTGCCAACATTTGACCATGTTTGCCCTATGAGAATGGCAATCTCATACAGCTCAACCAGATCAGTGGAATGTTTTGTATGAGACAGTAATGACTGGGAGCTCTGAGGGTGCCTCCTGCATGCTTTAGGCAATATATTCCTTCTAGGTCTCAATTTCCTCCTTTATAAAATAGGAGTAATAATAACTACTCATCAGGGTCATTAGGCACTTTAAATGCAATATCAGTACATTTGCACAATGACTAACACCAAGAAGTTATCATGAAATTATCATAAAACCTGGAAGAGCAATAGTAGCCCATAACACATTCAAGGATAATCACAGTTAAAATATATTAAAAAGGTGTTTGCATTCATTACAACACCTACACTTTCTTTCTTCCACATGCCCAATATTATAGCCACAATGAACTGATGCTTTCAGGATAGTGTCTTCCTGTGTCACTGCATGGAGGCAGGACAGAACAGTAGTTCAAAATGTGGACTGTGGGGACAGATATATTTGGATCTAGGACCTTGCTTTGCCACTTACAACCTATACAACTTTGGTCATGTTACTTGATCATTCATAAAATAGGATTTATTGTACATAACAAAATGCACACGAAGCACTTTGCCTGCCATGTAAAAAGCACTGAATGAATGTTCACTTTTACTTAGATTTTCATTATTGTTACTATGATGATTATCTTAAGCCAAGTCTTTAATTATGGCTGAACTCCACAGAAACTACTGAACCACTACTGACACGCTTTCCTTATGTAACAATACTGTAACATTATTCTTCTTTTTTTTCCTATACTGGGGATTGAACATAGGACTTGACACTTACTAAAGTCTTTGTTTGGACAAAATATCTATTTATCGGTCTTTAATGCTATAACATGATCATTCCTTTTTTCTCTTTATGGGGATTAAACTTAGCATGGAACATGCTAGATAATTACTCTAACTCTGACCTACATTCATCCCCTTAGTTTTCAATTGTTTTGTAGCCCCCCAAAATGTAAAATAATTTAACAGGAAAAATCTCAAGTAATACCACAAAATAGCAATCGTCATTGCACATGTGTTAAGAGCACAACACTCAGGCCAAACCTCATCCAAGTCTCTGCTCTTTCCTATACTTATTTTATACTCTTAGCCAAATTATTTACTATCTCTGGGACAAGAGTCCTCATCTGAAAAATGGGTATAATTAATGTTAGCTACTTCATAGTAGGATTATCACTTGGTTTTACATGTATTTGATACCAAATACATACCCAGAATCATGCTAGGAGCTAGGATTTCAACAGCAAATGAGAAACACATGGTTACTCTTAGAAAATGTTTAATAAATAATCCCGCTGATGTAAAATATTGATATATATGAAGTATGGTGAAAATATATCCTGAATGTTTAAATTTTTAAGTTTTTACTACAGTAAAATACACACTGTCATTAATTGTCCATGAAATATTATTTCTCACTTTGAAAGCACTTACATTCTTGTTACTGTCAGAAGTGGCTCTCCACGTCCTCTTTCATGAGTGTTTCCGCAGGATGTGACACCACAGTGAGGACTGCTGCTGAGTGCCATCCGGCGGATAGGCAGGCTCACAGGATGCAGTGCGGCCTCACCCTGTGACTCCCAGCTCTTCTCCACAGTCAAACTGTCCATGGAACGTTAATATTTTGTAGCATTTTAGGGAGAGGCAGCCACAACAGAGCATCCAAAGACACTGAGGAAGACATCCAGACCTGCTTCAGGGGGTGGCAAGAACTACAGGACAAGTGTGTTCAAAGGAAGGGAGAGTATTTTGAGGGGCTTAACGGCAATCTATCTCTTATTGTAATACATTTTTAAAAATTGAACTATTCATCATATTTCTTATCATATATCCTACATGTCAGAAAGTCAATCCTACATCTGCACAACATACAACCTCGGTCATGGAGGTGCAGTAACCAAACTGACAGATAGATAATAATGTATCATATCATAGCCAGGATGATCTGTGCTTTTCAGAAATGGTCTGGGTACCCAGGGGTAGCACATCAGATTAGGAATTTATTGACCCATTGCAGTGGAAATGGCAAGGACAGGAGGGCAAGATCATGTGGGAATGGAACAAGAAGAAATTGGGCCACACTGTCTTGAGGGCAGCGATGCATCTGCATGGTAATCTCTAGGTATCTTTTACCCATGGGCAGTAATTTGAGCCCCTGTGAAAACTACCAGAGATCTGGCATCAGGAATATTGCTGTCTCCTCTGTGGATGTAAAATGAACTAGCTGGAAACCACACTTTTGAATCCTGCGTGCTGGCAATCATTTCTGACTGGTAAATAATGAGAACACATACACAGCAGAATCTTCATTGGTTTGTAAATGAGTATGTGCAGATCATGAACTAGCCTTTGGAGAAATCTACCAGGAAAGAATAAAAAAAAAAGATTTGCAGCCGAGAGTGGGAAAGTCTCCATAAGCTCTGAGACCACCTGGAGAATGGAGGGGGTGGGGCAGCATCCTTTCTTCAGCCCCCCCTCACTTCTCTTCTTGCAATCACTTCCAAAGGTTTCTCACTTCCCAAGGGGAGCCCTAGAGCAGCACCAGGCACATTAGGCACTACTTTTTAGAAGTCTTCTAAGGGTAACCACAGGTTCTCATGTATTGCCGGATTCCTAGCATTATTCTTGTCATGTGTTTGGTGTCTAGTACATGTTAAACTATGCGGTGGTCCTCCCATGAAATAGCTAATGTAATTACACCCATTTTTCAGATGAGGAATCTAGACCCAGAGATAAAATAATCTGACCAAGTGTACAAAACAAGTACATGAAAAAAGAGACTTGGGGGCCAGGAGGGAGCTCAGTGGCACAAGCTCCTGCATGGCAAGTGCAAGGTCCTGAGCTTGATTCCCGGTACCCCCAAAAAAGAAGAGGCTTGGATGCAGACAGTTTGGACTGACTTTTTGGAGTCAGTAAAGCCCTAATCTTAATAAGGTGTGTGGCTATCAGTACAATCTGAGCCCTGATTGCAAGCCAGAAGAAACAAGGAAATAATGTCCTTTGCAATGAAAGATTATTTTAATTATGTGTTTAAAGTATTAAAAGAAGACCTGTGTGGGGCTGGGGATATAGCTCAGTGGAATAAGCGCTTGCCTAGCAAGCGCAGGGTCCTGAGTTCGAACCCCAGTACCACAAAAAAAAAAAAGAAGAAGAAGACCTGTGAACAAAACTCCCCAGAATGCAAGGCAAAGCCTGTTGCCACTTTTGTGTCTTCGACCCACAGAATCTATAGATTACTGTGATCCGCTGATCCATTCTCTACCCTGTAGTCTGTAGATAATTGATTCAAATTTGCCACTCTGTGATTGTTTTATAATGAAAAGAACATGAAACAATTTTCCTGGTACCTTTTCACTGGCTCTAGAAAGCTAGGAGATTCTTCTTTTTAAAAAAGATCATGTAGCTGGTGCGGCAGCGCATGCCTATAATCCCAGCACTCTGGAGGCTGAGGTGGGAGGACTACACTGAGTTGGAGGCCAGCCTGGGCTACATAAGCAAGGCCAAGGCCAGCCTGCCCTACATAGCGAGATCCTGCCTGAAAAAAAACCAGAAAACCCCAAAGACAAACAAAAAACTCACAAATTGTTTTTAAAAGGAATAAAAGATCATGTAGATTTAAAAAGCTATCCTTTTCCAAGCAAAACAACAATACATGGTAGGCTCCACAGAACTCCTCTATCTGACCTCCACTGCATCTTTAAAAGAAAAAAAAAAATAGTTGTGTGAAGTGGTAATTTAGTCTGCGAAGATAGAGCTCACCACAATTCAACTCTAACTGCCTCATTCTGGAGGCATAATACTGTATTTTCTGTTTTTTTCATTCATCAAGCTTGAGTCAGTCACTTGTACAACACTTCTTTTAATGACATTTGTTCTAAGGAGTCAGCTAGACTAACTGCCTGTCCTTGTCCACTATGAAAGCTCTTGAAAACACCATTTACAAGCCAGCTGCCCTGGGGACAGGGCTGGCTCTTTGCACTTCGTCTGCACTCTAGTTCAGAGCCATTTCTTCAAAAGTTTCTGATGTGCTCTTTTCCTTGGAGTTTCATGCCTATAATCATGACAAATGGTTATGATCTTGCAGACACCTTCCTTATCTCTAGCTGGAAGTTCATTTGCATACCATGATTTAAAGGTGACATAATAGAAAATTAATGTATTTGTTTCTATCTCAAGGATGTGGATAGATTAGGAAAATCCACAATGCATTCTTTTATATACTGATAACACCTCTCACCTTATTCTATTCTAACTCAAAATGAATTTCATTTTTAAAGCGAGACTGACCATCAGCCACAAGCATTACTGTGGTAGCAGGATAAACATTTTCGAAATTAAAGTGTTTTAGGGCAGGGGATAGAGCTCAGCGACACAAGCACCTTGCCTGGCAAGAGCATGTCCTGAGCTCGATTCTTGTATAAAAAAAAAAAAAAAAAATTAAAGTGCTTTGTTTACATTTCTGCTAACTCTTATAAGTTATGGGTAGGAAGAAATTTAGAAAGAATTACCCAGACCCTATGAGGGATGTTTTTATTTATTTTTTGAGGGGTGCTTTTTAAAAAATAAATGTGATCAATGGAATTTAAGATCCTGAAGTGAAAGTTAATTACAGGCATCCACAAACATAGTAAAAGTATGTTTCTGATCAAGTATGGAAAATCATGTGCCTTCTTATCTTCAGCTATCACGTACATTTAATTTTTCAAGTATTCTAAAAATACAGCTAAACTGCAGATCTGATACCAGATCAATAAAATCTACTGATTATGTTACATCTAAGTGTATTTCAGTTTCTTGAAGATGATAAGGTAACCACATATTTAAGAAAAAGAGTAGACTAGAATTATATCTTATTTCCAAAAAATTGTGCATTATGCCTCCCTAATACTCCCAGAATTTTATGTAGACCACATCTAAGTGTATTTCAGTTTCTTGAAGATGATAAGGTAACCACATATTTAAGAAAGAGTGGACTAGAATTATATCTTATTTCCAAAAAATGGTGCATTATGCCTCCCTAATACTCCCAGAATTTTATGTAGATTTAAACATCAGTTACTAAAACTGTACATGTTTCTCCCTCTCATTTAAGAAAAGCTGCATGTCTTACCTCTAGACAGCAGACAAAAAACACAGGCACTAGCTGCCACACCCGGCTCTAAGGCTAATTTTTAAATTCGATTACCATCGTGGCATTCATCAGAATTTTTGGAATGCAAATAGATTTTAAGAAGCATCATTTCCATTACTAAGATGACATTAAATATGCCCTACTCGAGATTGCACTGTATCCTCTGGTAGTTCTTCCTAATGAGACATAGTCACAAGCAACACTCTAAAGGCAATAAATCACCACTGTATTGAATAGAATTGAGATAATAATTAAGCACATCTGAAACAACTGTGTTTGTTATGAATTATGGAGCGTCTATCATAATTTCCTTACACCTTTTGGAGTATAACAGCATCCTTCTTAGGATAAAAAGAGTTGTAAGCAAATCGTTAGCGATATAATTATGAAAAAGGATGACTATATCTCTGGGCAATGTATTAGTGGGTGGTATGGCACTTCACACAATTTCTTTTCAATACTGCTTTTTATCGCACATTTTATCACTCACATATAATATCAGAACTGACTCATAGGTTATATGATATTCTGAAATATGGTGTGACTATCAGACAAAATATACTCTGCTTTATTGAATTACTTAATAAGTTCTTAGAAGTTCTTAGAAGCTTAACTGTATATCCACTTATAATAGGACTGCCAATCACAGGGACATTCTGGTGTTCCCGAAGTAAGGAACAGTCCAACTGAACTTACAGACAAATGCTTTTAACTACTAATCAATGTGTAAATCCTCTGGTGGAATGCTGTAGTGCTTACAATCTGCTTAAAACCAAGCAAAAGTACAAGGGCTAGTAGAAGAACAGACAGGGTGCTGATGTTCCTGATATGGTCCCAACAGTGGACTTCATTTCTTTTATTCTCTGAGTAAAGAAAAATCTTGCCTTCTACGGTCTGCATTGCACTTTGTGTCTTCAGCATTTTTAGTCACCCAAGACAACGACCGAGAACATTTATTTGGTGATCTTTTGCGCCACTAGTTCTATCTTTGGGAAGTCAAAATTGATTTTCTTCCACTTGTCACAATAAAATCTCAACTCTGTCCTTTCCATTACACTCTCAAAGAGTTCAGCGGTATCGAGATCAAAGGATTAGGAAGCCGCAGCTTTAAGGGAAGCAAGCAGTCTGAGCAGACTGTGGAGGCAGCTCGGAGCATTTTATGTAAGCAATCTATCTCAGCTTCAAAGGAAGCACTGGCTAAGTGGGTGAACAACATGTAAAGTGTTCACTTGACATAAGTTTTTTTTTAAGTAGTTGAGATAAAGAGAGCCAGCAATTGCTGACCTTTTATTATTAGTCAGTGCCCTGAGTACAAGAGAGACTCCAGCAGAGGTGGCGCTGGGTACCAGCAGACTCCGGCGCGTTCTTGGCTGTTGGTGCGGTATCTGCAGCTGCGGCACTTGCCTTAGTCTAGCTGTCTGTTCCACCCTCCGCCTGATGCTGTGGGGATGTGATTTCTACCTCTGGAATCAGTGTGGATCGTGAGGTGGTCAAAGCTGGACTTGAACGGCTGAAGAGAACATACTGCATGCTCCCAGGGAGCCAGGCACAACCCAGGATAGGCCTTTGGTTTTGCTTGAAAAATGTACAAACCTTTTGTAAATTACCTGAAAGAGATAAGGGAATCCCTATGCATTTGTCCTTGCCTTTCTGTGCCTTAAAAATAGTTTAACAACATGCATAAAATAGTGTCATTTACTCAAAGGAGCTAAGAGCTATAGATGGATTCTGGAGAATCATACACTTTGATGAATTCAATAAACGTCTATCAGAGATGCCATTTGCTGCACTTTACATGAGCTAGGTTATACGCTCCATGCATTACACATACTAACCCACAATACTGTACTACAAATGTTTCAAAATGTTATACCTCCTACTGCCAGATGGATTAATGAATTGGTGTAAAGGTACAGGGTAAAGGACCAATTTTCTAAAAAACTGACGACAAAACAACTCTATGTGTTAAATATAAAATTAATATTTTTTGGAAAAGCAGAAGGCAATTTATAGTGCATGTTGCCTCTGCCTGATGAAATTCAGTTCTCAGCATCCCTCTCTCCAAAGAAAAACAATTTTAGTATTCTTTCTTACTGCACGTCTCTGCATCTTTTAAAGAATTAATAAAATTTGGTCATAATCTTTTATACATGGCAATAGAGTTGGTTCCCGAATAATCTACTAAGTCTTAAGTGGCTAACATTGGAGGTTTATTTTCATGTACAAATCAAATTTCTTTTCAGAGTCAATCTCAGATTATAGCCTATTGCTTAGACATACTTCTGTATGTAATTAAGCAATTTTCAAACAGAAAAGGGAGCCACTGTATAAATATAAGACATACTGTAGTGGTTAATATTTAATTATGGCATAATTAATCATAGAAGCTCATCTGATTCTAATTTATTAGTGTTTCCCAGAAAACGCCATCTTCGATTCCTTCCAGGAAGAAAAGACAATGAAAACCAAAGCATGTAATATATTTATTCTTTTTGCAAATAAAGAGTTACATATTTTGTTCATGGGTTGAAAGAGCTTTATGAATATTATCTCTGCTCTTAGAAATAATCCTGCACCTTTTCCTCAACCCATGCAGAGAAACTAAATTTCAGAGAAGTACTGTTACTGTGCCTTGTCCTCTATTTTGGTAATATTTCCTCTGGGGGTGGAATTAAAATTCAGGAGAGATGATGAGGTACAGTGACATCAGCGCGGCCCATGCTGACGGTGGTGCGACCTGATCAAGCCGCTGCTAGCTCCCCAGTTACTGGAGGTCTCCCACAGAGGGGTGGGATGGTCTCAGGGTGAACAGGGAGCAGAGGAGCACCTGTGCTCAAGCAGAATGACACAAACGAGCAATTACAGCAGATGAGATAACCTAGGAAAACACACATTCCTTCCCTCCCTTGGACTGTTCTCCTCCCTTGGAACCACAGTCTCCCGAAGGAGAGCATCTAGACTGAGAGGAGAACAGAAATAACATCCGATGTAGGAAGAATATGAGCACAAATACAGAGCAAAGAAGGCACAAGACTCAAATCTGCTTGGTAGGTAGACTGCAGTTCGGAGTCAGTGGGAAATAAATTTGGATATAAGCCCATTAACAGGTAGTACAGAGCATTAGTAGGTATCTGAACTTGAAGAGCAAAGAATTTTGAGAAGATCAGTATAACTGACACACATAAAATAAAATTGGAAGCCAGGCATGGTGGCACATGCCTATAATTCCGGTACTCTAGGAGGCTGAGTCAGGAGGATCAAAAGTTCAAGCCCAACCTGAACAACATAAGTGACTTACCAAGACCCTGTTTCAAAATAAAATAAAAAATAACCTTGAGGGAGAAAATGAAGGCAGCAACATAACTTTAAGAAATTATGCACAAATTCACACAAGATTGCATGACTGTAATAAATATAAAACAAATAATTATAATATCACATGAATATACAACAATTAAAATAATTTGGCTAAAATAAATTAAATAACAGAAGGACTGAGATTCCAAATAAGAAAAGTACCAAATTAAGGTGTCAGGGCTTTGAGATGAGAAAAACAGGAAAGGCACTTATTAAAATGAGCTAGGTAGCAAGAGAAACAAACTGCAAAAGGTTTTTTTTTTCCTTTATTTTGATAAAATGAACTAAGTTGAACTACTTGGCATCCAAGTGAAGTTGATTCTTTAAAGTTCAGACCATCACAGAGGAGATTTTCCTTGGGAGGGGGAGGTTAGGGCTGACGGTCAGCTTCTGCAGGTGATGCAAAAGGTGGCGAGGTAGAAGAGCAGGCGGGAAAGCTGGGCGTGCGGGGGAGGCAGCACGGTGTTGCTAGCACCCAGTGCTTGCGAGGAGGGAAATGAAAATGGAAACCCGAAGGAAACAGATGGACTCACGGCACGGGATGAGGCAGCAGGAAAGTGGGAGGCGGGAGGGAGGAGTGTGGGGGACAACAGCTGCGGCGCCACCTCACAGTCTCTGGAGAAGCCTGGCTGAAGAGACGTAGTGGACTGAGTCATGATGTTAAATCCCTCCTCGTGCTGCTTCTCAGCTGACTTTACTTACCTACATCTACTTAACAGACAAAAAGAGATCTAGTCATGAACCTCACAATCGTTTGAGAATTGGACACTTCTTACATGCCCGGGCGCCAGTATGTGCATATGACCCTTCAGGTTCCAGCTGACACTCGGGGTCCTAGACTCTTGCCCTATTTATCTACTGTACTTCCATGCCAGCCAACGCCTGTCAAGTGGTAACTTGAGTTTTTATATGATGACTGTCAGTGTCTGAAGAACTCATCCATGGGGTAGGTTATCTTTCTGTCAAGGGCCTCACCCAGCTATTCTATGAGAGCACCAGCAAAAGTGAGGTATTTTATAGCCGAAACGACTGCTAGCCATGTCAAGGGATGGGTTAAGGTAAAGGAGAAGACTAGAGTTTGAAGCAGTAGTATTGGCAATGTTTGGATGCAGTCCTGTCGAGTGGTAAGGGCAAGAGCCACACTGTAGAGGAATGCAGGCAGCAAAATGCGGTGGGAGCATGAACACTGGGATGCATGCTGAGCACCTAGCTCTGGATGACTGTGTGGTAGCTAGGGTACAGTACAGTGAAAATGAAGTTCATTATTTTAGAAGGCAAAAGGCAGAGTCCAGTGTGAAAGAGGAAGGGAAAGGGAGAACCGGATTTCCTAAAGACAGGGAATATGCTCCAGTCTTTACGATGCAGGAGAAGCACAGGCTAAATCAGATGAGCTTGAGGAGTGTGATGAAGTCTGGGGATCTGCCCATCTAATCAGCCCCCTTAGTGACATGTCCTCAGATGCTCCCAACACCAAAACTTGAGAAAAGCTGCCTTACAGAAGAACCCGCTATGGTCCTGAGTACTACATTTCTATTTGTGGTAATTTATTTTTTCTCCTATTATTTCATTACTTTCCTATTATCCTTCACTTGTACTCTTGGTCCACACCTCCTAAAATACTGACCATTTGCACCTTGGCAGAAACAGTCAGTTGATTCCTGCCCTAGAGCCTTGAGGAAACACACGGGCAGGCTCCCCGGAAGTGAACCGCAGGTTACCCGGAAATGAACCGCAGGCACCATCAAAAAATGATCTCTGCAGCTCAGGTGTCTGACTTCCCTATGGTGTGACATCTGCAAGATTATCACTACTTTCTATTATTTTGAAAAGACAAATGCTTTTGCTTTTCACAAATATGTATCATAAGCAATTTATGAAGTGCAAATTCTATTGCTAAACAAAGGCATGTTGGACATTAATTCTGCACTCAAACAGCTTGTATTTTTATTACACTATAAAGGGAAAGGCCATCTCTATTTTCCAAAGCATAGATTTTTTAAAGCTTTTGAAACCGATGGAAAAGTTTTGGGGGTAACACACTAATATACTACATGAAGGTGATTCTTTTCCAAGCCACGTCAGCAACAGCATTTTTAACCTGATGAACATTTGAGATAGCTTAAGAGCAACCACTTACACTGTTCGGGAGATATTCGAAGCACAACTGTGATGACAAAAAGTGGTGCTAACGTCAGAGCTTTGGGTAGAGTACAATACATTATAAGAGATGAAATCTAAAAACTTTCAAAGTTAATAGTTAACATACTCTGATCATATTTTCCAAAGTTGTAACATATTGAAAAATGCAATAGGCACTGCAAATGCGCTTTATAAATAGTTCTTAGAAAGAGAAAGAAAGCTCATAGTTATTTTTAATATGCCTTAAGTGATATGTAAGTTACATATACAGCAGCTTCAATTTGGGATCCGTACTTCCAAGAAAAGCAGGAGGAACCACCATTTGAATAGCTGCTCCACCGTTTCCCATATCTTTTTGCATTGGCTAGAGACACACTTATCCTATGCTGAGGGTGTAAAGGTGGGGATATTGCTTGCATAGCGCACTTAATTTTTAAAAAAGGTAATAAATAACTTAATTTGTAAGTATGAAAACACCCAGCTTAGTTATAAAACATGACATACCAAGTGAACCTAGAGCCATTTAAATAAGTGTTTTGCATTTTCCAGCAGGCTGAACAACAGAAAAGCAACGCGAGGACTGTCTCCCCCTGGATAGATAATCACTTTTATTGTTGCCAGGTCAAAGATTCAGATTCCACAGATTCCACGCAGCAACCTCTGACTAAAGAACAGCAAGTCCTTTCAGGTCAGAAGGTCCAATATGTAGCGCCCTCAGAAGCATAGCATAACAGTCCTGAAATAACAAGCAAACATGTAGCTTTCTTAATTTGCCCTGCTGGATTCCTGTAATAAGTACTTAACAACTGTAGGCTCTGAGCAGCTCAGCAGACATCAACAAGACCATTTGCCAGATGATTTAGCAAACAAATTTCCCAGAGTCTCACACTTACGTTGAGTGCATAACATAAGAAAACATGCAGGGACTTCAAGATAATAAGAGTGGAGAGGAGTTTTACGAATTAAAAAGAGAGCGAGAGCGAGAGATTGAGAATTTAAAAGTCTAGACAACTTAAGCAGGTAGTCAGCTTCCTTTCTTAGAAAGAAATTCTCCAGATGAATACTTAACAATTCCTGATAATATTTACTCCTTGAGCAAATTACCTGAAATTGATTTATTGGGAAGCGACAAAGAACATGAAATTGACTTCTAGAGAAGGAAGAGCAGAAGCCATCACGTTTTCAAGCCCTGGTAACTGACAGTTCAACGAGTGTAAAACATGCAACAGTCTCAGCAGATATTTGTTGAGTGAATGAATCCACGTCTACGACACATATGGGGAATAGACATCTTCATAAAGCTGCTGGCAGAATTCTCAATAAATAACAGGGTTAGCAACAGGGGAAGGCATTTATAAAGGAACTGCTCTCCAATATCAGGATTTCAAGGCTTGGATAAGAGCACAGGAAGAAGCAAGCAGTTTTTTAAACCTACCCTCCCACCCTGAGTTTATTTCTTCATAGGGCTGGGCCATACTGGAGTCTTTGTGATGCTACAAAGTAGGGGAAATCATGGTGGCAGCAGTGTTTCCATTTTAAGAATGTGCATTTCTGTGGCTCTGTGAGCAAATCAGGGAAACACGGCTGACGTAGGGCAGGGCTGATGCTCAGTAGGTTTTATAGTCCTGGGCAGCATGAGCCCAGTAAACCATTATGAGGAAGAAGGGTAACAATCCTGTCACTTTAGGTTATAGTAAAACTGTGTTCAGTCTTCTGAGACAATAGTTTCAATACATATACAGATAGTTCAAATGCGAAAAGTTCAAGCAACCTTTTTTATTACATCTTTTGTTTGTTTAGCTGATTTTTTTTAATTTCACAGATTCCTTTTCTTGGTGGATTGTCTAAATTAATGAATTGATTTTATGTGGTTTGGCCAGCCTCAGAGAAGAATAAAGTACCCATTGGTTGGTGAGAGCCCATCCACATTTCAAATGTGAAGCATGACTTCTTACTATTAATCATCAGTATGCTTAACTTTGTAATATTCTGCCTAATATGCATTAGCCTACAAGCATCCAGAGCAGCATGCTGTTCCAATCTGAGTTGAGAGCACCCATATCTGCTCCATGGAGACTCCCCAACTTTCTAAGATAAAAATTAACACAGGGGGAAAATAGTAGTCAAATGTGAGAAGGAAAATTTGCAAATATAATAAATACACAAATATATGAAACTGTTCATAGAGTTGTCTACTTAAAAATGATGTGCCCAGGGCACAATGAATGAAAGTGAAGCTTTAGAATGAGTTCAGCTGCCAGATGTAGCAGGGTGATTTGGGAAGGCCCAGGGGAGCACCCATGAGGAGAATGGTTGGTGTAAATCGGTCATAAAAATGCTCCACTGCACCTGGGAGACCCCAAGGAAATATATTCACAGTGAGCTGAGAGCAGGGTGCCTGGGCCAGTGACGAACCAGCCTTCCTGAGAGAAAAGCATGTCAGACACACCTGGGAGAGGCAGGCCTCGAGAAGTACTTGCAGGCATGCAAAAGCCCAGAGTTTTGTACTGGAATTGCAAATAGCTGAGCTTAGCAGATATGACTACTCATTAATTAAATAGAAGGAACCATTTTGTTTATGTGAAGTATTTTATTAAAAGGGCCATACTAACACAAAAGAACAGTTGTAAATTTATGTGCAGCAGACAATTCAGGGCGTTGAGAGCATGTTTCTGAGCCATTTTAAACCATGGCCAATGTGTGCTTTCAAGAGGTTTCACTAGGAATTAAATTATCCAAGAAGTATTAGAGAATTATTTGCATACTGGATTTTACCTTAGAGGGCGTTATTTTAAATTCAGAAAAGGTACAGAGCATCAATGAGTGCAAATCTGCTGGGACTATGAGTCAGCCGGTCCATGGCTGCAGAGGCTGAGGGGCCACAAGGCTTGCTGGGAAAGGGAGAACTGTACAGGTTCAGTGTTCAGGAATATCTTCTGTGAAGTAAAGTGTTAGAGAAATCTCTAAATGCAACTTCCTTATACAAACATATCTGTGTATAGAAAAAGTAAACCTAGAACTGGACACATATTTGCTTCCTTTCGTCTTTTAAAAAATCCTTTCAATGTGCATTTCATTATTATTTTTCATGAATGTGTAACGCTTGACTTCTTTATCAGCATCATAGGAGAAGATTTTAAGGGCCAGGCAAGAGTCATATAATATTTTTGCTATTAATACAGTGGCCAAGAAAGTAAATGTGCGGGGGCTGGGGATATAGCTCAGTGGAATAAGTGCCTGCCTAGCAAGTGCAGGGTCCTGAGTTCAATCCCCAGTACCGCCAAAAAAAAGAAAGTAAATGTGCGATGGAAAGGCCATAGTGTGTGGATTCCATTGAGTCATTAAACAGAACTGTGACAGAGCGAGTGAGCTCATCTGAGCTGAAAAGATATGGTGACTTGAAGACTGGTATGTATGCAATGTCTAATAAAATTTTGCGAGGAAACTCAAATGCAATCACATAGCATTGTAAGTGTATTTTTAGGATAAATTCATTTTCAAATTCCTTCCTAAAAAATTAAAACCTCTTACGAATTAGTTCAGAATAAATGTTTCCAAAGGATTTCAGCTTGAACCACATATACTTAACATAACGATATTAAACAGTCTGGAAATGTTTCAATTCTACAAGAGCCTGAAGAAAACACCCCCACAGTAAGCATTTCATAAGTGATACCACCAGGTATCACCTTGACCCCACTGCCACCCCACTCTACTTCCAGATAGGTCTGGATTCCTTAGTTTTTAACCATTTGAGTCCAAACCCCGATCAGAACCCTTGGTAGAACCTCTTAGACGATGAGTTACCCAGCCCCGTCAGTTCTCCTCTTACAATATTTATCCCTTCTAACTATTACTGTCAGCACCAGGATGTTTCATAATAGCAGCAGCTTTGGAACCGCTGTTCCTCCTGAATCCATTTTGTGCCTTGGGTGAAATTAATTTTCGTGAAATATTGCTCTTTTCTTTCTTTCTGTCTATCATTCCCCAGTTCTAAAATTTTTAAGGATTCCAGGCAACCTTCCCTGCTTCCACTGTATTTGGGAGGGAGACTAGAGCTCTCTGCCTGGGTGAGGGTGGGACTCACTCAGCAGCACACGTCCTTCCGGAGGGGTTCTGAGGCTGTGCCCATGGTGGGAAGCCACAGCCAGAGACATTCACTTAGGAGCAAGACTTCCGGTGCAGCCGGAAGCTCTCCCTCCCAGACTGTGGAGGGGAACAGTTACAAAAATGTGAAAAGAAAGACTTGGCTAAATTGGGGAACAAACTCTGAGGCACTGTCTCTTCCTGTAGCCAGGTCTGCAGGCTTAAGCTCTAGGCCCAGAACAGAAGCTCAGCTCTCCCACCTGCCCTTTTCACAGATTAAAGACCTCAATCCAGCTCTCAGGGCTCCAGAAATCATGAAGTGCTCTATGTCTTTTTTGTTTTTTAAAGAAATTTCCTTTGATGCTTGGGAACAGGTGGTGGAGGTAGTTGGAAGAACAAAGCATTTAATCTCTTTCTCTGCCGTGTCCTAAGTTTTCTCATGCTCACGTAAGTTTACTTGCTGTGGTAGAGCTGAGGTTGTGAATTAAGGTTATCCAATGCCTGGGTGGAGAAGGGACAAAAGATTATCTTTGGAGCCATTTAAATGATGACACCAATGTCTCCCAAGCCTTAGGGAAGTAACAAAGGCTTTCTGTCAGCAGCATCCCTGAAGGCCTCCTGATTTTCATCCTCTTTCCTGCTCCCTGTGTGCCTAGTATCTCTGGATCTGCTGCCTGCCCGCTCAGCTGTGGGCTTGTTCATCCATCCGCACCCTTTCTCAGTCACCTGCAGGGTCCAGCACTGCAGCCAGCAGCAATCTCCACTGTGCCCTGGCCCCAAGCAGCACTCAGGGACTCAAGACAGACCTAAAGCTCTGCAGACACTGCAGTTTAAATAAATACAGCTCACACACTTTAGTTGTACATTTAAAGTTCATTAGGAACTTCTAACCTCTTTTTAAAAACTTTAGGCCCTTTTCCCCTTCTTTCAGGCACTCAAGTTCCTGTTAAACCAAGCTACAAACATCTCATGCTTTCAAATGAAACTGGAACCTTTTCCACCTCTGATTTAACTTTTAACCATATCTTAGCTCCACTGGGATTAGCGTGAATACTTGCTCGATATGTTCGAGTGACTAGTGAGCGAGTGAGTGAACGAGGGAATTTCCTACAGACCAGCTGTGTTGTTTACACATTGTGAGTAGTGGCGCAATTTGTTCCCTGTGACTGTGAGAGAGCTGTGGAGACTGAAGGTGGAATACTTCAGCCAGCGCATCTACTCAAATGCCTGAAAATACATAGCTACTTTTCTAGCTCCTAAAAGGCCTATGAGATCTTTCACAAAATTTTAGTGCTTAAGTTAATAAAATAGCATATCAAACCTGGACAAACCTAATTCTTTTTTTTTTTTTTTTTTTTTGGTTTTGTGTGGTACTGGGGATTGAACCCAGGGCTTTCACCCTGCACTACAGCCCCAGCCCTTTTTTAATTGATTTTCAGACTCTTCAGGCTAGGCTTGAACTTGAGTTTCTCCTGCCTCAGCTTCCCAAAGCTAGGGTACAAGTGTGCATTACCATGCCTGGCTTTGATTCCTAGTTTTGTTCTGGGGAGGCAGTGGCTTTTGAAATAAAGGAGATATGAAACAGCCCTGCACTAAGGTCGGATGGTGGAGTACTGCTTCCCTAAGTCTGTTCTCCTTTGGGGCTCCCAAGGGCTCCTTTGGGAATGATTTGAGACCACCCTCCTGCTGCTCTATCCAGGCCCTCTCAGATGCTTTCTTTAGTCCCGCCCCTGCCTTGATCCCACATTTCAACTCTAAAGCACTTGCTTACAACCTCTGCCCCCACGTCTTATTTTGAATAAGCATCTGTGTTTGACCTCAGTGCTCCAGCCTTGCGCGAGGTGGTCCTGGAATGTTTACCCTGCTTCTCACAGATCCCGTTCTGTCAAACCGCATCAGTCAAGCCTGAGTCTCAGTAATGTCCATCTTAATTGAAAATGTGTCAGTTTCACTAATGTAAACACTGAGATAGCTTAATTCAGTTCCATTGTTATCAGCTAGCTCTCCGTTTTCACCTAGAAATCAGATGCCTTTTACTAAAAAAAGAAGTTGAAACAAATAGAGATTAAACATGCTCACTGAGTGAGACATTATGTCTCCAAATAAGAGAACTTTTGGTTTACCTTTCCTAATGTACTATTTGGTTATTTAAAGCTATGCCTTTTCTCTTCAACTATAAAAAGAACTCTAGTTTCTAAACTTATTCTCCTAGGCTGGTTCTGTTTGTACGGACTGCTCATTACATCGCAATTGACAGCACTATCTGAGTTCGGGATACTGGGAAGAACAGTTTGCGTTTGTAATTGTTCCCTATCAGTCTGCCCGTGTGCTTCTTACAGGCAAGCCTTGAATTTGCTGTGATGCTTTTTTTTTTTCTTTTTTTTTTTTTTTTTTGCGGTACTGGGGATCGAACTCAGGACCCTGCGCTTGCTAGGCAGGTGCTTATTCCACTGAGCTATATCCCCAGCCCCCGTGTGCTTCTAATCTTTCACGCCAGCAGCAAGTTTTCTATAATCTGTGCTCTTCCTTATAGGCTAAGCACAGAGTACAAAAAAGGAGCACCCTTCTGTAGAGAATAACTCAGCCAAGGACACTCTGCTCCATCTTTATGATGAAATACATATTTCCCATTAAAAGGCAAATCTGCCATTTTAAAAGGTTGAATTGGATGTACTTCAAAAATAATTCCAGCTGGTTAAATTGAGAGCACTGAGAAAAAAAGCTCAATATGAATGTTCTCTTGGTCTGTAGTATTTTCATTTTCTTGAAGTGTGAATTGGATATATTTTCTTTTACTTTAAACCCTTTATTCTCAGTGTTGGGCTCTGAGTTAGCGGAATAAGTTTTGAAGATGAATTGAGTTCAACAATACTACCCCTACTACTTAAAGTTTCTATTTCAGTATTATTATTTCTGGCAAAAATGTCCCTTTGAACTGATCTTTTACTTATGATTATGCAAGAAAAGCTGACAGTTTTCTATTTTGCTCTGAACTATGCACATCATCTCTAGACCTTTATAGTTCTTCCTTTGAAACTACTATCTATCTAATATGACTTTTTAAATAAACAAAAGAACCAATTATATCCTGGTAAAACCCAAAATATATTTTAAATACATAGAGAGGTTCTATAAAAACCAACTATATTTACTTTTTATATATATATACATAATTAAAATGTTACTAACTTACACAAACACAAACATCCAGTGAGTTTAAGATTTGTACCTGGATTTTCATGTCTGTAATAAATTTGGATGTTTAGCCATTATTTTGCCCAGTAAATCAAACAGAAATATAAACTCGCATTTTTCCACTAGTTTTCAACTTATTTAAATCCATATTAGTATTTCCATGGTTTATAGCAATGTTTTTGACGGTTAACTTTCTCATCTATGTCTCAGCTCTACACAAATTGTATGTTGTTTCTTGTTCAAAGCTCACTAGCATGTATTTCCATGTAGTCTGCAGTACCAATTAAATCTGATTAAAGAAAAAGAAATGAGACGCAGAAGGTAAAGGCCCCCGTTAGCAGCTCTTCCCGCTTATGATCTGACTTGGCTTCTTCCCAGGGTAGTGCAGTCCTTGTCTTCTTTTCCTTCAGCTTCTACTTCACTTTTATTCTGTCTTTACAGTACGGATCAGACGTATCTCTTAACTGGTATTTTGCCACTACTCCTTTTCTCCCCTCTTCCGTCTTCACTATTGTGTCTTCAATCTCCATCAAGGCGAGGCCTGACCCAGGAACTCACCATATTCCCTTGTCCACTTTGAGTGACCAACAGTGTTTGCCTCTGTTGCTTTTGATGTCTGCGCACCCATTCCCTTTTCCACGGACTTGGCTTGTCAACTATTTCGAACTGCTCTGTAACCAAAGGTCATGTGGTTCATGACATTTCCTCCTTTCTTATCACAGCAGTAGGCCATCTGCAATAGTCCTTTACCATTCACATTACTGTCTGAGAGGGTTAGTTGGCTCCTGAAGTCAGTCCAGTGTCCACACAACTGCCTTCTCTTACTCTGGTGCTTCACCTAAGTTTATCCCTGTCTTGCTGTCTTGACTTTGCATATTGCTTTATCTTATCCCCAGTTGAAGGACCTCTTCTCTCAATAAAAACAATAGGGTTACTTGATTAAAATAATGCACTCTAAGATGTAAGTGACTGCTAAACGATGCCATATCTGCAGTAATTCCTTTGCAGAGTGGAGCCTGCTGATGTTAAGTGAGTCTATAATCTGTAGAACATGGGGAGAAAGACTGAGGGACGGGGAAGCATCCTGGGCTCAGAAATCAACTCTAGCCCTTCCCCTTTATTCTGTATCTCCTTGCCTAACACACAGGGGAACAGGGTTCACAAAACCACAGGGTTCACACTGCACTCCTGAGAAGCTGTGAACGCCTACTGAAAGCGCACCCCAAATTATATACAACAAGGTGGCTGCTCTAAATCTGTTAGATTAAATAATTAAACTAAAGTTATTGTTCCTATTTAAGCCATTTATATGCAAAAGATACTTGCTCTTACTACCGTACCCATTTGGAGCCCTTTATGTGTTTTTTTCTTTTTGTATTATTGAGCTGCAACTTATTATTTCCCTATGCAATACCACGGTGGGATAATTATTTATTGAGTATTTATTAAGTAATTAAAGCAGTGGCTTGGAAACTTTTCTTTATCCTGTGAATAATGTTCTTGATGTTAAATGAACTCTTAGAAGGGGAGAAAGCAGAACTGCTTTTGTTGAATGAAGAGGGCTGTCCCCATAATACAGCTGGTTGTTCCCTATTCCAGATCCCTGTTCAGCAAGGGAGGATCCTGGTGACATAATTTTCACCCACTGCTATAAAGATACTGGACAGTAAGCACAGTAACCCTAACTATTAACCCAGATGTGCAGAATATACAGAGAAACATCAAGCTAACCAATGTCAGACACTAAATGTCTACCTCAGTGTAGCTCTGTTAAAAATATTCTAGAAAACACAAATAATAAAAGCCTACCATTTGTATATAAAACAGGTTCACAAACATATGAATTAATAATAGGCAGAACCAGAAAACTGTTAGAAGAAATTGAATCGGTGAATTGTAGCATGTGGATGCTAAATGTAATAGTGTTCAGCAGATGGACAAATGGTGACTGAAGGTAGAGAGGATCAAAAAGCAACCTCTATGAAGCATTAGATCTTGGGTACCGGCACCTGGAGAGATGACCAGAGCTGATATGCAGCATTACATGAGGAGAGAAGAGGAGAGCCAGAGGCCCAGGACAAGTACCTTACTTGAAAGGAGTGGGGGTCTACAGTTCTTGGTTTGGGTGACACTAACAAGTATGTCTTAAAACTGTTATGATCATTTCCTTTCAAATGTGTAGGAAATTTCAGGAAAAGTAAAAGAAAAAAATTTATTTAATGATCACGACGTTTCTTAAAGTAACAGTGTAGGTAAAAGCCACTACCAGAAGCCTTCAACGGAGTCAGGCACAGGCCCTTGGCTCCGTTTCCATAATCAGCTGTGGTCACTTCTGTCCAGATGGAGCGCTCCACCAGCTAACAGGATGACAAAGAAAACAGGGCTGGAGAAGGAGAGAAGCCTAGAGCCAAGGGCCAGGCTCACCTGCCACCTCAGCACTTGCCCAGATCTCCCCAAGAAGACTCTCTGCCTTCCCTTTTGGCTCATTGTCTGCTTCTCAAATGAGTTTTGGCCACAGCAGATAACTGTCCTTGAGAACTGTACTCCTGGATGCTGCACTTGTGATTTGTTGTGAACCTGGACAAACTACAGTCCTTCCTGGATCATCTGAATGTTGGATCTAGTAAATAGACGGTGTTCAGAAACTTTACGCAAAAGCTTTCACCTTGGCTCTGGTGCTTAAGGGAAAGAGAGCTGAGCAAACTGTGTTGCTTAGTGCCTACCAGGGCCCAACTTGCTCCTCCTGAGGAATGGCCTAGGAACAAGAGCACGCTTTTCAGGGACAATGCTTGGGAGACTCTAAGCAGCAAGACATCAGGGAAAGAGCCCAGAGATGACTCTCAGCTTCTTCTAGAGCTCAATCCAAGATACGTTCTCTTTCTAGGGCAGTTACTCTTGGCCCTGAAAAGAAGTTGCCAGAAGGGTTATTGATTTCAAAGCTACAAGCTGCTTGCAAGAGTTGAGGTCTAGCCAGGGCCTCCATAGGTTTTCAAGGTTAGAGATTTTTCTGAGAACATAATGGAAGGCCATGGTTTTCCTCATAAATAGTAGTAATTAGTGTTTGGAGTTAAGTGAGTTAACGTTTTTAACAAATGCAAATCTTTTCTTGGCATATGGATTTCTTTTTAAACGCTTTTGTACAATGTGTTGACAAATTAATTTAGGGTTATGATTAGTGATTAATATTCAGAGTATAGCAAAGCTGTATTTATACTGCTATTTCAAGATTTTTTTGAGTTTTTTTAAACCATGCTGTAGTGTGGCACTGTACATTAAAATATTCTTCCTTATTCGCTTAAAGGAACAGGATGGTGAGCTGACATTCACCAGCAACAGGAGCCCAGCTGCTCAACATCTGCCTTTCTTTGCAAATCAAATCTCTCTAAAGACAGCAAATATCATAAAAAGGGAACCATTACAGACTACTCATCTGATACTGACCCCCTTCAGAAAGGGACAAAATGGCTTGTGTGAAATTGTTCTAAAGAACTTCAGAATATTTACACGTGTGGGTACATGTGTGACTTCATTGGTCACTTCTCCTCCCTTTATCCCATTTGAGGTGACCATACCTATTATGTCTGAATACTTCCATGATATAAAATAAATTCTACCACAACAAAAAATACTTTTAGAAAAAATATGCATAACTAGTCTAACCTTTAAAGGTCGCTCAGGAACTAAAATCTTTATTTGAACTCATTATGAAATCAATGAAACCTTTGGTTAAGATTCATAGAATTATAAACACCGAAGACCATGAGGAAAAAAATATTTTTCATTAATCTCCCATAATTTCTGAAACTTCATGTTGTCCCATCACATGACTTTCCACGCCCAAATAAGGCTATTGTGCCAGTACAGAGTATTTAGTCTGGCTGGCTGGAACTCTGCCTAAGCTTTTATGAGTTAAAAAAAGATCATATAATCTGTCTTTTGATATTTTGGTTCATGTTTTTCAGCATGCATGTATCTTTGCCAAGGAATGCATATTGAGTCAAAATCCTCCTTTTAACAAGCACCATGGAAAAAGTTATAGGTAAACTAAAAGCATGATAGTGAGAAGACATTGATTTTCTTTCTCAAAGACTGTATCAAGATCCAGTTTCACAATATATTCCAGTAACTCTACAAATTCCATGAGCGTAAATACCGATGGCTTGGCTATGTATGTGCATCAGTACATACCAGCACAGATGCCATGGTGATTTGCAGCAGCATTCTGTTTAGTTAGCAATCAGGAGGATCACTTAACAATTCTGCTCAGAAACAACAAGGACAAGAAGCAGCTCGGATCAAGGATACCGTTTGATTTGCCTGCACTAATAAGTGCCATAAATTATTTAAGGAACTTCAAAGTCTTGAAACTGGTGAAGTACACCAGGGCAAAAGGAGAATTTGTTTATTTATTATCAATTATTTACACAGTATGTTTTACAACATCAGATGTGTAGACAAGACATAATCCTGAGGAATGGTGTACAATAAAAAGTATATTATGTTAATTCCGTGAAAGCTTAACACAGGCCAGCAAGTTGTGGAGGCCATTTGATGCAGTATTTATAAATGTTTCAATAACAATCTTAATAATACTAAACAATAAAGAGCATTCTGAAATATATACCTATTTATAATATCTGGGTAAGTGAGAAGCCACACAAGCACATTTTCTGTGTAACTATGATAAAAGAATTTTAAACCTAGGATAAAAGCATGATGCTTGCCCTACTAATAAGGTATCTGAAGCACAGGGTCACACACAATAGATGAATCAAATCTACATCTACTCAAATAGGTCAGCCAAAAAACAAACACGTCAATCGTTTTAATCAAGCCAGCACTTCAAATCTAATGTAGTAATTATAGATGAAAATGTTGCTCAGATTAAGGGCTACACCCCTGGGCTGCACGGAACCTATGCCAGGATCCTATTGTTTTGTAATGTGCCTCAGGTCAAATGTGGTAAACTTCACACTTTTTAACCAGTGCTGTTTGTAACAGATTGAATGAAACAGGTCTACAAAAGAATCAATAAATGTAAAGACTAGAAAGAATTAGAGAGGCTCGTAGACTTGTACCTATTGTCTGGGGGAATTAGATGTCAGTTTGAGTATTATAAGTCTGACAAAGGTTTCCAAGCTTTAATTTACTAAACATATAATGGGTAAAGGAAAGGCTGGGAAACACAGTCAGTCTGAATATATAACAAACGCTTTAATGAATGTTAGACACGTTTTTATACTCCTGACATATTCTCCCCATTCATCTTTCTGGACACTTTATCAATGAAGCATATTTTTCTAAAACAGATTCTGCCTAGGTTCCTTAAATTCCAAACCTATGATGGTATTTAAGGCCAAGTAATACACTCCTCGGAACGCACAATTCTTACCTGATGAGATACTAGAAACCCTGTTGCTATAGTTCAGCAACCAAAGGAAACATGATAATGATAGGAGAATTAAGTGAATAATTCCCGGTTCAGAACACAGACATAAATACAAGAGTTCATAGGAATTTTTATCCAGTCTTGATTTTTTTTAGCCACAGAAAGAAGTTTAGGGAAGCTTTGTGGCTGGCATACAGAAGAAAGATTCAGTACCTTTTTATTTATACTTATTTTTTACCCAAATCCATGGACTTAACTGTGCTCAACTCACAAAGCAGTTGTTCAGCCCGATATACACAGCAGATGCAATTTAGATAGGCTGCATCCTCCACACGTATCTTGGGAAAGGAGAAAACATTCCATTAATCAAAAACTAATGTAGAAACACCCTTGGGAATAACTGAACACCGTACTGCAAAGTGAGAATTAGTGTTTTCTGTGAAACATGAGAGAATAACATGTCAGAAAACTAGCCAAAGGATCCAAAGAATAACATGTTGCAGGCCAAAATTATTTGATTCTCTGCTGCCTTTTGCTGTATGTCAGTTAGTAATGAGAGGCACAAATCTTGCCGAAGTACATAGCTCATCTGATATTCCACAGTGCTGACTTCCAGCAAACAGATCAACCGACAAATCAATAAACAAATACTCAAACAAGTGCCCAAGAGTTATAAATTTGAAAGAGCCGTGGAACATACAAAGATGGCCTCTTGTCTTTAAAGTGTTTATAATCTAATTATTTTTCAGGTAGTATATAACAGGGTTAAAAAACTTTTGATGTAAAGATGCAGAGTATGCTTTGCAGGTTACACAGGCTCTAGCATAAACATTCAGCTCTGAATATTAAAAGATAATCTTGAATAGTGGACAAAGATTTGAATTTCATATAATTTCCCCATACTGTAAAATATTGTTATTCTTTGTGTCTGTGTATGTATGTGCATGCAGCCCAGGATTGAATCTAGAGTCCTGCACATGCTAGGCAAGAATTCTACCAATGGAACTACATATACAGTCTAAAATATTAGTTTGGTAATTTTTTCTATTCATTTAAAAGTATTTTAAAAACCTCTCTTAGTATGTAAGCCATACAAAAACAAGTGGTGTGTCCGATTTGACCTACATCTGCTCTAAAACAATACGGGTGTAATACATACAATGATCCATTGGTTCCTACAATCACAAAATGAAAACTGCAAACAACTAGGAATTTTTAAAAAGTAGATTAGATGTAGCTTCTATTCTAAAATGTAGCTATAATTTAGTTGAAGATAACACAATTATTCCATTTACAATACTGAAATCAAATCTTGATAGGAAAGGGTCTTTGGGGCTCTGGCTTTATAAAAGCCCCTAGCACACTGTGAGAATATTCGGCATAAAATTCAGCATTAAGGGCTGGAAATCCTTGCTGATTTAAAAAAAAAGTGTATAGCATTTATTAATAAATATTATATAAAAGTACATTAGTGAGCACTGCTCTGAATAACCAGGTTGTAACCATCCCAAAAGATAAAAACAAACTGTAGATAAAACTAACCGCACTAGATTTAGCTACTGAGATGTACTATGTGCTTCCTAAGAAGAAGGAAGGAGAGTCCCCAAGAGGATGAGCGACCTGTGATGACATCTGAAGGTAAGCAGCATCTGAGAACTGTGTGGTCACGATGAAGGTATGCTTGGCTGGGAATGGCAAGAAGGGTCAATCATTCTAAGCAAAGGTCTTCAGAAAGGCCCAGGAGTAGGAAGTGTACACCATAAGTCAGAGGGACCCTCACAGAAGTTTAAGGGATGAGTTTGTGCACATGAGAAATAAGGAGAGGTCCACAGTAAAGAATGCTTTGAATGATACCTTGGAACACTTGGACTCAATCTTTATGTAAATGATGTCAAACATTTCAAGCTCTTATTATACAAGTGAAATTTCAGAAAAGCTGAAATCTTATCATCCAAGTTTAATAATACTCTAATCTCAAGGTGAAAATTTTCATAAAATAATTTAAAGGCACACATTTACTTCTAAAATCCTTCTGCTACTATTACAAATAAAAATCAACTTGACCCTGTGTCCAACACGTAAAATGATGAAGATATCAGTGAATTTTAGAGTAAGCCCAGCACATAGTAGGTACTCAATGAATAGGTAAGCAACTTTCTATTAGACCTATAACTGATGCCACAAAAGTAAAATAAAGTCTAATTTTGAAATTTACAAGGCATTGAAATAAGTATTTTCCTCAATATAGCATGAAAAATGTGGGACCCTTAAAAGACCCCATTTCTAATTCATTCTTTTGTATGAGCAAAATGTGATTCATTTAGTTATTTCATCCATGATAAATAACCGTCAGTTTTTTTTCAGTGAAAACTGAAAGATACAATACAAGGAGGAAAAAAATGTTAGAGTTCGGAAACAATGCTGGCATTTAAACTTGACCTCTCCAGGTAAATTCAGTTCTCCAATATCCACTGGCCTGTTATTTGTCATCGGAGTAGAGTTATAAATGGATTACTGGCTTCACTTGCCCTTAAACCCTGTTGCAGCACTGTGCTATTATGAAGCACATAAAATGAAGTGCTTAGAGGACGTCCAATTATAACCCACTGAATGAGGGACTAGAAATTCTATTTGTGCACAGGTATAAGATCCAGCAAGGTTTCAGAGGTGAGGTGCACACAAAGAACAGTGCATAATTGTTTCAAATGGTTGTGTGCTGACTTTTTGACACTGTTTTCTGTAGTTATCCATGTTACTTCTGTGGTCGGAGCCAAACCAGAAATCTTTCCAAAAATCTGCATCATTCAGATAAATTGATGTAGAGAGTGTTTATTGAGTCATCTAGAATTTAATGTTTAGGGGCAAAAAATTAAGCTCCAAAATGAGGAAATGATGTTTCTTTTTGTTTGATTTTGCAACTAAGCCCAAATTAATAACTGTAGATTTGTACATTAGGATGAGAAAACACAACACAAAACTAAAAATATAACATTGGTTAATCACTCATTTTAATGAGTTCTTTCCAAAGGAAAAAAATAGAATCATTTCTAAGAAAATTAAATCTTAAAAACAAAACAAATAAAAAATACTTTAAGGGTAAACCCCACCAAATCGTATCTGCAAAGATTCAGATTTATCCACTCATAAACTGCGCTGTAAGGAGGTGAGACAGAGAGGACCTTAGCATCTCTCTTAGCCTGGCTACCTTTGTGGACCAGTAAGCTCTGAGCACACTCAGACTGGCTGACTATTCACACACATACACATACACACACACACACACACACACACACACACACAGGATTACAGATTTATGGGCATGACTAATTATGCTTCTTCAAACACTGTGGTCCACACCCTTTGGAAGTTTTCCAGACCACCAACTTTTGAGCTCTATGGGGGTGAATTGAAACCAGGCTCCCCCAGACATATGCCTACAAAAGCCTCAGAAATGAGCCTGGCACTTCACGCCACACACAAACCAGTCTTCTCATCCTGAGGTCACATGCTGAACAGTCTCCATCTCTGATTTTCCAGTGGGTCTTTCCCCTCACTTTTTGGCTTTTTTGTGTGCGTAACCTAAAAACAACCCTATATGCTGTGGTGTTTTGCTGTTAGGCTAAAATTTTATGGATATAATATACAGACATAAAACCTCCAACTCATTATAGAATCTATGGTTCACAGAGCATTTTTGTATGATACAAAAAATTAATGTACTGGTGACATTTGGACAATCATTCCCACTTAATCCAGAAAAATCTCACCAAGCTAGATTTACACAGACTTCTACACAGGAAGAAAAGCTACAGTGAATCATAGATCAAAGTCAGCTGCTACATTCTATCAAGTGAAAAGTAACATGAGCAATACTCGTATCTCACAACTTTGGTGAGATAAAGCATACATGAGGGATTTGTATTAAATGTAATATTTTGATTTTTTAGTATTACAAGAATATAATTTAGTTTTATTCATTTAGACTTACAGCTTTTACTTCAGTGTTTTACTCTATGGGTTATTTTACACAATCCTCAATCATAGTATACATTTCTTAAAAACTGTTGAATCATACACAGTTAAATTAATGACTAAGACTGAAACGGCAAACTTCACTGAAGATAACAGTGTGTAATGCAGCAACCATTGTTGATTCCTGTCATTTTGTTTTAAGGTCATCTCTGATTTCTGTTGCTTTGATTTTGTCTTCATTGTTGTTGTTTTGTTATTTTTTTTAATCTTTAAAATAAGAAAGGGATTAAAATGGCAGAGAGAGATAGGTGGTAACCAAGGTGGACAGCGCTAGTCGGTAAACAGTCACTGCACAACTACAGCACCGCTACGGCCTGGTGCTTTGGAGGAGACTGATTACTATGCGCTTGTGTTGCACCATACACTGAGCTTCCCTCTTTGCATTGATTTAGTGTTTTAACACCCTAACCATTTGACGCCATCACATCATTATCCTTTAGTTTTGTCACTTTGCTTTCAATTAATTTAATAATATGCAAAGCACAGACTGGCTCACAAAAGTACACTGAACCCACTTCAAAACAACTACTTCAGGCCACTCTTTGAAACATGTAAGACCCTCCTCTAGTAGGCTAGGTATCTGCGGTGGATGTGAAGACGATTTTGTCAAGTCATTAAGTACCTGGGAGAAAGGGAGACATTTCCAGATGTTTAATTTCAGATTACTGGGGTAGCAATAAGAATCTTGAGAAAGGGGAAGTGTTCCAACTCTGTCATCTATAGGGCTGGGAACTGAGGCCTAGGGAGTCAACTGAGGTACCTAGGGTCACAAAATTAGTGACAAATTCTGGCTCAGAATATAATTTTTCTGACTCTCAAAAGTACTCCTTTTGGGGCTGGGGATGTAACTCAGTGGAATAAGCACCTGCCTGGCAAGCACAGGGTCCTGAGTTTGATCCCCAGTACTATAAATTTAAAAAAAGTACTCCTTTTGGTACTGATGGATTTGTTTTATAAGATTTACAGTAATGTAAAGCAACATGAGGTTTTATATATATATATATATATATATATATATATATATATATATATATATATATTACATATGATATGCATTTCTGTTTGATTACATCTCATTCTACCTCTTCTTTATTACTGAGACCTTTAGGGTTATATGTTAAGACAAACTTGCAGAGTTAAACACTTAAGTATAGTGTTGCAGCACCAAAAAGGCTTAGAAACCTATGCTTCATTTTTGGTGCTGTTTCACATGGATTGTTGTTAACATGCCACAAGCTGTAGACACTTAAAAATACTGTTTAATTTTCTTTAATCCATTTCATTTTATGGATCTAAAATGGCCATCAGACAATAATACAGCAGTCTCCATAAGGAATAAATTGTTACTGCTTGACAAAAAACTCTTTTTATGCTAGGAGAGGGAAATATAAAAATGTCTTTTTCATATAATTATATTAAAAAATGTGTTAGTGTGTTCTCTCATATTAGAGCTGCTAGAATGTTTTTTAAAGCCATGGACTTAAGAGCTTCTTTTTCTTTCCTCATGTTTTCCTAATTAATTTCTGTTCAACCAAAGAATTCTTTCCTTTTATGCCTTCTGCGGTAACAGCAGTGCCTTTGTAAAACGAGCAAGCCCATTTCTGAGCTATCAATAAATAAATAAGTAAATAAATGAAGAAAACATTCCTAAAGAGAGCACTTTTCATTAGGGTATTGGTCCTTTCCTACAGCAAAAGTCAAATCTCTTCTATTTAAAAGGGGACAGTATTCATCCACAGAGGATAAGCTTTTTCAGATATTAATAGAATTTGGTCATATAGGGAAGTATCTGCTGTTAATATATTTACTAAATTAGTTCTGATAATAGTCTTGCTTTTATTTATAATACTTGTTAAATATGTTAAAAGAAAATATGTAGAGTGAATTTGGAATGTGATTTTTCTTCTTTCTGTTCTTCTATTTTCTCATATTTATTTTAGATTTTATTTACGCTTTAGAAATACAGGTTGGTGAGGTTTCCTTGTACACTTTACAACACTAACAGACCATTATTTTTAATCTTTTCTTGTTTTTGTGTTCTGGATAACTGCTTTCCTTTTGAAAGGATAAGGGAGGAAAGTCTGTTTAATTAAATAATATAGTCAAACAACTGCTCTTTTTACACTACAATTGCTTCAATATTAAAAAAAGGCAAGGCATAAAATTCAACTAATTACATTTATTAAAGATCTGAAGAAGCAGTGCTATCTCTGCCAATACCTCCTACCTCCACCCTCACACCAACTGCCTGAATTTTTAAAAATCTGGAGAAATAAGATGTCTCGCACAAATTATTCAAGAGGGTAGAATTCCCATATAAGTACATATAATATTTATGAGATACATTAGGATATTTTTTTACCCAAGGTATCTAAGCTCATATAAACAGCACTTGTTTTTTAAAGAAAATTATCTTACTGAGATGAATTGGCACTTGATTAAGAGAAACGTGGTGATCAGTATTGATCAAAAACTCAGTAAACTGTTGTGTTGAAATCCTTTCACTCACTGCATATAGACATGGCCTAGCATATCTCACCAGTGACTAATATGTAACAATATAAGAAATTCCAATGAAGTAAGTCACGTTCTGGTATTAAAACAAATACAGTAACTAATTTCCTATTACTAAACATAAACCCATTTTCCTTCATTATGAATTCAATAGCATTCATCAGTACATGTTAGAAGTGATAGTTTTAAACTAGCCAATTTTATAAAAATAATACTCAATAAGTGCTTGCCTGGCAACCACAAGGTCCTGGGTTTGATCCCTGGTACTGCCAAAAAAAATGCTCAATATCTATACATTTGAAAACTATTATATATCAATTTCATCCAAATATTTGTAGCTCTTGTACTCCTAAACCCGCTAACTTTTTCTACCTCATAACAAATATGGACCAAAAAGTTAGTATGAGTATGTTTCTTATCCAATGGATTGTCTACATACACCCTGCCCCACACACAGACACACAAGGGCATGCAGACACATGCAGGAAGTTGAAGACGTGAAGCCATCATTTTAGTACTTGAGGTCAAAACCACTATTTAACAAGGAGAGTTATGTAGAGCCTAACTATATGCTTACAATTATAGTTCAGGCTAGAATTTGTTACTTTAATTATCTTATAATGAGCAGAAAAAGCTAACGTATTTGTGAAATGTAGCTCTCTTGATAGAAAAGTAGATTTTTAAAGACGCTTTCATTTTCAAAATAAGCTGGACATTCTTTAATCAGGTTTTTGTATTTTCTATAGACAACCAGTACTTCATTTTGAATTAGTTGAGCACATTGCAAAGTGTATGCACTATAACAAGCGGTCAAGTTTCACTCAGTGAATCGATTCAATATGAGAAGCAGATATTTCCACAGAGGGAAGGAAATTGCCTTAAAGTCAGTTGGCATCATTTCGTTTCAGCTTCTTGCTCGGAGTGGTAGGATCAGACACGTACAGCGCACTGCACTGCTTTGAAGAGCACAAGGCTTACGGGGCTGTTAGGAACAGTAATGACAGGTTCTAACTGACGAGCTCTCTGTCTGTTGAGACCACTCAGAGAAGACTAACAAGACAGCAATGGCTAGAGCAACGGCTTTGTTTTTTAGGTAAGAATGGAAGCTGTGGGTTTTTCTTTCTTTTTCTTTTTGAGTTCTTCACTCAAATGCTGACCTCCAATTCAGAAAAGCCAAAGATCCAGTGACTCACACTACCTTTGATCAGATTCTCAATACAGTCTACATGACAAACCACTGTAAAGAATATGTAGAACAGTTTCTGTTTGAATGGCGGTGTTTGAGAGGGACGCTCCGCATCTCCGTTGCCATCAACTGAAACTTTGTTCAACTGCTGATCCAAAGCTGAGGATGGTACGAAAGTTAATGGAAGTGAGAAAACAGGTTATATTGTTTGGATGACTAGTCAGGTTAAAGGAAGTAAGTAAGATGATTTTTAAGACCAGTGGAATGTGCCTCAAGCCATATTCGCAACTCTCCCTTTGACAGCATTTGCCATCTTTTCAAAAATCTGAATAAAATACATGGTTTTTCATATGATTATAACAAAATAATTATGGCTAATGAAAGATTGATCATTACAGACTATATCATTTCTCCTCAGTGGGGATTAGCTGGGTTCTTCAATCTATACCTACTACAAAATAAGACCAAGGATACTGGGTCCCGTATGACAAATATTGGAAATAGGCTGGCTATGGTTTTCTTGAAAAGGTTTGGTTAAATTCTAAAATTCATTTCAGTATTTTAGATACTAAACATTTGTACTGAGGTGATAAATTCATTCATTTTCTAAAAAAGAAAATACTCAACCATCAAGCTTTTTATAGTTGTAATTATATTTTGAGCTTTATTAAATATGTTTACTAAGTGCCTATATCTGAGCTATAATGGCAACTTTACAGACTTTTATGCTTCTGTATGATTTTTATCTTGTTTCACCATCAAATTTTAAACTCTTTAAAGAATCATCCCATGTAGCTCCCTAGAGGTGCACTCAAGTGATTTGCATACTCAATAAAAGGATTTGATTAACTTCTATCTCAGAAATTTCAGTCTTAGAAACCTAGGGATCTCCTGGGAATGAACTTGTAATAACCTTCGAGTACGGTCCTTTGAAAAAATCTTCCCTGCACAAAAATATTCTGCTTGTCTAACCTAAAGCACTCTTGCTGTCATTTCAAACCAATTCTTTTAATACTGAACTTCTTGAAGTTTAAAATTCAAACTGCTGGTCAGCATTTTACAAAATGTATACAATATTTACTTGGAATAAAAAGCAGAACTACTTTCTGTATCAAGATGAAAACATGTAACTATTGCTTTTTTATATAAATGTAGTAAACACCTTTTGTAGCTTTAACATAGAATATATTTTTAACCTTACTAATCTCATATTGGAGGATACTTTTATACTAGCTACTTATTCCCGACTAAGTATGGAAATGTAAGAGAGCAAGTAAACTAGAACACATAAATAAAAACATAAAACCAAATATGTAAAATAAATACATGTAGTGCTAATGTATTATGATAGATAAGGTTGACTGCTTTTTCAGCAATAACTCCCACAATCTTGGCATGCTTCTACTTGGGACACTTCTGTAAATATGCATATGGCGAAAGTGGAAATGCTGATAAAAATGGGCACGTGTTATCTGGTCTCTCTGTATGTTAAAATTCTGCTGGAATAACTACAGAAGAAGGAAAGGAAATGCCTATCCCCAGTCCATTCCTTATCATTCTTGGAGACTTGCTTTGAGTTCATGGGAGTAGAAATTACTTCTACCAAAGTAGTCCAGGCTTCTACAACTGCATATCAATGGATCATAAAGAAGGTCCTTTCCACCACCACGAAATATGCAGTGTCTACTATCTCCATCCTTTCTAAGCATGAAAACCCAAAATACTTTAAATAATTGGCTAAAAAAATCCACCTTGCACAAATATTTCTACTGATGAAGGCAGCCTTCAATATTTCTCAAGAACTTCAGGATTCTAAAATGCAGTTCTAATCTTGGAAAGCCTAAGTTCACTGGCATATTCATTCTTTTTCAGTTATTTATGTAATTTAACTATTCAAGTTTCATGTAATATTCTCATTAAATTGATGGATATTTCTCTAAACCAGAATAAAGATTCATGTAATAAACTAGGACTGGAGGTCACATTCAACCCAACTATTTCCTTTCTGGGTATTTTCCTGGAAGAACTGAAAATATATCACAGTGGTACATGTGCGCCCATGTTTATAGCAGCACAATCTGTAATAGCTACATCATGGAAGCAACCCAAATGTCCACCAACTGAGGGATGGATAAAAAGGTTGTGGTATTTTTATATAATGGACTATTACTCAGCTATAAAGAGAGACAAACTCAAGGCTTTTATAGGTAAATGAACACAACTAGAGACCATACTCATAAGTGAAATAAATCAGACCTGCATGTGTAAATGCCATATTGTCTCACCAGTGTAAGAACCTGAAAGGGTGAATAAAGACTAGGAGGTATGATAGATATTGTTAAGGTTAAGGAAACTGCTAAAAAGAACAACTGGGATAAGGGAACAGAGAAAAGAAGGGGATAATTATGTATATATGTACACACAGAAGAGCTAACATAGTTGTACTACTGACTTGTATTGTTTTATTGAAAGGAATAGTTAATGTTTAACTGTTTGATCAATCTTACATGTTATATGTCTATATTTGTTTATCTGAGTAACCAATTTGCAGATATCAATATGTAATACAGCAACCATTGTTAATTTCCTATCACCTTGTCTGAAATTTTTTATTGCTTGCATTGTTTTTGTGTTATTTTGCAAATGTATGTGTTTGTGAATATGACTATGTTCTTTTATCTTTAAAATTAAAAAAAATTAAAAAGAATAAAGATCCAGTCCCACAAACATATGATTTCTATATATTTTTATCTTTTTTCATATATCACCAAAACTAAGAGAACACTGAATTCAAATTCCATATTTTTAGCATTTCCCATAGTGACTGCCATTTTTTTCAGTCCATATGGAAATATTTTTGAGGAAAAATAAGTCACAAGTCATGAAGGAAATTGCTCCTACCTGGATTTAACTTCAACATCTGTTAGAAATCTGACCACATCATTGGTTCCTTTTTTAAAAAATTTAAATGAGTGCTTTAAGCCCTCAAAATGCTAATAATGAAACTGGAAGAAAATATTTACATGAATTATGAGTAGTAGTTTCAGAATATAGGAGGCTGTCTTTGCAGTGAATCCTAGTTTTCATGGTTGTAAGAGAAAGGCCTCAAAGTCAAATGAAGTTAACTAAATACACTAACTTGTGGGTAGGAACCCCAGATAGCTGAAAAAAAAACAAACCAGCTAGTCTGTCCATTAAGGAATCATGAGATCTAGTGTCTAATCTAATGGGTCATAACATATGGAGCTTTAAGTTGTTTCATGCTGGGTCACGTTTCTTTGATTACCTTTTGGGCTTAATCATTTTTCTAATTAGAAAAACTTCATTAATAAAGGAATCTGAAAGCAAGGATAAGTACGGGTTTGTCCTGGTTTTTCTTTAGCTAACTATAATAAATTATGGTGCATTGGGTTTAAAAAAATTATTGCATGTTTGTCTGCAACACTGGATGAGTATAAAAATAAGTGGTATATAAGTTAGCTAACCATGTGTCTTACAAATTCTTTTCACACATTCAATCTTGCTTCATCTTCCCAATGATCCTAGCTGTGAAGCATTTTACTGAGGTGGACACTGAGGCTCATAAAGTTCCGTATGAACACATATTAGGGACTAGGTGCAAAGTCAAAGTCTCAAACATTACTGTGGCCAGTTCATATTACTGTCATTTGAAATCACTGGATCACCAAAGAATACAGACAGCCTGATAAATCATTCCGTGTAGAAATACCGTATCCTTATACCTCAACCATTACAGGGCTCTCCTAAAATAAAATTTCCTATTAGAACAATCGTTTTTAGTGAACATCCATTTCTGCATTTAGTATCCCTACCTTATTCTGAACTTTCCCTGGATATCAAGGAATGTACACTTTCATATTTTCTGTGCTTTACCCCCCTGCACGTGTTTTTTCCTTCAAACGGGACAAAAATTGAAGCAAAGACATAAGTGACCAAGAGATACTAACATTTTAATGGGGGGGTCATTCGTTCACCCAAAAGAGCAATGATAATCTATTGGTATAATTTATGCATCAAAGAATAATGAAAGAAATTCTTGAAATAAGGAACTGTCCCGGAACTCATACTGTATCCAAAAAAACCCACCCAAAACCCTGCTCTTTCTTAGAACCAAGTATAAAATTTGCTTACCCTTTCTCACTGCTAACTTATGAGAGTATGGCCATGCAATTGGATAATGCAATATTTTCCACTGGCAATAATTCTGTAAAAGAAGAGAGTGAATTTTATAAATTTATGTTAAGATTTCCTTAATCAGAAAACTGTTTGTATCTGGAGTATCTGAGCATGTGTGCAGTGATTTCTGTTTTAAAGCCAAACATGCTACCTAATAAATTCATTCAAGCACGTATACAAAGCCAAATTTAAAAAACAAATGAAATACAAGCCACAAATAGTAAAAAGTTAGAACTTATTTTATTCTTCATGAAGTACTATTGTACGTCGATTATGCATTATACTGTAAATATACATTTATCAAAGGTAAAATGAAAATAATGCTGAAGATAAACATTCTGAAACAATAAGATACTGTACATATATTATAAACAGTGGTCTTGACTTAGAAAAGTGATCTACAGATAAATGGAGTAAATCACAGCCACACTGAGTAAGTGGTTCTGCCGAAAGCTAACTTTTTTTAAAAATAGTAAATACCTACCACAAGGTTAATCTTTGGGATTTTATATTGCATTATAGAATTTCCTTCCAGAATATTACTTCTACTACTTTACATTTTTTAACAGGTTTGATTAACTTTATAAAAAGGTGGTCACATACTAAGCATATTAGAATTTTGCTTTTGATCTTCCCACTAATACTGGTTTTGTTTAAAAGCTGAGCCCTGTGACTCCTGCAGAGAAAAAAGAGAAAAACAATTAAAGACTCCCATGGGAGGGCCCCATCTTTCAGCAGAAGATTTGGGGAACATTGCTTTTATTCATACAGGGATACAGTCAAATATCTTTTAAGGCTGTTAGTTTAGTGAGCCAGAGGAGGCTTTTGTTTTCTATTTTTTCTTATTTTTATGCTAAAATTTCAAGGGAAATAGTAAAGCAAGAAATAAAACAGCCCTGATTTGTTTATGTATACAGAACATTTGACTGCATTTCCTAGGAAAGCTGGTTCATTCTTTCAAAGCCCTAGAGTTTATTGGGTTATTTGCTTAAACTTAGGTTTTAATTTGTTTTAATACCACAAAGCAGGCTCATATGTTCACGCAGATGAGGAAAACTAGGTTCTCAATTCTATTAAATTTTTAAAAAAATTCATCAAGAAATCTCCTAAAGTTAGGTGATGGACAGGAAGGAACAGAGATAAAATAAAAACTAATGAATTGATGTGATTTGTAAAGAGAAATGAGATTCTAAGGTGAAAGGAGACAAAATTAAGTAATATTTTTAAAAGGTAGTTCCTCCTAAAAATACTCCTAAAAGTTACTGTTCCCAAGAAGTCCAATAAAAATAATTTATATGTGATACGCATTCTGGTTAATACTGAAATCAGAAAGGTCTGGACTTCATAAAACTTATTCAAGTTAGAGAAACTCAAATGCTTTATTATGTAACACTAGCAGATGCTATAAGATGGAAAGATTGAATCATTGTATAAATTTATGCTAAAGAAAGATGTCAAAGTAGGATTTGAACCTGATAACTTAAGTGTTACAGTAGATAAACATCACAATAAGTCTACTCTTGGGGAAAAACCCAACTAATGCAGACACATGGGTGAGATTAACATCCTCCATAAATATGTAACTCAATATCAACATTTCCAAGTTCAGATCATTTGGTAAATCTAAGGGAAAGCAAGCATTAAAATGTTATAAATAAAAATAAACTTTGCCACACAGAATTTTCTATAATACATTATTTTAAAAGGAAATCTTCAGTGTTTTTTAAATACGGACTATAGGTCTTATTTAAATTTCTAGTGTGTACTGAACTCTAACTAGTGAGGGTTTTAGTCCCACAAATACTAAAGCAAATACTTAAAACCAGATGCAATCTAGTGAAGTGGATTCCTGCCCATAATACCAAACTGATAGCATCCAACCTGGAAAGAACAGAAAAATCAATCTGAATGTAAGGTCTGAAGAATATGACAGAAGTTAGTGTTTCTTGACTAAGCCACAAACACATTCAAAGTGTATATAAAAGTCGGACACTACAATAGCATCTTACTCTTTAACAAGGTGACATGGTGTTAAATAATTTTTGTGTGTGTGTGTGTGTGTTAAATAATTTTAGAAAACACCCTGAAAGACCACACTGCAAAACTTCGTATTTCACATATACATATGCAAAAGTGTTTTCTGAACTGGAAATTTGAATAGGCAAATCTAATAATTTCAAAGCAGAGACAGATTTTTTCTAGGTTATATAAATTATCATCCTATATTCTATAATACTAAAATAACTAGTTAATAGGAGATATTTAATTTTTTAAAATTCCTGTTCTCCTGAGTTTGATTCCCAGTACCAAAAAAAGAAAAAGTCTCTGTAAAAAAGTTATTTCTAAACTGCCTTTAAGGACACAGCAGTTGAACTAAGAAATGCCTTTACAGTGCTTTACTTCATTCCATCTGAAGGACATTTTAGAATTAATTCAGTTGAAAAAAAAGACCATACACTGCTGACCTACTCTGGTTTGGGTTCATCTTGGCCATCATGCGAAGTGAGTTTAAATGAACGGGCATTATGTAAATAGCCATTGCTAAATAAAGGCAGCTCTCCTGCATTAATCCAAGGCCTGGGGTGCTTCTAGACCAGGCTGGAGACAATCCCAGACACCTGGCTTTTGAAAGACCACCAAGGGAATCAGTGAAAAGGAGTCCTTAAAAGCATTTTGAAATTAAATCTAACAAATATGAGATTGAGCTGTGTTTTGCTCAGCAAGTTTTAAAGTGTATTTTAGTTATTTAATACAAAAATTCTCACCTTGAAGACACTAAACTGTTCTTAAGAATTAAAACACTGCAAATGACTCTGCTGAAAGCCACTGTTTTTATTTATTGCTCTAAAATATGTGATATTTTCCCTTCATTCCTATGCTAACTTTTGCTTTTAAGTATTTGGAAGTGAAAATTTATAGGTACATGGAGGTGATGTAATAGAACCATGTAACCTGTTTCTGATATGTAGAAGTTAATTAGAGAAAAATTCTAGAATGCCTAATTGGTCCCTAAACAAATACACAGTCATAAATGTGTAGAAAAAGTTGGAAGCATTAAAACACTCTAGAAAAGTTATTATGAAATTGTTTTATTATTTTTGAAGAAAGAATTAGGTAATGGGTTTCAACTTAATTTTTTCAAACCACTTAACTGAAAAAATCCATGACTAACAAAATTACCATTATTCAATTTAAAAGGGAAACACAGATATTATGAGAAATTACAAGACCTAAAACTAGAAAATTCCTGAACATCCAGGACACGGATTTTACACAATGTTAGTATGTATATTTGTAGGTTCATATTTCTTTAATTCTACTAAATGTGTCCATGGGGATGGCTACTGTCACAGTGCTTGAATCAGTACAAAAGCCACAGAGAAGATCAACAGCATTGTGAAGGTAATGATCTTTCACCAGCCTCTGAGGAGCTGGTTGTAAAATTTATAAGGAAAGTTCTATCCCTGGCCTACATAATTTTTTGGTGAGGCAGTAGAAATTGATGTCATCTATCTAAAAGAATAAAAGTGGGCAATTTAGCTATCTGAATTTTCTCAGCTACTACAAATCTTGGAGACATCTGGGATTATTAAAGGCACAAAAGTTTGAGTTATGGATGTGCAATTCAATCTTGCATTTATTGAATAGTGGCTATGTATTAATGCATTAAACATGATGCTCTATTTTGGAGGAAGGAACAGCACAAAATACCAATCCTGCCCGTGGGGTGCTTATAATCTATTATGAAGACACATATATTCTGAGTGCATAAAATACAGAGTGACTTAACAGGAGCTCTCAGAGCAAAAAAGATCATTTTGAAACATAAACTATCGTACAAGAATCTATGTCTGTTGCCATGGATTAACTCCTTTGACTTCTCTGGACTTACTTATGATCTGAATATCAAAACTTTCAAAAAGCAACAACAATTTAAACAGTTTGGTGAGTAGAGCCAAGAAAATATGTATGGCAGATATGTTATAACCATGACTCAAAGATTACTCTGTAGCCACCTAATTTGAGAATTTTCAGGGTGTCCCCATGTTGGTCAGGAAAGCCCCCAAGTTAGGTGAAGCAGGAGTATCAGTTCGGCTGGAGCCAAAGTATACGGAGTAGACACACAGTCCAGGGGTGTGATTCTGAGTGGTTCTGTCCTGACATCAAGCAGTGACTCCACGTACTTTTGTGAGATACTTTCTACACTGAGAAAATCAAAGCATTTGAGGTCGCATACTATGGTTCAATTTTGAGTCTTCCAAACATACTTGTCACTGGGTCTGAGTGTCATAACCTGAAAATAGGGAGGGTAGCAACCCATACAAAACAAAGGAAAACAATGAGCTTTTATTAAGCACCACCAGGACCAGCCTGGCTGAGCTAAATCAGTTCCTCTGATGTGTTTTATCTCGCTCATAGGTCACCTTTCCTTGACAGTGACTTTAATCATCTCTAGAATTATAATGTCTCTACTGCTCATTTTGTAAGACTTGAATAAAATAGTACGTCAAACCTTTAAAATTTTTGTGAAAAAAGTTCTGCCAATTGTAGTTATGAAAATGTTAGTAGCTGCTTTTAATAAATAATCACAACAATTGAAGCTTTTTGTTTTAAAAGAATATTCATCTTTCAAACCAAAGAAAATTCTATGTATTCATCAATCACAATGTTACTGATAATCAAAACTTACTGAAACCAGTTGTGTAGTAGGTAGGCACCATATTGACTCCTTTATGTGTATAAACTCCTTAAACCACATCACAAACCTACAAAGTCCTGTCATCTCCTTTTTGAAGACATTGACCCTGAGCAACAGAGAGTAGATAATTTGTTCAAAAATCACACAGACACGAGGTGGTGCAGCTGTAACTCAAACAATGAATTTCAAAAATTTGAATTTTCATTTTGAAGCCTGCAGTCTTCACCACTATACTATACCATACTACACTACACTACATTATACTATGCTCCTTCTCAAATCTGTCATTTATGTATTTATTCATATTCTCAACATCATTTATTACACACATACTATAAACCAGTAAGTTTTTTTCTGGGTACACATGGGTAGTGCACATGGTTACGAGCATATTTACCCCATACATTTGGGAAGACCTACCTCACTAAACAAAACATTAACTGTATCTAAAGTATTAACTATACCTCAAAACATTAGTAAATAAAACATTGCTCAGGGCACAGTTTAGTTTGATCAAATGAGTCATCCTCCTTGTAACACAAAATGGTCACAGTTACTATGTAGCAATTCATTTTCAGCATGGCAGGGCAGTTCTTTCATCTGTGTAGGAAGAACTCTATCTCAAAGCCATCTCACTGTTCCATCCACATGCACAAGGAGTGCAAAATCGTGTCACCTTTCTTTGGGAAATGAATAAATGTCTTTTGTAATTTCGAGTCTCTGCAAACCAACTTTAGTGGCTCATCCCACAGTCCCCTCATAAAGACAAAGCTGGCTAAGCCTTCTAGAGGCAATCATCTTCAACAGGCATATCGTTCCAGCACCAGCTATCTTTGTATCAGGAGAACTGACAAAAAAAACAGTTGTATGCTTTCCTGTGTTGTCAGTGTCTCATTGGCAGTGAAAAAAATTGGAGGGTCTTCCTTGAGGTTATTTTCAGATGTTTTAAATAGGTCACATTCCTATGGGATGCCTCTCTATTCTGGTGGCACTTCTGTGATGGTGCTCCGCAGGATGTCTGCATTTTAAAATTATGTGGTGGATTAATGAAAAGAACAGCCTTTAACAATGTTATGTTTCTAAACAGGTGAAATTATGAATTGATGTGACAGATATGTTACTTAGCTTTATTGTAATAATCAGTTTGCGACATATATGCATCTCAAAACATTGCTGTATAACTAAAATATATGTGATTTTGCCAGTTATATTCAGTAAATCTGGAAAACAAATAAGAATGCAGGCAAAGTTGAGGAATCTGGATAAAAACATTTTTTAAACATTTATGTGTCGCTAACATGTAAACTTTTCTATGGTTTGCAAATATATATATATATGGAGAGAGAGAGACCCACTGATAAGATATATAGATATCTATATCTATAATTTAAACGTGGCAGAGCTGAGGCCTAAGGTAAGAAAGGAACTTGCCTAGAGTGTAAGTATCAGTCACTCTAATCAGGCTCAGGGCTTGATCAGCTGTCAATGAAATTCTTTTTAAAAAACAAAACATAGTAAGCTGTGAACAGTGACCACTAAAGTTAATTTCTAACATAGTGTAAAGATGAAATATACAGTGACCATGTTATCTGGTTTAAAATGCATTTTCCCAAATGACGTCATGCGCCACGTTCTTCCTGAACACATTTAATCTTCATAAGAGAATAGACTGCAAATTCGTTAAACTGTTTGCTGTCTTGAAAAGAATTTCCCACTACGTAGAGATACTGTGTAATCAATTAACTAGTCCAATTGAAATAATGAAAATGTCAATACTTATAATAAAACTTTTCTTAAAAAAAGGAAAATGAGTGCAATTAAAAAAATTTTTTCACTTCCCTTTAGACAGTCTTTCAATTAGAAAGAAGACCGATCTTAAATTATAGCTACCAATTAATTTCTGTGCTCTGGGAAGGGAAGTAAGCATCTTTCATTAAATTGGATATCAAAGCTCATTGGTTATACAAGGAATCTCCAGATTTAATGATCTAGAGTTCTCCAGTTCCAATTATTTTCTCGATTTCCTAATATCAGCTCTACTGTCTTCTTCTCCCAGGTGAGCTGCATTCTGATCCCTAAATACTTAACTGACTTTTTTTTTTTTACATTATCGGTTGCTTGGGTAAGCTGAACTTGAGAGGTACAACTTCCTTGTTAAACTGTGTGCGCCTGTGCGTGTGCAGGCGTGACTTACTAAGGAGGCTTTTCTTTAGATGAAATCAGGAGTAAAAACTCAAATTCAGTACCAGCTCGGAGGTAGGGAACTCTCCAGAGCTTTTGTTTTGCAGCTACATACACTTAGATTTTTGTGTCACAAATCCCAAAAGAATATAAAGGAAAATAAGGAGTTGGTTCTCAATTTATTATGCATAGAAAGTAACTTTCTAATGTATGATCTTTAAGTTTGCTCTTATTTTTATCAATCTATAAATTTAGGAAACAGTTATTAGTTTTGCATGCACTATCCTAAGTATCAAATTTATTTAGTTAGTGGATAGGGAGAAATTTCCTTTTTAAATTAAGTTTATTGGTACATTTCAGATATGCGTGATTATATTCATCATAGGGAATTTGCACCCATACATGACATATTTTGATTCCTCTTTTTTCCCCAGTCCCCTCACCTCCCTTCAACTCCTCTTTCCCTACCTATTTACAAAGCTTTGTTTCCATTTTACCTCTTTCATTGTGTTTTTACTTTTCCCTTCCTTCTTCCCCCCCTCCCCCACCCTAGTTTCTCTTTCCTTCTGAACAATTGCTTCCCGTTTCACAATATCTATTTAACCTTTTGGTCTCTATTTACTCTCAAGTTCTCACACACACCAGGGAGACAATGCAATGTTTACATATTGAGTCAGATTTATTGCACTTCAGAGTATTGTCTCAAGTTGAATCCATTTACCTAGAAACATTTGAAGTTTATACTTTGTTATGGCAGAGTAATATTTCATTACATAAAAAATCCACATCTTCTCTGTGTTCCTCGGTTGATGCACATCTGGGTTGTTTCCAGGATTTAGCTGTTACAAACTGTGCTGCTATAAACATGGGTTCAAATATATCACTGTGGTATGATGTTTTTAATTCTCTAGGGAAGATATCCAGAAGGGGAATAGATGGGTCATATGAAACCTAGAATCCTAGTTTTTTGAGGCACAGGGAGAAATTTCTTGAAACACAATTTCACCATCAAGAGAAGACAAATAGATCATAGTGACTGAGTACATTAATCTTAGTTTCTGGACAATTTTTAATTATCAATTTGCATAAATACTGCCTTTTCAATGATGCTTTATAATTTATAAAAAGTAACTATAACGTATTTTTCATAAAAAGTAGCAATGTTTTTCCAGTTAGTGTGGGCAAAGAAACAATTCTGAAGTCAACAGTTAGCAGATACAACATAAAAATATTCCTCAGTCCTCCAGGCATAGTGGTGGAGAACGTATACAAGTGGAAGTGTTCTGAACAGCGATCCGCGCCGTACTCTGAAACCTCTTGTGCAGCCATCTCCCTTGTTCTCACCTTCTCTGTTGGTCTGAGGAACAAGCTGTACTTAATGATATTCCTATGCATCCCATCACCTACCTTAGTTGCTTCCAATGGGTCCCTGCATTCAGGGGGAGAAGATACCCCTTTCCTCCTACTCAACACAAAGGCTCCCATCCAAACTTTACTTCCAGAGCCTTTCAAAAGTATCTCTTTCTGTTTTGAGACTTGCTGGTCATTCAGGCCAATGTATATGCACATGACTTTGACTTTTCCAAACTCCATGAACATGACTCCCACTCCCCAAACTTTCTTCTTCTTTTATCACTTCCTAATTTAAAGCTCTACTCAAATTTTTGTATTGAAGTCTTTGCTCTTTTCATCTTTTCTGGATACATATTTACTCTTAGGGTATATCCATGACTTAGTTCTAAAAGCATATTGCAAAAAATTCTAATGTACTTTCCCGAAACTCTCATCTGAACCCTCAGATCCTACTGATCCTGCTGGGTTTTCTCTCTAAGGTTCCACTGACATCTCAAATGCAGGTGAGCAGGAGCAAGATTTATCTGGAGAGCTATTGGTGTCCAGTGCTAAATCCTTATGTACTTGACACATAATAAACATTTGTTGGCTAGATGAATATATGAATATTTGTAATGTCCTTGTTATTTTCCAAACCTATCTGACAGAAATATGAAAGAAGTTGACATTGGGAATAAACAGATATTCTTAAATTTATTCCTAGAACTCAAGACAAAATTTGAGAATCTTCTCTGGATATTTTCTGTTTTATTCATGTTTTTCTTCATATTCATTTGGTCAGAAGGTATAGAAACTTCTTTATATTTATTAATGTTGGTGGGCCAGAAAAAATTATTAAATTCACTCCACAGTAGGAATGTCCATATCATAAAACTGCAGTAAGGATTCTCTGTTTTAGCTTGGATTGGGTAAAATAAAGTCACCAAAATACTACAGTTGCTATTCTAAGTCTGGTCTCTGCTGAAATATTTTAATATAAGCTTGTTACTAACCTTTGTATTTCTGCATGACAGTATCTATCAATATAGCACATTCCTCATCGTTCCTAATATGATCTGCATATGTATGTAGCATGATTCAACCACTAACCTACTGAATTTAGAAAACAATAATTTTATATTCATCCAGTAACTTTTTAATTGCAGTCCTTCAGATTTTCACTGCCTTGTCAGTGCCCAAAGTAATCAATAAAACAATTTTGGACATAAGGTTGCTCCTTAGTAAAATATACTAAACTCATCACTGATTTATTAAGTAGATCTTGTGTGTTTGGGTAACAATATCTTATATCTAGGGAACTGATGAAGTCAAATTTTTATAAGGTTAAGTCTGAAACTAAGAATGGATGACAACTCAGAACTAGCCGAAGGCATAAAACCAACTTCATCTTTTATCTTTTATTAAATCTCTCTCATTTGGCATCTAATTGAATTATTTTGTATTTCAACTTTAAATGGGTGTGTTGTAGGTCACTTTTAAGACTACCAACTAGCTGGATTCCCCTTCCAAATTATTTCCATCCCTCCATAATCCTGACCCATGCTCCCACTAGGTCTGCAGTGCACTGCATGAATACTGAGCACTAATGCCAGATGAACATGTGTTAATAGAAATTAACATTTATAAAAACTGAAATGATATTCTATGTAAAACATATGTACACCACAAGACATTTCCCAAAGATCTAAATAAATATTTATAAAGGTATACTATAAAAACCAATTTAGATTCCTTGGTTAATATTTTTAATTATGTGAGTTCATGAATATTCTATTTCAAATCATTTCTTTCTCCTTGCCAAATGGAAATGTTCATAACAGAAGACTTCTTTTGAAGTCAGAACAGCCCCTTTACTAAAAAAATAGAAAAAGGGGAAAAAGCATTATCAATGAATAAAATTTAAATATTCTTATAAACCTGGGTTAACCTTACAAAAATCAGTTATTAACTATAAAATTTTACTTAAAGCTATTTAATAGCCTTGTGATACCAACTCATTTACCTTTGCCGAGACTGTGTTACTTGCATAATATTTATTGAACTTTTCCTTTTTTAAATCTAAAAATGTTCTAAAGCCAAGCAGCACAAAGATGAGATACATCATTTTTGGTGTGGAAAACACAGCTGGTCCTGAACTATGCTGTAGATTAAAATCAATCAATGAGTATCACAAATGTTAAGTTAAAAGTAATAATAAATTTGGGGAAAATGAAAAACTGCTGAACATACTTTCAAAAAGAGAAACGTGAGAGTGCTTCACACAAGAAATAAAAATACAGGTTTGTGTTAAAGATAGGAACAAAGAATTAGAAAAATATCAAAAGTAGCACTGGCTCTCCAATTTAGTCTTGGATTTTACAGACAAAATGTACTATCTATGTAACTTAAAGAGACATTATAACTCTTAATTTATCAAATGTATTGATATAAATGCTTGCATGGACTTAAGCAGATCTTCCTCTTTATGTAATTGCTTTGTTACATAAGTGGTACTTTTTATTCTGGTGGAAGCAGGATGCATTTACAATGTGGGGTATCAAACTTACAGCCTTGTACTACATGTAAAAATTTTTAAAAACTTGTCAGAACCCAATGAATTAAAGGTAACTATCAAGTTTACTAATAACATTTCTGTGATTTGTAAAGCATGTCCTAACCTTGATGATTAATCTACTATGATTTTTACATGATAAGCAATACATTTTGCCATACAGAATTACAGAGAATCCACTTTGGTGAGAAGCATTAAGTGTCATTGGATTGTTTTAACTGAATAAGGAAAAAACTCATTTAAAAATATTTTATGTACTAGTTCAACAAGACACACGTAATGATCAATGAAATTTTTCCTTGCCATTTAACATTTTTCATGAATTGTCTAATGAAATTAGCTAAGGAGATTTTATTATTGCTATTTGTGCTATAAATCATAGTTTTTTTTAACTTGGAAAAAGATCAAAATGCTTGTAGATTTCAGATTGCTATTAGAGGTAATAATTATACACTAAACTAATTACCACTAAACCAAAACCTGACTTACAACTAATTAGATTTTATGACATCAACACAGAGCATAGTACTTCAATTTAACACAGGGCACAACTATAAACACAACAGCCTACTTGCCTGCATATTTATTTCAAGTAAAATGTCTGGGTCAGATTTATAAAATCTGAACTTGGCAGGCTTTGTTGGCCAATTTGTCAATTTCACAAACCTGCTAATTTGCCAGCTTCTAAGAAGAGGGAAAGGTGCTCCCTGTGAAATGAACACACTAGATTATGCACATAATAGCTAAGTGTCATTATATGAAGATTACTACTTGTAGAAGAAGGTGTGACATGCACTGAAGGTATTTCAGTTCAGATACACATTTGATTTGTGATATGATTCGTTTTGAGATTACTGACATACAGCATTGTAGGGTCTTGTTTTCTTTTCTGGAAAATAGAAATAATAAAGCACACGTTATCTTAGAGGTAGGGAAGGAACATGAAATTCAAGATCCTTAGATGAAAATGCTGACTTATTTACGATTTAAAGAATGAGTGCAGATTAAACAGCAACATCAATTGCAATCCAGTATTTAATTCAAAATAACAGAATTTCCATTTATTCTTCAATGAAGCGACATTTAAATTTGTCATTCTCAACAATTGGAAAGTATAAGTGATTCACTTTATAAACTTTAATTTTGTAAAAAATGTTTACTTTCTACCAGATGGTAAGATTAAATTACATAAACACTGTCAGCAAGTTGAATCCTCAGATGTATTCATCCCCACCACAGAAGCTTCCAAACCTGTCTATAATTTTGTTACTGATGTTTAGAAACAGCTGTAGCTGACAGAGCTACATGTTATATATGTCAGCTTTAAAGGATTGAATATTCTTAGCCCCCAATGGAGAAATCTTTCCCTGCTAACAAACGCCAGTATAAATTACACCGGAAGTTATTATTCTGGTAGCGATATCTCACAATAGATAGTTGGTAAATAAAATGGTCAAGAGTCATGTGCTTTTCACTGTTGCCAGAGTTTCTGCTGGGGCAAAGGATTTTAAGTGCACAGAACCTTCTAATAAATAAATACAAGATAAATTCTTGTCTGAAAAGGCCCTCACATATCTCTCATTAATATTTTAAGTTGTAGTAAATTATATATTTTCTCTTCAGAAGAATTCAATCCATCTCAGGAGATTTTTCTTTTCCTGGTGCAGAATTTACTTGAATTTTTGGGAGAGTCCTGCTGTCTCTCCTATTAGAGTTTAAAAGTATTTTTACAATAAATGTTCAAAACTGATGGTAGAATCAGCAGGATCCTCTGAAATGCTGTATGCCATATTTTGTACTCAGTTAATGCATCGAAGAGAACAGAATTAACCAAGCTGGCTAGCTGGCCTATAGCCTTCAAAATCATTTGATTTATGAGGTAATCACATCCCTTTTCTAGAACCACTGATTAATAGCTGTCAGATGTACAGATCTTTGGAGATACACTCCAACACAAAAGTGTGTGTGTGTATAATATATATATATATATATATATATATATATATATATATATAATTGTATCATATATAGAATCTTTACAAACACATACAGCACACTACCCTTTTACTCTGTTACTGTTCCTCTTTTCTGTTTTAGGTACTAGGCTGTGAACTTACAGCCCCATTCACGGTAAACACACGCTCTACTACCAAGCTGAATCTCCAGCCCTCAACATGTCTCTTTTAATTGTTATTCACTTCAGACTAAGTGAATGATTTTTTAATCTTATATATACACATATAAACAACTATTGTGAAAAATTGGGCAAAGGTAATAAATAATTAAGAGTATCCTATTTTTCAGAACATATAAATAAAAAAGCCAACATAACTGAAAAGATAGAATACACTGACTGATTACCAGTAATAAAAGAGCAGTTTAGAGAAAAAATTTAGCACAGATTTCCAAAATGAGAGTAATTTTTCATACCTGTAATTCATGTTACACATAAAGCTACATCGTATGTTTTTACAGGCACTATAACAAGCTTACAAAGATGCCTACTGCCTTCTCTTTTGGGTAAGTCATAACAACATATTAACAACAGACATTTACAGATGTTGAAAGATACCTATAAGGTATCATGATTAATTTTATGTATTGCTTTTGGGTAGGGTCCTTTTAGTTTTTAATTATATGTAAGTTACCTAGTTGAGAAATGTAACAGCATGAACAGAAATTCAAGTTTTTTCTTTGTATTAAATATCATCATAATATTACCCAAATGTAATGCCATAGCTAATATTCTATGTCATGAAAGAAATATAGTCCTACAAGGAAATTTGTATTATTTCTTTGAAAGACATATATACACAAGAATTCCTTTCCTCTGTGTCATTCCTTTTCTTTACCAAATTCTACTACTTGATACGCCTTCTGAATCTAATTATACATTTAGATTATGAATTAACATAATCAATAACTGCAGCAAGATGTTTAATAGGAAAATTAAGTTAAGCTATTACTTAATAAAAGGAAACACTAAAGTTTATGTTATTTAATTTTTTTTTACTAATTATGTGAACTTTACACTTGCAAGCATAATGGCATGAAACAAACATTTTTCAGTTTTTGAAAGGGAAAAAGGCACCCTTTTTGATAAATGTCTTCATTTTGTGCTACCAGATGTCTTGCCGTATCCTCTCATGCTTTCTCGTTATATTTTTGTAAGTGTGAGAACAGTGAAAATGCCAGCCATTGTACTCAGCCTGAGCCCCAGCGAAGATTACACAGCGAGATGTTATCCAAGTGCTTTTACATAAATACTGAACACGAGGCACACCTAGCTTCTCGGACCCAGCTAACCACGGGGTACACCAAAACTCACTTTTGATTAGCTGCATTTTATACACATCTCAAAATCCCCTTATAAACCAAAAGTGGGATATCATCCACAAAACAAATTTAGCTAACCAGCTTGCATTTTCTCTTTACCGTTATGATGTTCTAAGCCTTAAATAAATCCAAGTGTAACAATTGTAATGAATAATTACACATGAATCAACATCTGGATTTTTTTAAGGCAGCAGGAATTTGGTAAGAAATAAATTTCAAAAATTTACCATAAAAATGACTCAAAATATTATTTCCATACCATGGGCATTTTCTGCTCAATGTTTTGTGCTTTGGAATGGACTGCCACAAAGATTTGCCTGGTAGTTATAAAATGATGCCAAAATCTGGTCTAGTAACAACACCACTGAAAAGAAAACTAAGAGTCTTTGTCCTCAATGGCTGTGACTCTGAGGTGCTAAGCTTGAGCCTCACGACAGAAGAATGAGGAGCCCTCTAGACACGCACTGGTTCCTTCTTAATTCTTCTCTGAGTTGTGTCATCAGTGTGGGTGCTCACACAAGTTTCTTTAGAAAAACGTGCTGAGAAGCGATCTACCATTTTAGTTTCCTATGCAAAGTTGCAACTATGACTGAAGAGGTAGTTTGAAAGCCTACTATTTTCCCTGAGGGAAAATGTCCTTACAAAACAACCACATTAAATTGTGGTCTTTACTAATGGAGTAACCCCAGTCAATAATCGTATGTATACACTTAAACTGCTTTTGCCAGCACAGGAGCACAGGCCTTGTATTCCTAGCCACTTGGAAGGCTAAGTTTGGAGGATCACGAATTAGAGGCTAGCCTGGCAACATAGTGAGAGCCTGTCTCAAAACAGTAAAAGTATCTGGGGATGTAGCTCAGTGTGAGCAAGGCCTTAGATTCAACCTTCAGAAAGAAGGAAGGAAAGGAGGGAGGCAAGAAAGGAAAAGAGGTAGGGACGAAAAGGAGAGAAAAGGAAGGAAGGAAGGAAGGAAGGAAGGAAGGAAGGAAGGAAGGAAGGAAGGAAGGAAGGGAGGGGGGTGGAAAGAGGGCGGGGGGAAGAAAAGAGGAAACACCAGGCACCTCCCAGAGGAAAAGAGGAATTACTTGGTTTGTGTTTTAGGTTTCTACTCAACTTGCTACATTTTTTAACAGAACAGTAACTTTAGAGCCCTTAGCAGCATAGAGATAATTTAAAAAATTGTAGAGATCCTGATGGGAAGTTATTTTGCTAAGTAGTATAGGAGACATCTGCTTACCCTACCATTTCAAGCTGAAGGCTGAGTATATGTGCCTAAACCTTAGGTCATTGACCACTTGACTCAAGGCTTATTAGCAAATAAGGTGTAAGACAGAACAGGGAAGGGAAATTTGCTGGCTGTCAGATTATAGTTACACATCAAAAGCCAGTTTATAAACACTGCTTTTATTTATTGGCCAAAGTCTTTGCAAAGTGACAAGTGCACATAGATGAAATAAAAGGAAATTACTATAAAATAACTTTCTCATCCTCAGCAATTTCCTAAATACAATGTATAATCTTAGCCCTAATGGGTCTTACAGCATAGCTGGAATGGAAATCTTAAAATAATGAAATAAGTATTGATCATATAATTGCTCCACTACATGCTACTAAATTCTTAAAAAAAGAAAAAAAAAACTGAGGGATCCATGAGAATCCCTGGAGATGGTGCTTAAAAGATTTCAAAGATGACTGGATTTAAACCAGAGGTTTCTCAAACCTTACAGGCAAACCCACCTGTCTGACACATGCCATGCAAGACAGTTCCACTGCAGAGAGGGATTAGAAGGGTCCTGGCAGAACCAGGCGGTATATATAATGACCACTGCCCTACGGAGTCTAGGGTTCACCCTACAAAAGGGAAGCACTGTGAAGGAAGTGACGTGATCGGGTCAGGATACTAGGAAGAACACTCACCAGAGCAATATAAGAAAATAAATTAGAGAGACGAAGGACTGTTGCAGGAGACCCAGTTAGAAGACATTCTGTGATCAAGGTGAGGGATGATGAGAACCAAAATGAGGACACTGGGAGCAAGAATGCAAAGCAGAGTGGGTACCAGAATTCCAGCACAGCATGGATCTGCAGGACTTGATGACTGATGACACAGGCTTGGTAGGAGCTGTCATTAACACTCGCTGCTAGGATGAGCGCCCAAAGAAGACGGAGCAAACATACAAGAAGGGCAGCTTTGATCATTAGCCCTGAGAGAAAATGGACTACTGTGGTTTGAATGGTTATGTCCCCTCCAAAATTGGCCTTGCAACCTGGACCCATTCAACAGTAGGAAGAGAGGGGGCCTTTGGACAGTGATTAAACTTTGAGGATTTTGCCCTAACAGAGGGGATTCATACCTTATGGAAGGCCTGAGGGCAGTAGCTCAATCCTTGATGCCCCTTCATTCCTTCTGGACATAGTGCTCACTCTCTCTCTGGAGGATGTGGCATTCAGGACGCCATCTTGAAAGCAGGCGCCAGGTCCCCACTAGGTACTGAACCTGCAGGCACCTCGACCTCTGATTTTCCAGCCTCTAGATTATGCAAAATAAAATTTCTACAGTCTATCAGGCCTCAAGTGTCTTGTTATAGCAGCACTGACTAGAGCAAACAAGAATATTGTCCTAGATACACTGTGAGGTTGAGGCATTGTGGAGCTAAACCACCCAGTGTATTACCCTCTCTTAAGTTCCTTTGTGTGGTCTGTTACACCTTCAGATTTAATTCTAGCTCTCCATGGCTAGCACTGGTCTCTAATGACCACATATTTTGAGCTTCTAAAATATAAGTCTTGTTTTATTTTTGCATGCCTCTTTTGCAAAACTAAGCCAGTGGCTGGACTCAAATGCTTCATAAATGATAACTTAGTGAGTACATTACAGCTGAACGACGCAAGGGACCACCTTTCACGGGAAGCAACTAACATTTCACTGACAAGTGCTTAAAATTTGCTTTCCAGCAAAACATTTAAAAACTCCATTGAGTTAAAGTATATGCTATGGATACATGCATGCACCACACATTTAAAACTAACAAATACGGTACATTGAAGTACTGAGTAATTCTATTAATGAAATAGAACCCTTTTTTTACTATATTCATTTGTTCCATAATCATTTCTACTTGAAGAATCAATGTTATTACATTTAATTATATATGTGTGTATATGTATATATGTATGCATTTTAAACAGTAATATGGATAAAAAGGTAACCATTATTTTCATTTAAAAAAATGAGTCAGCCAGGCATGATGCTGGCTAATCCCAGCACTTGTGAGGCTGAGGCAGGAGGAGTGCTGCAAGTCTGAAGCCAGCTTTGGCTACAAAGTGAGTTCAGGGCCAGCCTGAACTGCATCACAAAACCTTGTCTCAAACACACACACACACACACACACACCCACACACACACACCAGAATACATTTAAAATGTTAATAGCCTCAAGGCAGATATTTTCCATAAAATATTCCACTATGTGACATCACTAGTGTGTGTCTAAGTAAATTTTAAAGATAAATTTTATACCCTTGGCATGTCAAGTTTTTCATCTCTTTATGTACACATCTATAAAGTGTCACACACCTTACCTTATTTTCTTTTCTAAGTGAGTCATGATCATCACCTGGAGATCAGGACCATTCACCACTCTTGTGCCCTCAGGATGAGATGTCATAAGCAGGCACTTTGCTCCCTACGGACAGTAAGATAGGACCCGCATGTCATCATTCCCCCTCACCTGGGGCTGACCGTTTCTGATGGGTGGAATCAGTGCTTTTAAGAACTATTCATAAATTGGAAGTACTATTCTAGAGGACACTCCAAGTAAACAGCTGAAGCTCTGTGACTACTTCGTAGTTATTCTTACCTAAGATAGAAGGCAAATACTATAAGCAGTCTGTGGGTGTAGGTCACCATCCTGGTGCACATGTACGCACACACACACACACATACACACACACACACACACAGATGCATGCACGCATGCACGCACGCTCATACACATAACAGCATTCACCACACATCTCTCCAGGCTCTAGCTCACTCCACCCTCCCAACAATACCTCACGGTGGCACATTAGTGTCTTGATTTTATGAAGGTTAAAGTCACTCCATGGTACAGCTGGGACTCAAATTTTACTTTCCAAATTTGGCTCCAAAACCCACATAACACCACAGTGTTTACTGTAAGATGTCACTGACAAAAACTGCAACAACTGTAGCCATCACTGCCATGGACATCAGCACAATGTCAATCATGTGCAGGACACAGTGCGAGGCACCTGACAGCAGCAAAGCCGAGGAGACATTTTTACCGCTCTCCTTGTTTAGATAAAGATGAAGCTTAAAGATGAAGTGGTCACACAGCAGGTGAACAAAAGAAACGAAATCTGAGCACTTCTCTAGTTCCACAGTCCAATTCAGAGACCAAAAAAATGAAAGTAAAGAGTCAAGGAAATTTTATTGAGTTTTTTATTCAATTAATGTAAAGGTTATGATCTAATCCAAGATGTCAGGTTTAATTTTGGATCTTGCTTTCTTAGAGAATTTAGTATTTGGATTCAGGCAACATTCTAACGTTAGTGAAAAATATTTTAGTTATAGCTTGCCACTGGGAGTTCCCTCAGAATGATAGGTATGCTAAGGATGTCAAGAGCCCTGTGCTCAGTGTGTTTGGTGGTTGGGGCAGAGAAGATTTAGATAAGAAGGGAGGGATTTGAAGTGCATGGAAGAAAGGGCACATGATAGGCCCTGAGTGGTACTGTCACTTAACCCTTTCCTGCCTTGGCATGAACAATGCTTACAGAAGGCTTGCTGGCAGCCTGGGTTTCTGTTTTAAAGCAGGAAAAAGTGTACTGCAAACTGAAAACATTTTCTTCTCCAAAATGGGTAGAAGTGGATGACATTTAAGATAATCCACAATCTGGACCCAAACTTTCTCTCGAAACTCATCACAGATTTCTCCACAGGGAATCCTCTGTTCCAGTCCTACTGCTCATCCACAGCCTCTCAAATACATAATGCGCATCTCAGCGTCTCTCTCACAGGTTGCAAACTGGTGGCCCAACTGCCAAGCCCAGCCTGCAGACGTGTTTTGTTTTATCTGAGTGTTTTGTGTGTTGTGTTTTTTTTTCAATGAGCCAACATTTAAAAATCTAGAATTTCACATAATTCATACTTTGGCATTTCTTAAAAAAAAAAAATCTCACAATCTGGCAACATTAGGCTTCACTCTCGCATGACAGCAACTAGTCCGAAAGATGCTATGTGGGGTCTCCTTCTGAATGCAGCACATGCCCTTTAGGTCACAGACCCCACCACTCCCCGTGTCTCTCTGACTCTGATCCTGTGTCAACTTCATTTATGATCAAACTTGCTCCATTGCTTTTTTTAACAGTAAAAAATAATTCCTCTGTTACCATGTTTCTTACAAAACAACAGAGAGACAAAGTGAACTACGTATTTTAAGAAAAATGAGAACACATATCTTTGTAGCAGTGAAAAAAATAATACACAAATAACAGCCTATTTAATTTCTCATTATCTGGTAACATTGCTGGTATCTGTGTATAAATTTAGGATGGCTACCATTGATTTCACCTTCTTATATTCTGTTTGCCTGTCCTGGAACACCCTTACCTGTCCTGGTCAATCTCCTGTCTTTTTCCAGAGGTCTATAAATTATAGCCATGCTTTTGCTCTTATATAAATGCTGACAATTCTTTGTTGGTGCTATATATTGAATACTAACCATGGAGTCTGAGAACTTGAGCCTAGCATGAGTCAAGTCCAGAGGCCACAGACCTTTTGTGGAGAGGAGCTATTCTCTAGTGAAGACACTTGACATTGATGTGGAGTGAGGGAAGATTTCATTCCCGCATCAATTATTTACTGATGGACTCCTCAGGGCCAGACGTTGTGCTTGCAGCTGAGGCTGTACTGAGCACAGGGCAGAAGGGTCTCCGCCTTTGTAATGTTTTTGTGGGCAACTGTGCAACAAACATGTTGCCCACAGGGAAGGAGGCAAATGGTCAGCATCCGCTCTTCCCAGGTCACTGGCTTCCTGTGCCCTACTTTGCTGGGCACCTACAGTCCTGGGTGGCATGGAAGTATGTGTTGGGCACCTGAGCCCCATAGTACCTTCTTGTGTGTTAGTAGATGGTACTTCAGGTCCTTCCCAATGTCCCACAGAGTTTCAAGACACTGCTAATGTCTATAGGCTACATGAAGAGCACATGCTAGTGGCGTGAGTGTTGGTAACCCCTCACCAGTTCTTCCGCATCGCAAAGATCCACGGGCAATTGGAGTATGATTGACCAAAGTAACAGTTCCTCCACTATCTCTTGGTTTTCTTAATAATCTTCATTTCTGTTAATGATCTCTTTATATCATGCTGTATCCAGAAATGAAACCTTTCTAGGAATCAGAAATCTTTTTTATCGCTGCTCAGCCTTTTGGCTAAGATCAAGTGCAGAAATCATGTTTTATTTCTTCTAATCTTCTCCAGGACATGGTCAGCTGGACACAGGAGCACTGACTACACATGTGGGAATGATTTCAATGAATCAGAGGAAAAAATGGGCTGTGTAAATAAGACGCACATTAAAACTAAAGCTATGCACTTAAATCAAAGCTTTACTAGATGTAGATAGTCTCAATTTTTATCTGTTTGCTGGCAGTGGTGCATTAATAATTTCTAATACATTAAATATAAAAGAGAAAAAAAGTCAAGTTCTCACTGGTAAATAGTACATATTACCCCCTGAAAAAGTCTCAAAAGCTTCCTTGAAACAATCATTTCCATATTTTGGCCTTATATTTTGAATGTCATTTTCCACAATCAATATGCTGTCCGAAAAGGACAAGGAAAGTAATGCATTACATACAGGCCTATTTCCTCTAAAAGAAGGCTCACTTATGCTGTCCCCCACCTTTTTGCTCTAAATAATGTTCAGCAGAAACAGAGATGTCCTTTAGACTATCAAATAAAATGGCAAAAATAACTGTTTATAATCAGCATCACTGACAACTAAAAATAGTAAGTACTGAGCTCAACAATTGTGTATACATTTCTATTAGCAGAAAAGACCTTGGGCTGGGCATGTAGTTCAGTGGCAGAGCACTCGCCTAGCATGCACAAAGCTCTGGGTTCAATCACCAGGACTGTCCACAACAAAAACAGGTGAAGCAAAACCAGGATTCCTACTTGTTCCTAAGGATACTGAGCCCTACTATACAAAGAGGTAGAAAATTTTGATACCATAAAAAAAGAGATGACAAATAAATAAGGTAGACTGTCCGTGACAATTTTAATATTTCTTAAGGCTTATATATGGCTAGTTTACTGTTTTGCTGTTTCTCTCCAAAAAGCGTTCTCTTTCATTTCTACGAGGTAAATATTGTATTTTTGTTAGTTACCCGTGACTTCAGTTGTTTTCCAACTCGGTGAATCAAATTAAATATATAGGTTTAGTAAGTTTCTCTCTACTATATCATATTTCCCTGATTTTTTTGAGCCTGGGGGGACCTGTTTATAGTTTAAACTAGGGTCATCATTTTAGAAAAATGCCTAGAGTGTGTGGAAGCTACTTGATTCATTGGTGTTTAACTCTAGAAAATGTACTTGCTTTGGAAAAATTATTAAATGTTCTGTATTTATTTTTTTTTTTTGCTTAATATCAGCTAAGCTAATGTTGCTATGTTTTTGTATTTGCAATTCTTCCTAAATAACCACAGACATAATGATTTTATAGCTAGTAGATTAATCTATGGATCTAAACACAACATCATCTTGCTCTCCTTTAACCTCTTCTATAAACATTTATAGGAAGTGAGTTGCATAAAACACATGTACTTGTAATTACATTTGCAAAAACATTCTCAAACAGCTGTGGAGACAGTAAAGATTAGAATCTGATAGTGGCTTAGAATAATGAAGAAAGGGATTGTAAGGGTTCAGATACAGAGCTGATGAAAGATAGAAGGAAAACCTGCTCTCCAAAATCCTTAATCTGCATTACTCCAAACACTAAATTAAAACACATACATTCAAAGAATTAGAAATAGCAAATCTGAAGCTTAATGTCTCCAATCCAGATAATAATTTCAGATATATATCAAACCAATATTTTACTAGCAATAATTAGAAAGGTACTTGTTTACCTGGAAATTTTGAAGGTCTTATTTAATTTCTTTTTCTTATAAAAACCTTATAACTTTTACCAAAATTTTGTTGCATCTAACTAGTCTAGATATTATTTTTAACATCATAATGATAGCAGCTATAAAAGTCTAGAATCCCTTATGACGCCTTGAATTATCAATTATCAAATTAAAGTGATCATAAAATAGTCTCTCAAAATAGTTTCATTATTATTGATATTTTCAGTCCAATGTGATAGTGCATGCAGCTACTTCAGGGACCGAGGCAGAAGAATGGCAAGTTCCAGGCCAGCCTGAGCAACTTAGTAAGATTCTGTCTCAGAAATATGAAGAGTTGGTGATAGAGATCAGTGGTGCAAGCTTGCCTAGAGCGCACAAGGCCCTGGGTTCAGTCTTCATTATACACGTATTTTTCTCCATGTTCCACCTGTTGATATTATTTCAATTTAAGAGTTGAGAATAGAAAACAGCTTTTAGATTCATGTGTGAATATGAGTCATGTATATGAGTCTATGATATATATATAAAATAACAGATATAGATATGTATACATCACATACTTATGATAACTCGGTATAGGAATATAATAATTCTACTTATCTTTTGAAGTTAGTAATATGCTTCAATGAATAAGTATAGAAACACTGGAATTACTAAAACTGTAAAAAAATTTACTGTTCTACCCCACTGTGCTATTTCACAAAAAAACTTGGGTGCTAGTCTTCTGAAACTTAAAAGCTAGTAGCCTCAGAAATAACACATTTGTTGAGCCTAATTAATTGTCCATAATAAGTTTAGCTTCTTTATGTGACATCATTTGTGTTTTACAATTAAAATGTCAAACGATATTTGATATTTAAAATTTTTAATTATCTTCCATTGGACTAAAGAAGAACTCACATAAAGACAATCTGACCACTTAATTTGAAATGTATTTGTTTGACCAAAAATGATCTCCCTAGAGCAAAATACATTTTTATCAAACTCCTATACTTTCCAACAAATTGTTCATTCCAAGTAGGAATATGCTTGTATAACACAACATCCTCTTGTTGGTTTTTTTTTTTTAAACCCATGACCAAAACATAATACCGTATGTTCACTGTTTTACATACACTTGCAGATAAAATTACTTGGCTTATTTTATATACATAGCTCCATATTCTTTCTCATACACGTTGTGTTGACTGTCACTAACAAGGGGCAAATCCTGCGGAAGACATCCACCAGGCCACAGATCCTGTGGACTTTCACACCTGGTGGACCAAGGTGATTATTAACCAGTGGAGTCCCCCACAACAATCAAAGCACTGATCAGCTGGCATGGTTGGAAATGGATCCTCTAAAACTTTTCTGGCTTTATAATTTTGTATTAAAATATTAAACTATGAGTAGGGGTTGGATATTTTAATCCCTAGAATACATATTCAGACTAAAATTCTATAAAAATATTAGATTAGGAAAGGAATCAACTATTTGTCAAAAGGACATTAAATCATGGCCAGCTAGTCTACTGCTACTTGGTAAGAAACTACTGTGTAGTGAATTCTGGGCTCACAGATTTAGGGGAGAATATATAATCTCTCATCAAAGAGTGGCAGTTTATCTACAAAGCTTTCCATTCCTGAAGGAGTAGTCTTTTAAAAGTAATAACAAGGATTTAAAAACTGTTACATTTCCCAACCAAAATTAGCCATTAATACCAATAATTTTTAATCTGAGAGAAACAAAATCTCACGTAGAAAGCATTGAGATGTTTCATTTGTAAAATAAAAAAGCGTATAATTTATGTTTGTAATTTATATGTATTCCTAAACCAAATGGTTATCTTCCACACATAAATTTAAGTGACAAAATATACCCTGGAATGTGTGATTTTAAAAAGGATGAAAATAAAATAAGAAAAATCCCTAAAGGCTTATATTAATAACATTTTTACAAGACTGAAAACTATTTATACTTTGCTTTCTTCAGCATCTAAACTTTCCAAAATAAATTACATAGCCTTTTCAAAACGCGTGTTAATTACACAATCAATCCACAAATTTTACACCATATTTAAATAAAATATGTGCTAATTTGTTTTAAGCAATTCACATTTCCCTTTGCTGTGAGTTAAATATAAAAGCCACCAAACCTGATATGCTAAAATTCCCACCTGAACTACCATTCTCAGATACCGTGAGAATCCACCTGGTGGCATCTCACAAAGCAACACTCATTCTCCCCTGGACTGCTCATTTGTCTCAAGACATCAAACACCTTCATAGTAGAGTAGAACTATTTTATTTGAAGGTGGAGATTTTATATAAACCTTGAAGAAAAAGAGATTAGATTTTCATCATGGTGATATTAAAGATTGACCCATCTTCACTAAACATTAACTTCACACTTAAATGAAATGTTGGTCTTATTCAAATTATCATGAACCAGTATACCAAGAATTGATGAACCTTAAAATTTAACATTTATTTTACAAATGCATTACTGTTGTGTGACTTTGAAATAAAAATATAAAAGCATTATTCATCTTTTATATCTGTAATAAATAACTTGTGGTTATCTATGTGGATTTTATATAAAAATAACATTTTCATATTTCTCAAGTGTCAAAATCCTATGAAATATGGGATAGCAGTAGGAACATGTAACAGACAAAAACTGTAAATATAAATAATTTAAATTATTAAGGTTTATTTATACACATCTTTAGCAAAATAATATTTTAATTTGTAAATCTATAAAATTAGGTCTTCTCTGCTTGAGCACACATTTTTATGTTAAAGTTACTGTGTTTCAAATCTTTACTTGAATAATTTTAAAAGTAATTTAATTTTTAGAATTACATATTCTGCACTGATTGATTTTTATTTAGGTTACAGCACCATGCAAATGCTGTGCCATTTACTATTATACAAAGTAAAACACTATAGAAAATTATATCCTGATCAAAACATAAAATAGAAAACATTTTAAAAGTATTTTTTCTTTAGCATTGGTTCAAAGTCCTTGTCACACATGTAACTTTCAAAATTAGTAATAATTAAAACTCTTCACCATGTCAGGGTCTTTTCACTTTCTAAATTGTAGGACAAAAGGAACCACTGAGGAAGAATTTGGCATTACTTGATTTTTTTAACACTGAAAACATGAGAAGGTATTCTCTTCATAGCTGGCAAGAGAAAGTTACAGGGTAACATAAAGTAGAGGATTTATTTTTGGTTTGTCAGACACACCTTACCTTTGAGCAACAATTTCAATTTCTGTTTAAGTAAAAATTTATTTGATATTGTAAATATGCTAGCACTTGCATCAACAATAAACAAGTTCAAAATTAATGGCAAGAGGAAATATCAACACATAAATGTATTATGGATGTCTGTTCTGTTTTAATTTTTCAGTGATAACATATTAGTGGAAATTCTCCTAAACCTTTACCTTTTTCTGAATCTCAAGTCATTGACAGTTTTGCAGGGTAATGAACATACTCTCCTTTCCCTAGAAGGTATTGTCATTCCCAAAAGACTTTCTAATACGTTTCTGAATGCATGGACCTGTAAGATGAGCACTAACATTTCAGTTATTATGCCTGTGCAAAGTTATTCTACAGTGTTACTGATCACATCACACAGTTCAGCAGTATCTTCATAAGAAGAATGTGTTATGCTGTGACAGTTGAAACACAACATGTTTTTTGTACCATACCGCAAATAAATAAAACTATAGTTTTATTCCTTTGCATCATTATAGCGAGTTACTAAAATAGTCTAATATTAACACTATAATATTTATGTATACAACTTAAGTAATTGTTATCATTTGAAGCATTTTAACCAACATTTATTATTTGCATCGTTACACGTACTATGGGAAGAATTTACCATTTAAAATAGTCATTTCACTTTTGCTTATAAATATAAAATTGAAGTAATACTATTCAAGGTGGGGTATTGCTGTTGTTCCTATGTGCAAAAAGTTACAGATATCTTTTTTTATAAAGAACTACAGGATTGTCATTTTTCTTTAGCAAAAAGTTATTAAAAACTCTGAAAGAATATTTACAGCTGTCTTTTCCTGTTTTCTGTAACTATTTTAAATAAAAAGTCCCATACCAGCTTTCTTTAGTCTCTTGATAATAATTTCCATCTTGTTCACAAATTCTAAATTATTCAGTAAAAGTATTTGAGTAGGTGTTACATTGAAAGGACCATCCAGTAGACTAAAAATAACAGATACACTTTTACATAGGCTCACTTTTACAATGATCACAATAAACATATTCCAGTAGTAATATATATGCAGGTATTTCTTACAAACCCATTAAAATATGTCATGCATTTCTTGCAAATTAAATTAAAGTAATTCAAATCTGCCTCTTCATGCTCTGAGTAACATACCTCTCAATGTGTAGTCCGAGTACATTAGTTCTCCTAAGACACCATCCCAATACAGGAGCCCAATGCAAGGCACCATAGAGATGCTGGAGTTGGTCTTGAATGAGAACCTCTTCTTTGGCAACGCCCCTGTTATCAAAAGGACACCTCCTCGTGCTGACAGGGGGCCAACAACTCTAATTACAAAATACCAGTGGAGCTTAATTTAAGATGAAAAATTATATTCTAATAAAAAATAACTTTCTTTTCTGTGGAGAAGGGAGAGATCACAAATTCACGTGAGGTTTCACTATGTTCATACACGTATTCACAAAATTCAGAGCTGCTTCAGTATCTGACCGAAGGAAGACAGTCATTACCAAGCTGTTATTTTTTTCTAACAGCAATCTGAAGATGAATTATCACAAGAATGTATATATTTACAAGTGGCTGAAATACACTAATCCAGAGTCTTATCATCAAATTAAGTGACTTTGTAAGTTACCACCTAAATACTTTCAATAATCGGAGTTTTGGGTTTTTTTTAAAGGCTCTTTATATAAAATTAAAACTTGATGTTCAATCTCATGTACCATGAAATCATACCTATAAGATAGAGCTATAAAGAACCATGTACAATATTTGGAATTTCTTCAATTAGCTTTAAAACCCAGTATTCAAATTTTCATGCAAGAACCTCAAAATTCATATATTTAAAAGTGAAAATTTTTTCTAAGGTTAAATTTCTTGCACTTACCCAATTAACTTAAATGACTAAGTTTGCCTTTTAGGTTATTTTTGGGTCAAACACATTGCTACACAGAGAAGACACTCAAAGAACCATCACTCTTTATAAAGAATACGCATACTGTCTCCTTCCCTTTCCCCCTCCCTCCCAGCCTTCCTTCCCACCTTTCTTTATCAGTCCTTTATCTCTTTTTGGTTTTGCAGCAGAGACCCAACAAACTCAATCATAAAGTAGCTGGTTATTATTAAATATGATCCCCTACCAAAGCAATCAAATTACATCATTCTCCTCTTCAGCTATTCTAATAGAAATAAAACCATTCTACACTATTTGGCAATACCTTAACCACTATATAATTTACATGCTTGAATACAAGAGTGAATATATACACTACGATTTCCCAATACATTTAATTTTGAAAAGGTACTACATATTTTTTTTAAACAGTATAAATGAAAGGGCTATAAATAGGGCAAAAATAAAATAAAATAAATAAAATAGCTTATACATACAAGCTGAAAGCACAGCTAACCTATAAAAAGGAGCAAAGTCTTGGTTTAGCAATGTGTTATGCTTTTACTCCGCACGCTTCCAGACAGAACTGCCTATTACTGAGAGAAGTCTTGGAACTCAGTAAGACTGCCACCTATCACCAACTTGTTTCAAATCAGTGCTCCCACTCCATCCCTAGCTCTTCTGAGACTGAAAGAAAGAATCAACAGGGCAGTAAAATCTCCATCATCACATCACCATCATCTAATACTGCTGCAATCATCTCCTCATATGACTTATGACTATGTTCTATGATGTTGACATTACTTGCAAGAGAATCTTTTAAAGTAGAAAAATATAGGTTTGAGTAGATCATTTTGTTAACAGATTCTATGTAGTTATTCTAATTATTCAGTCACCTATGCCGCTTAATCCAAACCCCTCAGTGAGTGGCTCCTGTTGTAGCTTGGCTATGAGAAACACATCTATATCAGAGCGTCTTTAGGTTTTGCATTTTGGTAGTTTACACTATAATGGTTATCTAAAATAACACTTTGAAAATGGCATTTCAAATGCTTTATTTTAGCATTTAAAACTGTTTTAAGTGAATGTTTTACACTAGAAGAGCACCGATTCAATGCCAATAATCTATCATTACAGGAAAGAAAATTAAAATATAACCAGAAACATAGTTCCTTACCAAGTCTTTTTTTATGGGAAACTAAAGAACAATGTCATTGTGAGAACTTCACATGCATTTTAAAGCAGTTACATCCACTCTTAGAAAAAAATCTACAAACTACAGATGTATATACAGATCTATATTAACCTTATATTCTATGCTTTTAATATTTTATTTTATTGTGATAAACAACCATGTATCACAATAAACAGTGAAATATGAACCAAAGCCCAAGAAAGCCTGAACATAGTTTTTCAGAAGAAAATAAAAACTGGAAAACTGATGCTGACCAGACACAAATAGAAACAAATGCTAATACCACAGTAGGAATGAAAATATATCACATATTTCTGTACATCCAGTAAGAAATTACCTCCATGTATACCCCTTATTTTCAGAATTTCCCCACCATCTTATGAAATAAAATTATAACACATGCACAAGATGCACATCTATAATTCTAAGAAATCTGAAAATCAAACTAGAATGTTGATGCAAACCAAGAAAGAAAGAAAGAAAGGAAGACAGAAAATAATCTAGATGTGTAATGATTTCCATTTATGACTCAAAAGACTATAAAATCCCTTGACTGGCAAAAAATATACCTTGAAGCACAATATATTTTGGGGGGAGGCTATTTTTTTTACTTAAAAATGTAGTAATGAATTGTTTCCTGATGCTTTATATAATTAGAAAAAGTTCAAATTAGGTGCCCAAAAGGACATTTTAATTATCAGAAGCCCTAGTTTGAAATGCATACAAGCCATCACACTTGTTTGGAAACAAATGACTTTTCAAAATAGAGAAGTATTACTATCCATCACCAACAAGTTAATTCTACATAATAATGCAGGTTTGGATGCAAACTGATCCATTGTGGAATGCTATATCTAAAATTGATTACAACAGCACTCAAAATGAAAGCAGCCCTCCAAAACACTTCTTTGTACAGAAACATTAATCTCAATTAGAAGGAGAGCTTCATAATGGTAATGCTTGGTATAAAAAATATAAAATAAATCAGGTTTTATAAGACACAACAATTAATCAGTTTTCAGACTAAGACTTTTTTTAAAGTATAAAATTTCCATCAAGACTCTTAAAACAGCTGGTATCCCCAAGATTAAGTTTTAAATGTGTTATCAAAGAAGCTTTCATTAAATAATTTTTGAAACTTAGTTGCTGAAAGTTTTTAAATAATGTGTATTATTATACTACTTTTTCTACACACTTCTTCATTCTGAATGTATGTGTTAAGCTCTTCAGACCATTGCAGTTTATAAGACAAACAGGAACACACAATTCAACTGAAAATCCAAAAGAATGTATAATTGCCCTCAGATCAGAGTAGAAGTTTGGTAGCAAATTATTCTATTTTTTGCTCATACTCTCACCATAAGAATAAGTATGTCCTGAAAGTCAAGTGGGCATTTGATTATTAAATAAAACACTGAGTAGATAAACTGTGTTACTGAACATGCTTAACAGGTTTCCATAGCAAAGCTTCAAGAAAAGGGCGGACAATTCATTAACTGCTGCTAAATACACTGAGTCATATAAGACTAATACCTGGGTAACATTCTGTTGCCATCCAGAAATAAAATGTTTCAAGAATAAAGTTTAATGAAAAGAAGGTACATGTGTCTATTTTAATAATTAATATTAAATGAATAAAGTTGGCTCTATGGCACTTTTATATCAGACTATGATCTTAAGGATTTATTTCCTAGTATCAACGTAGGTAGGATAAACTTCAGAATTTGTAAACACACTTTTACAGATGTTGCAAAAGCATAATTTTTTATACATTCAGCTCAACAATGATGCAATGTTTCTGACAAGTCATTCTATTCACAATGACACTCATACACTTTTGCCTGGTCTCTGTTTTGCTTGACTCTTTACAAAGAGAATAATTACTCTTAGCTCTCAGAAGCAAAGCTAAGAAAGATTAGCTTGAACTTCCTAACTGGATCATTATTGCTTAGCTAGGTTTTCTTTCTCAATAAATTTAAAACTTTTCACTCTGTTTAGAGGCTTTCTTCTATTTAAAGATAAGAATGCTTATCTTTCTTTGTCTTTACCCTAATAAAGCAGTTTTCTTTCCTAACCAAAAGACTGATGACATGCCTACAAGATCATAGTAAACCTCGATAATTCACCTAAAACATTCTTCCTAGAGAATAAAGTCACACAATTGGGAAAAATAACTAGTCACAATTCTACTATAAATATATCTGCTTTATTTCAAATAACAAAGTATTAGAGTCCACAGTCTCTATGAGGTGCTAACCTTAATGCAATTGGCATGGTATACTCAGACAGCTTTCTAAATGCATATACATTGGTATCGTTCTTGTAAAACTACATTTTTCATAAATATTATGCAGTACATGGAAAATATGTATTTGTCATATTTGAAGGAACTACCTCTTCTAATAATATTTCCTTTTCAGTTATATAAAATAAAGTAAATTTGCTACTAGAAAAATAGTACCTTTGAGTAAGAGAAATATTAAAATTCATGTAAGAAAAAGACAAGATTATTAAGGAAATTGCAACAGAAAGAGAGAACTACACAATTCTGAAATACACAAAAGTATAACTAAACCCATTATAAACCCCCATCTTTGAAGAATTTAGGAATAATGTGCGAATGCCATGACATTTAAAAGTGGGATTAGCAAGTCTTATTACTGAACTAACCTCTCACTCTTAGATCGAGTATTAAATATTTGCTCTGCATTTAGAATCACAAATCGAAACTTTTAAGGCTTATTACAAGAATTGCACATATTAAGAAACACAAGCCAGAAGTTTTAGACATCGAAAGGGTATAAAGGAAAGCACAAACCAAGAATATCGATGTATTCATAAAATCTTGTATTTTAACAAGTACTAAATTCATAATGAATTATAATCATGCGGCTCCCCCTAATTCTAAATCCTGTTCCTAATACACTAGGAAGACTACAGATACTTCTCCCAAATAAGCATGGGGGGTGTGCACCATATTTTAAACACTAAGAGAAACAAATCAATTGTGTTCAGCAGTAATACCCATTGGGGATTTACTCTTCCAAGCTTCCCAAAAATGTCAGTCTTGCCCCCCCTCACTTGACAACAGCAGGGAAAGGTAATGTCTGAATATATTTCTATTGCTAGTGAAAAGACCACCCAGTGGATTCTGCTAGAGCCTACAAACGTTTGACAAACACACTGTCAAAAGATAAGAAATAGAGTATTGCGAAGAGGCTGTCCCGTTCTTGGGCATCCCAGCCGCGTGGTGCCCTGTAAAAAGTGCTAAGACCGTTCTGGACCCTTTCATTTCCGCTGCACTCACGCAAAAGTACCTGGAAACTTTTCTCCAGCTTGGAATTACAATGACTTTAGAAAGCAAACGTATTTGCTGTATGCAGGGGTGAATTATTCCCCACCCACCTCTCCACAATAAAAATTAACACTTTCTCATTACTACTATCTTAAAGGGAGGCAGAAAGAATGGAATCTGAACTGCACAGTAAGATGCTCAGCAAAGATCTGACATAACCCACTTCAACCTTTAAATAATCTGAAGCCCTCCCTTTCTCACCGGTTGTAAAACATGATAGGGACTTGGGTTGCGTTGACGATTCCTACGCCTGTAATTTCTTTTAAATGCCCCCTTCGGGGTATTTGTTGTTTGTTTCCAGTCTCACTCAGAGTTTTCCAGATCAAGTTTCAGTCGTGAACCACCACTCCCCACAGCACCCCCAGCTCCTGCTTTTTCCCCGCACTCCTCTTTCCAACTTGGCTGCCCGGCAGTTGCGAAAGCCTTCTCTCCACTTCCCGAGAAACTGGTGGCATCGCAGGGCTTCCCGCTCGCTGGAAGCCGCACGAGATCCCGTCAGACACCTTCACAGAGCAGGCGGCTCTTCCGCCACCACACTGGGTGTCACCCCGAGGAGGGCCGGCGGCCGGCTCCCCGCCCCCACTGAGCGCGCAGCCCGGGGCTGGCTTGCTGGAGGAGCCCGCGAGCCTGGAGCTCCCGAGGCGGGGCGCTGTGCCCAGCTCCCAGGTGCGAGGCTTGGGTGAAGCTCCCACCTGAGCGCGCGGCCGCGGTGTCACACTCGAGCGAGGGGCGGGACCGGGAGGCAGGGACCCGGCGGCCGGCGGAGGGGACGCTCCTCCGCCCACGGTGCTGGCCAACTTGCCGCCGCCTGCCAGCAGCTCGAGAAACGCGCGTCCCGGCTCGCGCCCGCCCGCCCGCTCCCGGCGCCGCGGCCCGGGCACTAGGACCCCAGAAAGAAGCAGGGCGCGCCGGCGGTGGCGCCGCACTTACCGCGCTCGGCTCGCCCGCCACGCCGCTCGCCACCGGCCGCAGCCGCTGCGTCCCCCAGCAGCGCGCAGGCACCGCGCTCGGCCAAATTCAAAGGAGCCGGGCGCGGGGGAGGGGCCGGCGGGGAGCCGGGCTGGGAGGGGGCGGGGAGGGAGACCCGCAAGTGTTACAACTTCCTTCCCTGCCCGCGCCGGCCGGCCGCGGGGGCCGCGGGAGGGGCGCCCGGGCGCCGAGGAGTTCACTTTCTTTTTCTCCCCCGCGCGCCCCTTCTCGCTCCCGCCGGCCCCCTCCAGCCGCCTCCGCTGCTGACGCCGCCGGCCCGGACTTTTCGGGGCTCGGGCTGCGAACGGGAGGGTGGAGGAGGCGTGGGGGGAGGAGGAGTGGGAAGAGGAGGAGGAGGGGAGGTGCGGAGGCGAGCGGGGCTGTGCGGGGCGCAATCCAGGACCGCGATCGTTTGGAGGGGGACGCTCTGGGCCGAGTGTGACCGAGACCGGGCGCCTACACGTGTCACTGTGTGCGTGTGTGTGCGTGTGTGTGTGTCTGCGCGCGCGTGTGTGTGTGTGTGAGTGAGAGAGAGAGAGAGAGAGAGAGAGAGAGAGAGAGAGAGAGACGCGGGGGGGGGGAGAGGAGCCTACCATGCGCTTCCCCGTGCTGATCGCGGGAGAGCCCAATCACGGGGCGAGCTGGACCCGGCTGCGATCATTTATAATCCTAGACTCCTCCGCGCCACTTGTCAGGATGACAGGTACTTTATTTCTTCTTCTTTATTCAAAAAATCCCAGATTCCCCGTTTCCAGCCTTTTTCTGTCAAATGGGATTTGCCGGACTGAACCACGTCCGCCGCCCCTCTCCCCCCCTCCCTCCTTCTGGCCGCGTCGGGTCCGGGAAAGCACCGAGGCTCCCATGCTGTGACCAATCAGTGAGTCTACTACTCTCGCCGTGATTTAGGGGTCATCCATGAATAACACTTCAGGCTGATGAATGGCTCTTGCAGGCTTTCGGCTCTGATGAGGGGTCTGCCCGCCGCTGATTGCAAACACTAATGAACTTACAGCGCCATTTGAAATTCACACGCACCAACAAAGTCTAGGGGTTCGCGCGCGGGATCTGTCCTTTTCTTCTCCGGGTGGCCCGGAAGAGGACCTGGGGGAGGGGACGGGTAATTGCTTTGGACTTAAGTGGAAACACTTCTCTGGGTAATCAAACCTCTAACCTTCTTAGAAAACTACTTTGCTTGATCTTCCATAGGGTGGGCATATCAGGTCAGCTGAGTCACCCAAGGAGGTGGGAGTGCGAGATACTGCCGGGAAGATGGATTCTGGGCCGAAGGGTGTAATTAAGGATTGCCACCCCGGCGGGCGGCCCGTCCTTCAGCGAGCCTCTGAAAATGACCTGTGCCTTCACTTCCCAAGTGTCTTCTCTTCCGAAACTGAAAAGCGCAAGTGACCTTCGGCACAGAATTCCTTCCAAGCCGCAGCCCTACTCTATAGAACAACTGCGCGCGCCCGGGTACAAGTGCCCGGACCTCCGAGGAACGTGACCCGGCCAGGGCGCACTCTGGGCTCCTCCGGAGCCTCCGGACCCCATCCGTATTCACACACTCACACATTCTCTCTCTCCTTCTCTCTCCCCCCTCCTCCTCCTCCTCCTCCGTCTCCTCCCCCCTCCTCCTTCTTTCCCTCCTCCTGGCAGATTAGCAGCCCAACTCAGCCCCTGTCTCAAGTTTGTTATGGGAAGTGGGAGAAAAAGTTTACTGCTTTTCGCGACATAGTAACACTTGCTGCTCAAGTTCCCACCGAAACTCCAGCTCCTGGATCCGGTTCCTCATCCCAGGCCCCTGAGGGGCAGACACCCCCCACCCCCGCTGCGCCCCCTCAGGGTTTCCTAAATCTGCTTGGAGTTCACTCTCTTCGGCGTTTTGGAACCTGACACCCATAACCTTCCCGGATCTCAGGCTCGTCCACTTGTGGCGCCTTTACAGTGCAGCGGCCGGCGTAGAGCGCGCGCCTGCGGAGGACCGGCGCGCGAGGTTCCCCGCCGGGCGTCCCAGCGTTTCCCAGCCCTGAGCAGGGCTCTGCTGCTAGCCGGCCAGGGGCTGAAAGTCAGTGTCTCAGTCTGCCCCGACCGTTGCCAGCCTGTCGCGACAGCTTGGCTGAGGGACTGATCCTCGAGGACCCCGGTCAGCGCATCCTCCTCTGGCCACTCCAGAGCTGGGGCTACCGACCTATACCTAACTTGGCCCGGAGGAAAGAGATTTGTATTTTTACGCAGCTGCGTACAGAGCAAGATCGAATCTAGCACTCGAAAAAGCAAAGGAAAAAGCCTCCTAGGAAAACCCGAGTCTTCATGATCGAGTTTCTCCAAAGTTTGGGATGGATCTCATTTGTGAACTCGAATCAGCCGTTCTGGACCCACAGTCTGAGTTCCTGAAGTTGCTAAGTGACCTAGCGCACCACAGTGTGTCAAGTCTCAGAACTAAGCGAACCCCACTTGGTTCCTGGGGCGCTAGTGACGCACCACTGGCGCAACTTTCTGGGAACAATCAAGAGTTGCCCTGGAGTGCTTTGTACTCTTTCCCGCCGCAGTGAATTTCGTAAAGAGGGTGGGTGGGGTCAGAGGAATGTATCTGCCGTTCTAGCCGTTCTCGTCTTGAGAAGTTGGTCAACTATGCAAATATGCCCCAGATATTAAATGATGATCACGCAAACTGCTTAAGATTTCCACTCCTGATATAATCCCAAGGAAACTGAGTGTTCTGTACATCAATTTTGTGGCCCAGATCCCACAAAAACATTTTAAGTGTTTAAAAACTTTTAAGACTGTCCATGTGAGACTCCCCCTTGCTCCCTTGCGCCTCGCTATCTAGGAATACTCGACGAAGACACGGGCACTGCGCCATCCCCACAGGAGCCCAAACGGAGAGATGCGCTAGGGAAGTAGGGAGGGGCTCATCTCTCTTTTCTAGAACTCTCATTATAGCTAACGCTAGGAATAAACGAAGGAGACAATAGAACTCATAAAACTTAGAAAAGGTAATAAATCTTGGCGCCTGTCTCTACTGTGCTTCCCGGCTACATGATTTTCAAAGTTTTTAAGTTTGTGGTGGGGAACGTTCACTCAAAGCGGATGCAATATATACATATTTAAAAAATAAAACCCCTAGAACGCATGACCGTTGCCCTGTGCCTTCAGTGCCCTAAGTGGCGATGGACAAAGCGCACAGCTGTTCCCGCCAACGTCCTCCCGTGTCCCCGAGGCGCAGCCTGTAGTAATTCAGGCAGTGTATGTAAGTGTGTTAAATTTGGGGAAGGGGGCGTGAGAGAAAGATCCGTCATCTGAGGACGTTAGGAAAAGCTGACACGCATTGCCAAAGAGTACTACTCGCTTGCTCCTCCAAACGCATCCCTGGAAAGCAGAAAGGCAGCTCGCTACGTGTCCATGAGCCACTTTGCCTCCCTGAACAGTTGTCCTGGGAGGGCGAGGAGAGCGGGTAGCTCACACCTTACTCTTTGCGGCAATAAAGACTAGAGTAGGAGAAGAAATGCCAAGCAGTGCTGTCTGTTGTGCAGACCTCTGGCTGCTGCGCACAGCAAACTCTTCCTGCCGGTGACTTTGTGGTGTTAACGCAGCTGGCTGTGCGCGGGGATAATGGGGCCGCCGAGCTGGTGGCGTCGCTGTCCCTCGGGCCCCTCTTGTCACACAGGCGTGCAGCTCTCCGAAAAGAGATTATGGAGGAGCTTCCAGCACAGCCCGCGTCCATTTGCCTAGAAATGTATGCCTGCGGCCTCAGTGAGCCTCGGGGGAAGGAAAGGGCTAAACCTCAGGATCCGCTTTGGGCTGAGGAAGGATGCCCAGTGTCTTCAGAACTGGGAAAGAGCCAGGCTCATGCCCCAATTCGGCTGCAGGGCCAGACCTCAGCCAAGAGTCGTCCCTCCACTTAAAGGTGATTCTTCCCCATTTCAGTCAGCATCATGTGAGCCTCCTCCAGAGACTTGTTTCAAAGGGCTCTTCCTTTTTTCCTAAGGAGCCAGCCTGGAGCTAGAGAGGCTGGATAGCAGCTGTTCCAGCCTCCTTCCCTCGGAGGAGCAGCCTGTCCCCAGAGCCACATCCTCTTTTAACACGGAGGCACAAGGGGAGCGTGGGGTCAGGCAGGTGGCAGGCTCTCCAGGGAGAGGGTTGTACACCACTGGACTTTACAGGTATTCTTCCGACTTAGCACATCTGCTCTAGCAAACTGAGGCATGAGTGGGCTGACTTCTGGGCTCACCACTCTAGGGACTCTAGACACATGAGCAACTGGACGAAATGGCAAGAAGAACCAGAGCTCAGGCACCGAGGCCTGCTAGCTCAACCCTCGGAAAAATCAGGAAAGTCAATAATCCACATATGTCCAAAAGGAGGTTATTTCTCAACTGAAAGCAACCAATACCTAATGGCCCACTTGAAACAGGCTGAAAGCTAGTAGTTGCTCAGCAAACCCTGAATTCTAGGCACTGAAAGTGTTCTTGTTAAACAAATCACTTTCCATATAGCAAACAATTAATCTGGAGCAATTTACTGCACTAGAACTTAAATTTCACACTCACTCAAGCAGCCATAAAGTTATTATCAGGTTGCTTTTTACTTACAAGAATAACTTTTTTCCCTTGGAAGTTAGATTGAGGGAAACTGTAAAATAAAAATTAGAATTTGATCACTGACAAAGTCATAAAATTAAATGACTTTCCAGTGGAAAATATGCTTTCATTACCTTAATTAAAGCAAGATAGTCAATCTTCTCTCAATGCACATCCACTTTGGAGTCATGGAGTGGACTGGTGATCAGACAAATCAACCTTTAAATGGGGCCAAGTTTTTCCAGTACATTAGTTTGTGTTCCAGTGCATAAACCAAGCTTGCATGTGGCTTTGACCTTTGGTACAAATGAAGTTTGTAGCACAACCCAACTGCTGATGTGGTTTTGCTAGAGCATCCTAAAAGACCCCAAGTTCTATGAAGAATTTTGAACACAGAGACATCTTTTAACATGTGGTGCTTTCAAAGTTGGCTGAGCTCTATGTACATATTTAAAATTTGCCTCGTGATTTCACACTGAAATTTGGAACCTCTATAATTAATGGTTATCAGAGAATTCTTATGAAATCTATCAGTTTTTATAAATGGCTTGATAGTAAGTAATATCTATACAGTATATTTGAGATAGGCACCAGCTGACAAAGCTTATATTAGTAATATAGAAAGACAATTTTGTCAATAAAACATCATTTAGATATTTTAGAGTTCAGTTTATAATCCTAACTCCAACCTTATAATACGTCAACTTGTAAATATGGTTTAAATACAAACACCAGATGAATATAATCCAGTACCAGACAAATTGAATATCTTCTCATTTCCTAGATATGCCCAACTATTATCTTCTTGTTGCTGACCCCTTGGTCTGTAATATCCTGCACCCTGGACCCCCAAAACACCTAGCTTTTAAAGCATCCATTAGTAATCTCTCCTCATTAGATGTGCCACTGTATTTTAGGAAAACTGTATTTTGCAGGGCCCTTCGCAATAGTTGAGAGCTCCTGCACTATAGGGACTTCATCTTATTTTCCTTTGAAACCACAGGATCTACCACAAGGGCTGGTGTATAGACTATACTCAAAAATGTTTGTTTGATGAATGAATGAATGAATATATGAATAAAATGTTTTATTGTATTGAGTCATTCTGAGTTTCTTTTTGAATAGGATATATCATAAACAAATGTTACCTTGAAAATATATTTACCAAATGTACTTTTCTACATCTATGACCATCAGTTTTGAAAATAAGACATAGTTTTAAAATTCTGATCATTGTAGGGACCCACCTTTGAACTTGGTTGACTTCTTAGAAACAGAAACAATCAGAACAGGAAGAGGCAAAGAGATCAAATTTGTTTTCTTTTTTAGTAAGATGCATTATTTACAGAGAACTGCACAAAGCTACAGCAAGCGTTTAACCAATGGAGATGCCCTAAGTGTTTATATTAAGTATGGCATTATAAAATCCTTATTGTCTTCCAAATTTCCTCTGTACTTTTAACAGTAAGACATGTAGAATTTGAGATGACCGCTTTTCATGTCTTTAAGACAAGGGTTCAGCTGGTACTGGGGAAACAATCTCTGTTTGTTCCTGTCTGCTCAGGAGGACTGTTTCTAATTGATCTGGCATGGAATTTAGTTGGAGATGTGTACGTTCCAACCGAAGCACAGAGCCTGTATGCTTTGTAAAGTGATAACCATATGGGCCTTATTTGAAACATTTGAGGATTTTTGACATTAACCTGGGTTAAATTGAGCTATAAATTCAACTCAGATATGTACATCTTGACAAATTCATCATCACTTTGGATAGACTCAATTTGTGCTCCCCTCAGATTAATAAAGTCGATGATTGCTGATCACAGATGCAAAGGTTCGCTGTGCTAAAGTACCATAATGTTGTATTTTGCACTGTTTAAATGCAAATTGCCCATATTAAGCAGACATTTTCTACTGTTATCACTTTCAGGAGAATGGAAATGTTTAAAAATGATCTCCAGGTAAAGAAAAGGATATATAGTCAAGTCTATTTCCTCTTACACTATTTTCAAGTGCGCTTCACTATCATCATGAAGATTTAATTAAGTGAGCTCAGCTAAGCTAAAAAACAAAGCGCCTAGAAGTTACTACCTATAGAAACATTCAGGAATTATACAAAAATAATTTATTTACTATTTTTCATTAGAGATAAAAATACAACAGAATTCTATAACTCCTTTCCCCTATTTCTGAATATTAAATTTAGAGCTTACACTTTGTTACAGATAATAGTACTAAGTTATGGGTGTTGATGGTCCTTTTCTTGCAGCTTTAAATTGCCTTGAAAAAGATACAGTTTCTTTAATTAAAAAAGCTGCATAGAATTAATCCCTCTAGCTGAAAAAAGAAAAGTTTTAAGCAATCTCTTTCTGCTCTGAGAGAGAAAGGCAGACAATACCATAACAGATCAGAAACATAAGCTATAGTGTGCAGCCAGGAGCACAGCAGGGAACTGAATACCGCTCCAACTGTGTCATTTTTTAATCCCCCATCCCAGTTTTCCCCGTCTGACCTCATGCTGAGATGAAGTTATCACAGAAGACAGCTTTACTCTCACCAATGAATCCAACCCTGGATCTGTATTATCCTCAGCAGATCAAAACACCGCTTTCATCAAATAGCATTATCTGCATAAAAGGCATGCAATTGCCCGATAATTTCACCCAAACTATGCTATTCATTTAAAGGACATGAAGAGAAATGTAATTCATTCCTGTTGGGGGGTGGCAGAGAAAAGTGAGACTTGGGGAGAGACAGAGAGAGACTGGAAAAGCCAAGTTATCCTCCTTCACTCATGGGAACTTTTCTGTTTTTAACACAAAATCCCAAGAAGGGGTCCATTTAAAAGTTCCCCTTCTCCTGAGCTTTGAGATTAATTGTTGGAGCAGTTTGGTGCAGTTTGAGTGACAAAAGTGCAAGTTGTGTAGAAAACTGGCAATAAGAAATTACAAAGCTCACTGATGTCATTATCCATGCTTCCATGAACCCCAATAAAAACATCATATCCAGTAAAATTGGAGAAGCGTAAGAATTAGCTGAACAATTGGATGAAGTTTAACACAGCGTAGGATGCGGGTGGATACTTCTTGGAAGATCTTTCTCTGCTCAAGAGAAGTTTGAATTTTTACAGTGGGAAAACAAAGACTGATTCTACAATTTTGAGCTGATACTTTGAAGATTATTTAAGAAGTCTTAGTAGCAAAGGCTAGCTTCTTTTTTTAATTTAAAAACCCATGAGCTTCCTTCAGATTTCCCTTTCCGTCTCCTGTTTAAACAGTTCTCATTTGCAATGCAGATTGTGTAAGCTGTTATAATGGACTTCTCCTCAATGAACCCTAACTCTTTATTGAATGACATCAGTTGTTTTGCTCAAGGTATCATGGTAGGTTAGAGCAATCAGACAGAACCCTTTCTGTCAAGTAAAAGGAATTACTGAGAAGCACTAAAACTCCTGTATGGCTGTGGGTGACCTGTTAGATATATGTTAATGTCCTTATAATATGCATTAATCACCATAATTTTAGTGATTTACCTTGAAAATGTAAATTCTATGTTCAGCACTTTCAACATTTATTATGTAAACTGACCAACCAGGCAAGAAATCCAGCTTAATCCCTATCCCGCTGTCACCCAGACAACATCTACCCACAAAAATGTGTAGAACAATCAGAACTGCTTGAAAAACAGAATAACATTACCATGCTTCACATCAGTGGCCAGCAATACCCCTGGAAAACCATGAGACAGGTAAAGGAACAAAACCTTTTCCCTTGAAAGAAAGATACTGGTTCCAAGAGAAATTAATCATCACACGACTATTGGTCATCACTGATATTTTAATTACATATGTGTATTCTCTAGAGTATTAAAATAGAATAAATAGGCATCTTTCCATCCCACTTTCCTGAAACTACTACTTATTATTGAAATGCTCTAAGGCTAAAATTATATGTAGATATATAATTTGTTCAGTAGTAAAGTTCAAATCCATATTTCTAAAATATAGCTTCCTGACAAAGAAATTATCTTAAATTTTATATGATTAAGCACTAAGCTGTGGAATTTCCTTGAATTTAATGACAGCACTATTTTCATGTCAAATTTGATTAGAAGAACCAGCTTTCAAAGTGAACTGTTTAGAATCCCAAATCATTAGCAGATTATTTAGGGTTCAGTCTCACAAACTTTTTGTCTGAAATACCAACTAAAAGTACATAAGCAGTGATGAGTTTCACATTTTGCCTACATATGTGTAGATATAGCCATTGTAGAAGTCAGTTTTTTCTGAAGATGTCAGACAGAAAAGATGTTTGTATCATCGTATCCCTGGTAATCTCACCAACACATGTATGATGTAATTCAGGCTCATACAAAATATTGTTTCAAAGTATACCATGGGCCAACAACACAGCCATCTGAAATGGACATAACGGCACAAACAACTTCCTCAAGAATTAGAAATTTTAAATACAAGATTTTGATATTTTATATTTTCTTTACTGTCACCTCAAACCTATGTGTGACTCATCACTGATTTCTCTAAGAGACTAAACCTGGATCACCCATATATTCTGATTTCAGGTACCAGAGTTAGTGTCTTGAAGGCTAAACCAGCATCTTCACAGGTCATGAAACTTGTTTGTCTAAACAAGACACCGAACTATCATTCTTCTCAGAATAAAGGCTTCTCAAATTGGGCAGGCAAAGGTATGTACCTATAGTGATAGTGTAGGTACAATCATTTACTTGCCTAAAACTTTGGTCTATTTCCAGAATACTAAGATAGCAAACCCTAATTTGCTCTATAATGTGATAAATTATATATATATAAGAACTGTAGAGAAAGGCCATGAAATGGCTAAAGACTCAGAAATAAAGCCAGCTCCTGTGATATGGTCTGAGTTTTATTTCCTCTGGTGAGGATACAGCCTTGGCTTTTGTTTGTTTAGGGGAAAATGTAAGAAGCCAGGCATTTCTAGAAGACAGAAGACTCTATTTTGGGCAACGGAAGCATCCAAAATCTTTCTGTGTTTACCTAACACTTTTTTCCTAGCCCTAGGCTCCAAATCCAACCCTTTTAATCCATGAAATCTATGAAAGACCAGGATTCACCTTCCCCCCTTTTATCCTTGGATAAGATATCTAGGAGGGAAGAAAGTAGGCCTGAGAAGATTATGTGCTAAGAGGGTGTGAAGTGGCAAGAAATTGGCAGAGAGCTTCTGAGTTAGGGAAAGGGTGGGGGAGAGCAAGTGTACACGGGAGACAGACTGAGGGGACACTGAAAGAAGAGGGTGCGCACCAGCGACTCCTAGGTTAGAGCCCTTGTGTTTGTCTCAGTTTACACTGATCAGAGAGCACTGGAGTCTGCCTTCAGAGTGTACAGTGTTACTTACAAACCAGGTGTAAGCCAGGCTGTTTTATAGGTAATATTTATTTTTGAACTTATTACAATCAACCTATATATAGTTTGAAAAATATTTTGATAATAAAGAGGTTCTTTGTTCAAATTTGAAGATTATCTTGATAGAAAATAGACTGTAAAAAACCAGGTCAAGTTTTAAAACGGTAACTTTTAGACCACCTCTCTTAGAATCTTGAGGGGGAGCTTTAAGGAAACATATATTCCTGGGCCCCACCCTGGTGGGAGAGAATCAGAATTTCTAGGAACTGAACCAATATTTTACCATTTTAAACAAGTCTTCCATAACTTTCATATGCACAGGAAATGCCCTGGGCTAAATATTTTACATAAACAGATATTTCAAATTTTTAGCATTTCCCAGTTAAAGGAAAATTGTTGCAAATTAATCTCATTGAATTATTTTCAAAAGTGACACAATCCCACTCAAGGAAGGATCCAAGACTTAAAAATGAAGAGGATGAAAATATCCACCTGAAGAAATTCCAGCTGAAAACTTCATGGCACTTCAGAATCAGAACTTGAATCATTCTTCTAACAGTAGCACAAGCAATAAGTTATAAACTGAGATTGAATTTTGTATATATTTAATAGTTGGATCCCTGTGTACAGATTTTTGCTCACTATATTGTTCAGTATTACATATGTGATTCTAAAATTATATAGATTTTGAAACAAACCTTTAAATATGTATTAGTTCTATTTATTATCAGTTGAGAATTTGTGTGAAATAGAACAGGAAATGACTTAATAGAAATCCACTATATATATATCTATATATATTCAAAATAAGGAGCTTTATCTGGAAGCTAAATATTTACAGGTCACCGTTCCAGGGTATTTCTAGGGTGTTTCTCCAAAATCAGTATTACCCATGCCACAAGCATGCACTTTCACGTGAACTATCTTCACCACCTTGCCATCGTCCCTTTCTTCCTTTGCAATTACTCGTCTCGGAACAGCATGGTACCGTGAACTGAACCCAGGGCCTTGTACATGCTACACAAGTGTCCTACTACTGAGCTCCACTCCCAGCCCTAGGGTATATTATACAATTGTATTTAGGGATGTGATCCTATTTTCCCTCACATTGTAGACTTAAAGTCTTTAATATGAATAATGAGGAAAACATTCAAGTAAAGTCTATTTTGTTTTGACTACTGCATTGCTACCAATGTATCTGCTCCTCATCCTACTCTTCCTCCTCCTTTCTCACCTGGCCTGAGTGAGGTCTTGCAGGGAGTATGGCCTGTGAGTAACATGTGTTCTTCTCATGTCAATCCTCCCATCTTCAAACTATTATTATTTTCTACATCATAAAAAATCCAGAACATAGAAATGTAAGTTATCCAATGTGAGTGGAAGAGCTAGATCAAGGACTTTGATTCCAGAGCTCAAACTCATATGCACATTTCTGAGAGGCTGAGGAACTGTTCTGACTATGTGTTAGTTTTCAGATATATAAATTCATCCATAGAAGCACAAGTCTAGAGTTTGATGAAAGTCTAACACCTCTCAAATGCACACATATATAAACACACACACACACACACACACACACACACACACACACACACCTCTAAGGAAAATTTTACAAAAAACTTTTGTGTTTTTTGAGTCTGTTTTTAAGAATAATTATATGATTTTAAAAAGAATAATTATATGACATATTATATGACATAATTATATGACCTATAAAAAATAGAATACGACAAACTTTAGATCCTACTGTGCCACGAGATCATCTATCTTTATCTTAAATGTTTTATAGATTTATAACAAAATTGCCTCCAATATAATTTTTAATTCCTTTATCCATTCTCAAAGATTATTGCTACCCTCAGCATATATTTTTAAATTATAGTCTAAGGCTACACTTACATATTATTTCAGCTCCAGAATAATAATTCTAGCTTTAAGATAAATCTATGCAGGATGCAGTACAATCACTGTGTTAAGGATTGGATATAGTTTGGAGATGATAAACATTTGTCACTCTGGTAAAACATTTATTAGGAAGACTAAAACTGCACCAATATGTGTTAGCTTGTAGAAGTTGGCAATCCTCTTTAAAGCACAAGGAAAGTTAACAGGGTGAATTGTGAGCTTGCTGCTACTTGAAATTACAAATCATTGAAAACCTGTCCATGAGAACACCTTAGGGAGTCAGTGTAGATAATAATGGTTTATGTGTGGTTGCAAAACAATAATGAACCTCTTTAATCAATTGTTCTGAATAGCAATAGATCATAGTGGAAGGAAAAATACACATCCTTATTGACCCCTTGTGCATTCTGTAACATTTCATTCTTGGGACTTTTGAATGGTTCCCTTTATATCTGATCATGTAGTGGCAAATTACACCAAAATGATTACCCATAACTCTTCCCAAAGGCGGAACTTAACATAAATAAATGAAATCAGAGCCGAAAATAATCCCATTATTTTTGCTTCTTTTATAGACACATGAATGATAATAATGGTAACATCAAATCTAAATTAACATAAAATAAATCATAATTATGGGAAAAACTTTTTTGTTGAAGATTTAGAATTAGTGAAAGAATGGATTTATAGTCATAAATAAAGAGAGAAATGCACTGCAGTCTCATCCCACTTTATCCAATCATGTCTATGCTCCTAACGGATGTATATTAGTACAGCCAAACACATTTTGTTGTGACATGCAATGACTGATAACCCACTGCAGGATTTCTTGTACTCGGCACATTAATTTTACATGTATGGACATGCCGTATGCTCAGGGTTAAATCGTAGGAAGCAGTTCTTCCATCTGCTCCCCACTTTACCAAATCTCACCGCATTTAGATTTTGTACTTGAGTTAACATGGTTCGTATAATAACTACAGAAATAATCAGATTCAATAACTATGCAGGTGACCGAGCCAAAAATTCACTTGATATATTAGGGATAATTATCATCATAAATGAATTGAATTCTCTGTCAAATAACAATTTCATTTCATTTTGGGATTAAAACTGGTGCACAAGTAATAGGGAGCCCTCTGTGTACCTGCTCATCACAGATATGGTGAGCATCAAAAAAGATAGCATTTTCAAACTTTAAGGGATTAGCATTCATTAGTTGTATATTTTATTTATCTAATCATTTATTGATCTTTAATTCTACTCATGTAGTGAAAGTCAACATAAAGTATTTTAGTCATAGGCTTAGTGCAATAATTTGTGTAGCATGATGCTACCATCTTAAAGCTTTGTCTAAATCATAAAATTCTATTAACTACAACCTGTAGAGTTCTAAAAGCGAAAGAGAAAAGCATTCAGGATTAATAAACTGTTCTTTTCTTCTTGTGGTAATTTATTGTGTTGAGCCACTATGCTTATTCAACAAATATTTCTTTTAGTTGGTGATGAAAATCTGTAAGCTGTCTGAGTTTAATGTTCTGGGGAAGTAGGCTTTTCAAAATTAGCCTACTAGCAGTGTTACATGAACCTTTAATTTATTACACTGTTACTTATGCATGAGGTACAACACTTTTGGTGACTATTAACACTGTATGACTTGGTATTAATGTGCTATAAAAAGATATGTGATCCGTATGTATATAAATTTGATCTACTTCATCTTTCTAGTGGTGATCTGCTATAGATTTTTTTTTCTGTTTTCAAATTTTGGTGAAAATACCACTAAAGGAATTTTTTCACTTTTATGTATAAAAACCACTCACAGTGTAAAATATTTTAACTCAATGAAACCTTTATTCAGAAATGCTGTCATTTCTTTAATTTTTGATACTAAGTTGTGCTCACACATAAAATTCTAGATTTCAGTGAAATTGCACATTATTTTGTGGTTATTATTTCTGAAAGCATTCTTTCTCAAAAGTGTGCTTATGAGAAAAGTTTATTTTGCTTATATTTAGATAAAGAAAATGCAGTTTAATTTGGAGTGGTGATCTATCCTGATTATGTTTTGCTTTCCTTGCAGTCTTCTGAATAGATTAGAAATTTTACAAAAGCAAGAATACTAATGAACACAATATAGATTTGTGTAGTTGGAAATAGCATCTCTAACACACACAGATGCACACACATATACATGTGTGTTGTGTATTTCCTAATATTTTATAGCTTCTCTTTATTTTAGTTAAAGTAATGCAAGAGTCTTTGGCAACATATAATTCTAAGGAAGATGCTTTTAAAATCAAACAAGTGCAAATTTACTCTTTTTCTATGTTATGTACTTAGTGTGTATTTACACTAATAATCCATGCAACATAGAGAACTTTTAATCTGATTGTTTTATATCATTTATCAAATGACTTATTTCAGTAATGTAAAGCACAGCATTAACGTCTACATAGAATCTACTCTTGATTATTGTTTTCTAATTATCTACCCTTTTATAACTACAGCTTTTAATTTATTTTCCTTGAAGGGTGATCTAGTGAATTCTTTCTAACAAAGTGGTTTTGCTGATTTGTTTATTAACTGCAGTTACTATGCTTTATAAACTTTTGATCATGTATAATATTTTAACTTTTAGATTTGTAATTCTTATTCATTCAGGTAGCAAGAATTCTGGAGATAGCATTCTGATTAGTGTTTGACAATACAGCTTTGTGATACTTAAAATAACTTATCTCTGTGTTTTCCTTTGCTTTGTATGATACATTATGGAATATAAATAGATTGTCCATATCTGTAACATAAATATTCTCAGCTAAATATACGTAAGTGATAATTGAAATTATAAATACAATTTAGCCATTGCTTACTTTTTTGACAGTGCACACTCACAAAATTTTTAAACAAGGTATTTATTATATGAATACAAAATGACATAATAGTTATATAGTTTGTACAGTGTTAGCTGTCTGTCATCTCAGAATATGATCCTTACTCTTACATTTCCAGATGCTTTGTTGCCAGGGATCTTTCTAGATGGCCTCAAATTAAGGCATTTTTCTCTCTAATGACCTGCTACAATTTTTTTGTAATGTGAATAATTGGGATGACAGAATTAATTTGAGTATGAAAATACAAGGGAAAAAGGTCTATTACATTTTCCTCAAATTAATTGTCAATTTTGTGAAACTGGATAGGAAGAGTAAGCCGAAATTTATAATGTCATATTGAAGCTAATTTCTCGAGTGTTTCAAAGGTTTAATATGGTGATGAGGATGAAAGGGTAAGTAACAACTATTACTGGATAAGCCACTCAGAAGAAGAGAAGATGCGACCAAGGTGTCCATGCTGAGTAGGGTTTCCGGGGCGCGCACATTTGCTCCTATTATTCTTGGTGCTACAGTGCAGAGCAGGGTGGGGCAGACATACGAGGAAAGAACAGCAAGCTGATAATGAACTATTTGCCTTAACTAAAATTTCAATCTCAATTCAGAAAGGGGAGCAATAAAAGTTACAGCTAAAATTGTTAAAAAAGAAACACGTACACAAAGACTTAAATTTTACTAATAACTTCTGCTAATAGCATAACTACAGATGATACTTAGAAATACTGATAGAAAGTAAAAGGTGAAAAGGTAGCATTTATTATGATAAAGAAATAATCCTATGAAAGGCATGTTTCTGAATTGTTTTCCTAGTAAATGGTGCTTTTGAAAAAAATAAGACATTATGAATAATACTATTTGTTAATGTGAACTGATGAACCATAGTATATTATACTACTACACAAACCTATAATTCTTCATAACATATATTGCTCTTTTTATAGTCACTGTAATATACATTAACTTTCTGCTTAAAGTTGCTTAAACTTCGTAGAAACAAATTAATATTTTCACTTAAGGCAAATATTCATTTAATAACTTACATTTGATTTATTCTACATCATCCCCTTAATTTATATTCAATTCCCTTAATATCCAAACTTGGTCACAGTAAATATACTTTTTTAGTGAAGTACACCTTAGCACAAGAAAACTGACAAAGAGAAACAAGAATATTGCAAATCTTTTCACCCCAAGTTAATATCCTTTTCAGAGTATCCTAGTTCACATGCTGTATAAACAATATAACATTATTTAAAACAAAATTTTAAAACCATTGCTTACTTGATAAGTTCATTTTTGAGAAAGTATTTTCAGTAAACTTTGTCCTGCTCCAAGAGAACAGAGCTCCTTTTAAAAATGCAGCAAATAGTTTCAGCATGATCTTTTCCTTTATGTTTTATTTAAAATGTTAATGGAGTAAATCCACAATTCACATAATTTATTTTGAAACACTTTTGTTCAGAATAATGCACTGTAAGAACAGTGATATACCGGCAAGTTCCCTTAGAGAACATGCATCAATTCCGTCCTCTTTTGAAGCATATTGCAAATGCCCTCTAACAGGGCACAGCAACATTACATAAATCATCTTATATGAAAAATTAACATGACATCAAATATTTATAAATATTAATGTGTATGTTAATATAACCAAAGCTGTAACAAACAATCATAACCTTGCCAAGTTTCCTAGGACAGGCGCCGCTGATAATGATAACCATTATCTCTGGAGGAGCGCACAATTATGAAAGTTATACCCAGGATGCTATGTTCTTGGGTGCTTTTAAATGTATCCATTAAATGTCTGCCATACATATAATATTAACCCTTTACACATATATTCTTAAGAAACACAAAGACAGCTCTTTTAGATAAATATTTTTGAAAGCATTTTTATTTAATTGCTTAAGTGGAAAAGCCCCATTTTAAAAAATATACCTTTGTGTATAATTGGAGAAAATAGTATTCTACAAATAAAGTTTTTAGGATTGGTCTCATGAATATATGCTAAATAATATGCACTTATATGAATGTATGTTGCACCTTACCAAAGAACACCACATTTTTCAGTGGTAGAATGGTGCCTTGTGACTATGAAGCCTAATACGTTATTCTATCTCCACACTCCCAGGAAATGGTCTCTGTTGAGGACTGTGTGGGGTTCTGGGCTGCTGGGACTTGCCTGGACTTGTAGGTTCACATCTATAGGTAAAGCTTTTGATCAGACCTTAGGGGAAAACAGATCACAGACCTGGTCAGCCAGCTAAAGTTTTGTTTGGGGTTCTTTTTTTGAAAGTGTAGTTCTTTTGGCAGACAAGGCTCATTTTGTCAATGAATGCTAAAATAAGGTGATCCAATAGGAAGAAAAAAGTCACCATTTTATATATGTACAGACAGTGCATGTTCAGGCAAATCTGGCTCAGAATCCAACAAGTTTTCATGGGCAAAACAAGAAGATAGCATTACTAGAAGACAAAGATACTTTTGTACTGAAGATGTTTTGCTTCGATAAAAGAGAGCTCACTAAGAAACATTATGAACCATCTGTCTAAATCTGCTCCCAGGACAGAATGTTCTTTGTTATAAAGCACCGCACTTCCATTTCCAATCTCACTCATCAGTGCTACAAATAGGGCACCTTCTGGTGGTGGTGTTGTCCACCTTTCTCTACAAAAGATGCCTTCCAGGGCACCCAGTGGAAGCCTGGAACTGTAGGCAGCACCAAACTCTGTATATACTATTTCCCCTACTTTATACCTTGCTTCTTATAATAAGGCTTAATTATAAATTAGATACAGTAAGATTAACAACAGCAACTAATAATAAAACAAAAAATTATAACAATATGCTATAATCAAAGATAATGTAAACATGGTCCCTCTCAAAATACCCTGCCCTACCATAAAGCTTTTGATCACACCTTAGGGGAAAACGGATCACAGACATGGTCAGACCTGCCTACCTTCTCTTGGGATGATGTGAGATAACACAATACCTACACAATGAAGGAGGATCATTTCTTTTTGGATGATCTCAGTCATCACCCAGCTTTGGTGACGTGGGCGGATGTGGGTGGACGCCAAGAGCATTCTGCTTAGTCTCTCAGATTGTAGTTGACTATAAGTAACTGTAACCACAGAAAGTGACACTGCAGAGAATGAGGGGCTACTGTATTGGACTCCAGTGAGAATCTGCTCTGTGCCACTGGTAAGTGAGTGGAACTAGCCCTGGGTGTGGTAGAGGATCATGACCCTTTCCACTTTAAAAGTTTTTTGTACATCTCCTGGATCTACGATTGACTTTGAGGCATTTTGACTCTAGATAACAATGCTGACTCAATCTATTTTATTTTCTGAAAAAACTAAACATGGAATGAGTAATGTCTCAAATGGTCAAAAAATGCCATTCAAAAATATATTCAAAGTGGAGACTCAATTTTATTGAAAATCTTTAAAAATATAATGGACTTTAGGAGGGATGTTAACCCTAATACACACCTAAGTATTAATTATTTTAATCAGATGAGAGATCAATATTTACCTGGTACTATTTTTAAGGGGGTCAGAATTTAAATGGGATACAAAAAAATGGTAAATTTGTAGACTATGGGTTACTTTGTTAAGTATATATTTTAGACATAAGCTTTTACATTACCCCAAATGTGTCATATTTTTCTGCCATGAATTTTCCCTTCTCACCTATAGTTTATTTTTGGCACCTAACAAGTCACTCCATAATCTCAAGTATATAATTTCTTTTATCTAAACAAAGAGTCCTCTCTTAAATTCTCTGCCAGCTGTTATCTCTTGCACTTTGTTTAACAGTAATTGTTTCCTTTAGGAAAATTACTGAAAGTGTTGCCTGTATGGAATGCCTCCAAATGCTCTTCTTCCCTCTCCCTTGAATCCAAGGAAGCATTCACAGTGCCCCACCCTACTGTGATTTCACAGAAAAACCACTTTTGCCGCAGTAGTCAAGATCTCCAGGTTGTTAAATACCAAAGTCAGCATTCCACCTTCCTCATGAATGCATTACTACATTCGACAGTGTATCATTGCCTTGTCTTTGACACGTATTATTTTATTTGGCCTCCGGGACAACTCTCTCTCTTAATTTTTCTCTTCCTTCACTGCCCAGTCCCTCTCAGCAACCCTCTTTAGTTTCTTTTCTTTTTTTGTGTGTGTGTGTGTGTCTTTGAGGCAGGGTCTCACTACACAGTGCAGGCTGGCCTTGAGCTCACTCTGTAGTCCAGATTGGCCGTGCACTCGCAGTGATCCTCCTGCCTCAGCCTCTTAAGTGCTACAGGCGGGCACCATCATGCCTGGCTTGTACTTCCTTTTCCCGCCTTCTTACTACTGGAGGGCACTGGTGCTCAGTCTTTGGTCTGTTTTCTTTGCTTTGGTGAAGACTCACTCCCTAGGTGAATTCTCTAATCTCATGGCTTTAAGAGCCACTAATAGGGCTGGAGGTACAGCTCAGTGGGCTAAGTGCTTGCCGCTGAGCACTAGGGCCCTGAGTTCGATCCCTGGTCCCGGGGGGAAAAAAAAAAAAAGGGGGGAACCATCGGATGGTTCCTTCTTTAAAAAAAAAAAAAAAAAGAGCCACTAATATGCTGAAATCTCCCATATCTCTATTGCTAGTTCAGACCTCTCTCCTTTCTCACCTTCAAATGCACACATCCAGTTCTATATTCAAACCTTTTACTTGGTTGTTTCTGGGTAGTTTCCAATAAATATCTGCAAGACAGAAGGCCTGGGCTTTTAAAATTTACTCACTCTGCAGTCTTTCCTGTTTCAATCAATGGTAGCTTCAACAGTTACTCTAGCCAGAGCCCTGGGATCCTGTCTGACTCCGCCCTCTTGTTCTCTCAGTCCCCCCTCCGATCAGTTAGGTGAAGTACACCTGGTGTCTGACATACTCCACAGTCCCACAGCTACTCCGATGTGCCACCATCTTTTGTCCACACCACTGCAATAACCTCCTACCTATTTTCTTTATATCTGTACTTGCTCTCTTGCTATTTCACATTCTGCAGCCAGCAGCCAGAGAGAACTTTTAGAAATATAAGTCAGATCATAGATCATGCCTTTGATCAAAATCCTGTAGTGCCTCCACGTCTCACTGGCAAGCAATGGCCATGGGCCAGTCATGACTTTCTGGGCCCCGCATGATCTGATTCCCCACTGCCTCTTTGACGTCACCTCTTCCATTCTTGTTGCACTCCTTTGTGGCCAGTCTGGCCTCCTTTCTCGTCCTGGAGCACAGAATGTTTGGCGCTGGATATTCTTTTGCTGGAAAGCCACTGGACTGACTTCACTTCTTTCTATTACTTTCTTGATGTCTTTATTCATATTTCTTTTTCTCAGTGAAGCTTCATTTTCCCACTTATTACAAACTGCAAATGCTACTTTTCCCAATCACTAGTACCTCGATTCTACTTGCCCTGATCGACTGTGTGTGTGTGTGTGTGTGTATATATACATATATTTATATTTATTTATTTATTTTAATGGCTTTTTATAGTTTTACATTCTAGATAATTTACCCATAATAAATAACCTATGTGCACCTATGCACGCAGGCACACGTGCACACACAAGCACATACGCAGGTTTGCTTATTTTAGGACATCCCCCACAGGCTGTATCTCTGGCAGCAGCGCCTTTGTTATGCTTGCTGTTGTACCCTATACATTCAGAAGTGAGCTTGGTGTAAAGCAAGCATACAACAAACACTTAAATAAATATTGTAGGAGCTGAAGAGAATAATAACAGCAAAGGGACCACAAAGTGTGAAAACTAGAGAAAGGAGGTGAGAGGCTAATACACTAACTGCTTATGGTCTGTTGTGACCAATGCTGCCGCGAGTGGCCTGCCTTTGAATAAAGATTGGAGAAATTCTCTGAAAACATCAATAACCTTCACCTCCTCCCCGTGAATACATCTCCTCAAAAGGACATAGAGCCTCCCGTGCGCAGGTCCTGCTTTCTCACTGGGTTCCCAAACCTCCGTTGAAGGAGTATGTGAAGGTAAAGAAGGGGAAAGGGTGTGTGTGTGTGTGTGTGTGTGTGTGTGTGTGTGTGTGAAGAAAAAACTGTCACTTCATCTGAACTAAATGTTGACCCACAATTTCCAGTCTTGTATGTATATAACATGATGGAAATATATGCTAAATGTTTAAATAAAATTTGTCATGGTAGAAGGCACAGTGCCACTAACCCCCTCTAAATACTTCTTGATTCAAATATGCCTACCCATCATTCTGGCCACTCTAGGAACAGTCTGGAAGTCCTCTCTGAGGAGTTTCTTTGTGAGGAGTTATCAAAAATATGGAGAATTTCCTGCTGGATACCATCCAACAGAAAGGTGGACTCATAAAAATATCACAGTGTGGTGTATCCTCATTCCACGTATTTACTGGCTCTGGCCCCATGCAACTTCTGGCTGTTCCACAAGATCAAAATGACCGTGAAAGGTGAACATTTTGAATCAGTTCAGAACACTGAGGCACCCACCACAGTGTAACTAGAGGCCCCTCAGAAGGTGGGAAGGACAACGGGATAAACGTATTGGAACCAAGGGGAACGTTCTGAGGAGGATTAATGGCAATGTGTCTTTTACTGTGATAAACTTTGAAAAGTCAGTCATTACCATATTTGATAATCTCCTTTTGTTAGAAGACAAGAAGTCTTTACTCTGTTCTAACAAGTTAAAAAAAGAACTGAACAAACATAAATATCAACAACTCTCTTTAGGCCTGTCAGAGAGCTGGGATCTCAGGGCAGCCACTCTCCCAAAGTTTGGAGAGAGGCAGGCAGATACAGAGAAGCACAGTTTAGCAGAGCAGAATCCCAAGAGCCGAACATCTGCTTGAGCCAGTACCAGTGCAGGAGACCTGAGCTGTGACAGATGAACTGCTGGAGGCTCAGAGTGGAGGAGGTGGAGAGATAAAACCCACAGGGGCCTCAGCCATGTTTTTTACACTAGTATGGGTGTCACCTCCAGGAGCGCTACCAAGTTCACATGGTGGATATAGGAGAAATATCTATCCTGCTTCTGGCAGGAAGAGGGGAAAAGAAATCATTTTGAAACATTCCAGAACATCCTGTTCTGCTTAGCAAGGTCCTCCTTGGGAGAAACTGATTTATTGGATCATAACCTGCTAGACTTTGATCAGCACCTAACCTACCTGAAGGACAGGAATAGCCACCTCCATCCCCCTCTCATAAGGGCAGGGTTGGTGAGGGGCTAAGAAGCACTGGTGAAGTTCACAGTCAAAGGCCCGGAGTCTCTAAAAGAAAGACTTAATCATGGGACTCCAGAACATTTCTTCTCCCAAGACTTACCTCTGTATTACTAACGGCCAATTTTCTGCAGTTTTGTTGTACCCAGTACATCTTATCTACCTTTGAACAAACCTACAGGACAATGTCTAATACATTTTGCTGACAAATGTGAACACAAGTGTAAATGTTTTCAAAAAAATTAGCAAGTCAGATCCAACAATGTATAAAAAGAAGTATACATCATGCTCAATGGTTATTCAAGGATGGCTCAACTGTTGATGTCATTTATTATATCAATGAACTAAAGAAAAAAATCATATTATTACATCAATAAATGCAGAAAAGACATCTGACAAAATCTAATACCTAATTCATGGTTAATATTCTCATTGGTTGGGTTTTCACAAACCCATAATCACAGCACTCTGGGAGACCAAGGCAGGAGGATCACAAGTTCAAGCTCACCCTAAGCAACCTAGGAGGTTCATGAAACCACGTCTCAAAACAAAAAAGAAAAAGGCCTGGGGATGTAGCTCAGTGAGAACACCCTGTCGTCAATCCCCAGTACCAGTGAAACAAAATAATACTTCACAGTACATTAGGAAGGGGAGGGAACTTTCTCAGCTTGATAAAGAAAACCTACCCAAAAGTTATAACCAACATTACACTTAGAAGTGAGAAACTTAAAGTTAATAAAATATATACAGGGAAGGAATAAAATAATAAAACTATCTTTGTTCATAGATGATATTACTGTCATCAAAAACTTGAAACAATCTATAGGAAACTCCTGGAAACAGTAAGTGGTAAAAACAAGGTTGTACGATACAAAGTTAGTATGCAAAAGCCAATTGCTTCCTTATATATTAGGAATTAACAAGTAGAATTTGAAATTAAAAGACACTATTACTTATAGTAATCCCCCAAAAGTGAAATTCCTAGGCTAAAGCAAACATGATATATACAAGACATATATGAATAAAACTATAAAATTCTGATGAAAGATATCAAAGAAGAATAAATGAACAGATATTTCATGTTCATCAATAAGAAGACTCAATATTTTCAAGACGTGAGTTTGTCCCAACTTGATGTGTAGATTCAATTCAGCTCCTTTGAAGACCTCAGCAAATTATTTTGTGCATATCAACAGACTGGTTGCAAAGTTGACATGGAGAGACAAAAGATCAAGAATAGTGAACTTAATATTAAAGGACAAAATCAGAGGAATGACCCTATCCAGCTTCAAATATTATAGTAAAGCCCCAGTAAGCAATACAGTGTGGCACTAGTGAAAGGACAGATAAATGGATCAGTGGAACAGAAGAGAGACCCCAGAAATGCAACCATGTAACTACAGACAGCAAAGGGGCAAAGACAATACAATGAAGGTAAAAGCAACAGTCTTTGAATATGTGAACATTCATATGTATATCTTACTTCTTTCAGTACCAGCGATTGAACTCAGGACCTTTTGCTTGCCAGGCAGGCATTTATGCTGCTGAGCTATATCCCCAGTGCTAGTATATATATTTTAAGGTGGACCTAGACACACCCTTCACAAAAACTAACTTAAAATGGATTTGAGACCTCTGTGTAAAATGCAAAACTGTAAAACTCCTGAAAGATAACATACAAGAAAACCTAGATGATCTTGGGTCTGGCAACAACTGCATACAACACAATTACCTGTGCCTTTGTTGAAAAGTGTTACCAAGAACCAACAATCTGGAATTGATAAAATTTTAAAACTTCTCTGCAAAATAAAATGTCAAAAGCCACAAACAGGGAGAAGATATTTGCGAAAAACATCTCTTATAAAGGACTATTACCCAAAATAGAATACAAAATAGGGAATCAATCAACCTAATTAAAATATGGGCCAAACATTTTAACAGAGAGCTCACAAAAGAAGATCTATAGATGACAGGTCATTACATAAAAATGTTGAATAGCCTATGCCATTCGGGAATTGGAAATTAAAACAACAATAAAAACTACTATTCAACTCTTAGGAAAACCAAACTCCTAATCTCTGACAATACCAAATGTTGGTGAGGATGTACAACAATACAAATCTTCATTTCTTTTAGGTGGGAATGCAAAACAGAAAAGCACTTTGAAAAAGTTTGTCATTTTCTTATAAAGCACATTGTTGCCGTATGCAATCACCCTCTTCAGTATTTATCCAAGAGAATTGAAACATCATGTCCACACAGCAACCTGCACAGGCATATTTACAGCAGCTTTGTTCATGATTGCCAGAATTTGAGAACAACATTTAGCAGCTAAGTGGGTAATTAAATGTGGCATGTCCAGACAATGGAATATTACTCATTGCTAAAGAAAAATGCAGTATGTGTGAACAAGCCATAAAAAAGATACTGAAAGAATTTAAATATATACTACTCAGTGAAAGAAACCAATCTGAAAACACCTCATTCTATATGGTTTCAATTATATGACTATCTGGAAAAGACAAAATTATAGTGAAAAGGTAAGGATTGCTATAGTTTTAGGGAAGGGACTAGGCAGTGAGATTAGTCTGTATGAGGCTAGAATAGGAGACATGCATCATCATGCATTTGTCCAGACTCACTGAACATAAACGTCAAGAATGAGTCCTAATCTAAGCTATGGACTGCAGGTGCCAATGTAGGTTCATAAATGGCAGCAGAGACATCACCCTGCTGCAGAATGTTGATTGTATATACGTGGGGTGGGAAGAAGGGTATATGGGAAGTCTCCATATTTTCAGCTTAATTTTTCTGTGAACTTCTCTAAGAAATAAAATTAATGCATACCTATAATTTTAAGATGAAATGGTGACCTTAGACAAATATGTTACTTTTCTGGACCTCAGTCATCTCACTGATAAAATGAGCATTGGGCCAGGCATGGCGGTACATACCAGTAATCCCTGGAAGGCTGAGGCAGAAGGATCGGAAGTTAGAGCCCTGTGCAATTTGCAACTTAGCTAGACCTTGTCTTAAAATTTTAAAAAAGTAAATAAGTAAATAAATGAAAAGGAGCTGGGGATGTATCTCAGATAGTAAAGGGCCTGAGTTCAAAGCCAGTACCAAAAAATAAAATGTTGCACTGGATCATTACATTTGAGTCAAAATAATGGCTTGGACCAAAAGTAATAGAAAGAAAAAGGAATCAAGTTAAAACCATTGCTGCCAGGCACAGCTATTGTGGGAATTACGTGACTGAAAGAAAGTAGAAAGTGGCCTCACTAGCCTGAAAAATGTTATGTGGGGCAAATTGAAGTAGATATCCTCTGAAAACCTGTCCTCAAAGTTTATAAATATGTTCTTATCTAGGAATTTTTCTTCACTCCCCTCCTTGGCAAATCCTATGACTCACCCATTTCTTAGCGAGCACAAAATCACAGGCAACCTCACAGCACTTAGTACGGTTTCAGCATTACGCTGGTCACACTGAGCTTAGAACATAACATTTGCCTCCAGCTGATTACTAAACACAACTGGCCTGCCTCTCTTTTATGCATTTACACCTCTACTACTCGTTTGTGAGCTTTTGAAGGGCAGGCATCTAAAGCCCTATAATGTGTATATTTCTAGGACAGTATTTGAACTAGGATCACCCAACAATTATTTCTTGAATGGTCAGAATATATTTATAGGGGAAACTGCTAAAGATTATTGCCTTTGAAGGAAGAGCTGGAGGGTTCATGGATTTTGTTCAAGTATTACCTTTAAAATAAAATAGTATTTTGTATGCACACAGTTTTCATTTGCACATGTTGAACGTATTCTCTGTAAATATCAATTATTCAATAGTCCCACCATAGCCACAGTTTCCTTTCCTGTAGTTTCATTTATTCATGGTTCTCTGTAGTGTGTCTGAAATTATTGGATGGGAAACTCCAAAAATAAACAACCTATAAGTTTTAATACTATGCCATTCTGGGACACATGACGAAATCTTATGCGGTCCCCCTCAGGGCATGGACCATCCCTTTCTTCAGGACACCCATGCGGTATTTGCTACCTAGGTGTTAGCCACTGAGCAGCTACCCTTGCTGTCACAGCCACCGTTATAATATTGCAGAGATTGTGCTCAAATAACCTTTATTTTACTTTAGGGCCCAAGCACAAAAGTAGGGATGCTGACAGCTCATATCTGAAATTTAAAGTGCTTAAAGAGTTGAAGGGAAAGTGAAAATTCTGTACTTAAGGAAAGAAAATAATTATGTGCTAAGCTTGCTAAGATCTGCGAGAAGTTATTAATCTCTTACTGTTCCTAATGATAAATTAAATGTTATTATGGGTGTGTATGTATATGGAAAATATAATATGTAGGGTTTGGTATTGTCTGTGGTTTCTGGCACATATTGGCAGGTCTTAGAACATATCTCCCATCTTGGAAGAGGGACTGCTTGCTGTACATAATTGATTTTTCATAAACCTATTGTTGCCTGTAAAATGGTGGTTTAACATTACAAATACCCTTCTAGTTCTAAATGCTCTAAAGATAGCACATACACACATACATTTTCCTTCATAGAAAATATTTCTTCTTTATACACCTATTATGTACTATACACATGAATATACATACAGAACTATATATTTCTTTTCATGGGAAACTCGTTTTATATGTGCATATATTATAAGGTGCCTTTAGTGTCAATTCATTACAATTTAAAGTTTAATTTCTGGAATTTAGTGGTATGATAATCTGGACTTCGGTCAAGAAAAAGAAAGTAAGATGGAGGAGGAAGAGGATTACTATTTTGAATGGTTTAAGTAGATGTTCAAAAATTCTCATTATATGCATTTCACTCATAAGAACTCCAAAGCTCTGTCTCAGCAATTGCTTTTACTTTGTGTGTAATGTTAACAAACTCATTATATGGCTCCAACACGGGCAGTGGTTTAGGCACAGAAAATCCGAGTCTATCTGTTGAAGAGAGGCACTGAAAAGAGGAGGGCTGGCTGAAAATATTAAAATTACAAGTACTTGAAAAAGTTGAATGATCTGACTTCAGTTAGTATAACGGCCAAGTACCTGGAAAATTGCCAGCAATTTTTTTTTCAGAATTTCACTGTTTAATATTTATAAAGATGAGAGAATGATTAGATTATACGTAAATTTCCCCATATTCAGAGCAAGACATTTCAAAACAGTTCATTCAGATAGAATTTGATAAAAACAATGCAAAGGAACAAGAGTACTTTCTGATGTTTCCAGCATATTTTACCGTAGTTTCCTCTTTCCCTCATCCTCCCTCTGCTTCTTCCTTTCATCTTCATTCTGTCCTCTCCTGTCTCCCGCCCCTTCCCTTATCACACACATATTTGATGCATTTATAGTACTTATTTGGTGTCTGACTTTTTTAGAATAACTTTGCTAGCACGGTGGACTTAGTTTTTAAGAAAACCCAGATAAGGTTTTGGTACCCGAAAATAAGACTTTAGTACTTGAAAATCATCTAACATTTTCATTTTATATATTTCAAAAGCATTGGTATATATTCATTATTCATGTAAGTCCAGTCAACTCTCAATTATCTCTGGTAATAGAGAGTAAGGATAGAATGAACACATCAAATCTATTTCTAGTCCCCAAACACAACTTTCAATCTCCTCTCCAGAAGTTCTTTACAAGACACAATACCTCCTTTCCTCGCCTTTATGGGCTCATTTCCATTGTGGAATGACCTTAAGAAAAACAACCCAAGAGAGAAAAAGAAGTAAAGCATGTGGATGATCTCAAATCTTCTTCCCAAATTAAGATGACAAATGATATCTTTAAGTCTAATAAAAGACAACAAACTGAGGTGAGTTTTCAAATATTGTCTCTGGAAGTTAGGGTCATTTCCACATAAAAGAGTTGATTGCCCTTTATTAACCTGTGCTAACTATTTTGCAAAGTTTAATCACTTAAAAAGCCAGTTTCTTATAATAAATATGTCCTAACCTTCAGAATAGATTTCAGTTAGTTTTTTAAGGGTGAATATCTTCATACATGTTATAATCTGCAGAGAAGGAGCACAAATAAGTCTTCGTTTAATAACATTATTCAATATAGAATTAACAAAGTCTTACAAGTATGTAATTTAGACTGTTAGCATAGAACAGGCTTCCTTGCTTTCTTTAACTAGCAATAATATTGACCTTCTTACTAAGTGTGAACAGCATTTATTTAAGGATGAATCAATATGGAGCTGAAACTCCAAGGTCTTAATAGCTAATCCTAAAGAACATCACCCACTGGAGATTCTGGAATGGCCATTAGCATAAATGCAGAAGTGAGAAGATCACGTAAACAAATGGGCTCATAGCTGTGTAGAATTTTAATATTTGGCATCTATTGAATGAGTCAAAGTGGGAAGCAGAACTTGTAGATTGCTTTTCATTTTCCCTAGAAGAGCTGCTTTAAATAAAGACTGAAATAACATGCTCTTGGACACATAAAAATGTACGCTACAATTTAACACCTATTGTGCTGAAGGATGTCAATAGTCATTGATTCCTTTCTCTGTGAAGACCCAGTGAAATTCTATAAACTAGCGTTAACTTTGATGATACAAAGAGTCAGAATATTTTTAAACACTATCGGTGTTGCTGCTTTTCTTTTTCTTTTTGCTCATCTGAAAAGCTTAGTTGGATGAGTGTTGGGTATAACAATAACCTGTGATCCCCATGAGGAGAGCTGGGCGGGCAGAGACCATGAATGTGGTGCTAAGGGGAGACAAGGCAGCTCATCCGGGGTGGGGAAGTTAAATGTTATCTGTGGTCATGTCGAGGAAAAGTCAAATATTTAGAATGAGAAAAATGTAATTTTTAAGAACACAAAAATGAAAGAAAATAGGCTTGGCATTGTATACCTAGGATGGAGTTTTTCTAGATTTATAGTCAGAGTTTTGAGAAAATATGTTAGGAGACTGCCTGGAGGTTTTACACACTGGGAAACAAGGTGAATTAAATGTTAGCTTCATTTTTGACAGATTGTTCACTGATGCTCCCTCCGTTCCTCTGCCTTCCTGAGTCTGTATGTTACAGCAGAGAAAACTTGGATTCTCTGGCCTTTCTTGAGATATTCCAAGACATCTCCTGCAAATGCCTTCCTTGAAACAGGGGGAATGGCTTTAGGGGATTGTAGTACAATCCCAAAGGTAGGCCAGACAATGAAGAACATAAACAGGATGCTCCTTCATCTCCTGTACATAGAAGTAGGCCTACATAGGAGTCAATACTTGTCTCAGAATGTGCTATCTTCACACAGCGAAAACACCCATAAACACTGTCTCTCGTTCTTGAATGTGAACATTCTTACTCAATTGAATAGATGCTCTTTAAAAAGGTGTTCTGTGTTTGGCTCTCAAAAATCTGGCTATTCTAGACAAAAAGGCACCAGCGGAGTTTTTATGATTTATCATGTCTATGATCCATGAATTAAAAGGCCTCAGTGAGTGAGACCATTATGGTTTATTGCTTCTAGGAGCTGAGTACTACAGAGTGTGCAGAGAGAATATGGCATTAGTGCTTGAGCAATAAAAGTCCCTGAATGCTGATTTACCTGTCAGACTAAATTGGCTTTGAAAAAATGCTAATTAAAAAAAAAGAGAAAACTTGTATGTATAGATTGAAAATCATTTTATTCCAGAAACTTTAATAGAAATCCACCTAATCTTGCAAGGAAACTGTGAGAAAATTGTATATAATCATTTATTTTCCATTATTAGTTGACATGCTTTAGTTTAGACTTAGAAAAATTGAAAATGCCTACAAAAATCACATGGAAGCACTCAATATGCTAACTGTATCACTTTCTCTTGCTAGTTGGTTAAACAGGCTTGAAATTACACATCTCCACAAAATCATAGTCTAAAAGTTACCTACTGTAGATGAATTGCAGTGGTTTTAGAATTGCTATACTTTGGATCATCTATGTGTTCCCCAGATTCAGCCCCATCTCTTCAGGCAAGCCTATGTCTAAATTATGCCAAATTGCTAGTTGTCTACTCAGTTTTTTACATCTTTAGAAAATTCCACTATTTCAGTTAGAAATCACATCAGCCATCACACTAACATCACATATGGGAAGATTTTTCTTATGATTATCATCAATCCCCTTGTCAAAATTGAAAACCCCATTCCTTAATTCTGGATTACACTTTCCAGATCCTAAAAGAGCTGCTCGAGTATCTATTTTATTGAGCAAAGTTCAGCACACTTTTCTTATAAAGAGCCAGATGGTAAATATTTTTTGGCTTTGCAGGTCATAGGTCTCTTGCAACCCTTCAACTCTGCTGTAGTTGATGAAAGCAGTAATAGACCAAATATTGATGAGTGGACATGGCTGTGGTCCAATAAAATTTTATTCATAGATAGTGAAATTGAATGTCATATAATTTTTTTGTCATGAAATATTCTTTCTCCCTCAGTTCAACCACTTAAAGATGTGGAATCCATTCTTACACCACAGGCTGTACAAAACCAGGTACTAGGCTACTTTTGGCACATAGAGCTTCGTTTGCCTACTTCTCTTCCTGAAGATGTAATCTCATGGCTTGTAGGTGTCATCCACTCAAGTTATTTTAGAGAAGGGGGCCATGAATTTTAATTCCTTTTATTTTGCAAATCATCGACACAGTTCATGGAGCCCTTTCTGTAATGAAGTCTGAAGACAAAGAAAGAAAGTGAAAAAGCAGACCTCAACGTGGTGCCCCAACTTCAGTCTCACAGCCAAGACAGCTGGTGGATGCAGCTGTGCACCTGCTCTGGGCTACGCTGCTGTTAATGGAACAATAATAGAAGTGTAGAGCTTGCTTAATAAAGGAAACAAGGGGCTGATTTTTTAGTTTTGTAAGTGGTTATAATCTCTGTGTACTTCTGCTTGCTTTTCTCTTTTATTCTTTTTATATAGCAACTGCATTTGCAATTATCATCTTTGAAATTATTTCCTTTCATAATTTCAAACATCTCTTCTGATATCAGTCAATGAGTGTTAGAGGGAAGAGGATATGTCTTACTTATTTCTTATTTGCAGGACTGAGCAAAATGCATAGGTTAGTATAGATGTTTAACACATTCTTGTAAATGAGAAAATGGAGTTGCAGGGCAAATCAACTTGTTTGGATGCATTACAAGAAGATGACTTTAGATTTCCCTGCTCTACTTTTACATAGAGGAAATAGTGTTCTTGATTGAGTTGTCTTGGCCTAATAGCTTCCATGAAGGAAAGGAAAAATCAGTAACTGTAAATATTTTTGCCATAGTAATCACTTTCTATAATTTTCAGTACAAATAGAGATGGGTAGAAACAAGATGTGGTTTGCTGAGAGTCTGGGATGGTAGTAGGGTCCCCACATAGGTTAGGCCTTTGTTGATGCTACAAGCTCAGTTATAAGAGGGCAGAACTACATGGAAATTCAAGCTGTTATGGAGGTTAACACAGGGCATGAAATATTATGTCATTTGTTTCACTGGCACTATACATGAGGTACTTCTCTGATTGTGATAAAGTACACAAAATGTCAAAACAAATTTAAAGTGATGTTAAGGACCTTGATTTATGCTCCTTGAAAATGCTAAGCATTTTATTGTACTGCACTTACCTATCTAAAAAATGGGTAAAGTAACAATTTAAATATTCTAAGGGCTATTAAACCATTTGGAAATAAGCCCTTTAGTTATGCAATGGCTCTGACTGAACCTCTTTCTGGAAGTTAAGCATCATAAGGAAAAAAATCTAAGCCCACTCAGTAAATCAAGGAACTTCCTATCAGATTTTCTTCAACTCACTCAGAAATGTGATTAGCAGAAAAAAAAAAATGAAACACTTAAGTGCCTGCCATTCTTTTCAAAAGGCTATGATTTTGCGAGCTTCATAGATACACTCACCTTTCACCTAAGTAACAAGTTCTGTGGCTCTGAAGGCCCAATGCCGCTTACAGGGTAGATTTCCAGGTGGCCTTGGGCCAACCTAGTTCTCCCCTTTCCTCTTGTATAGTGGTCCTTGGATTCCTGTCATGAGACCTCCACCGGGGCTGTACTGGAGATAGGACCAAACCCTATATACCCTGTCTTCATTACTCTTCTTGTTGCTAAGAAAAAATACTCGACACCCAAAGTTAAAGGAGGAAAGCTCACTATTTGTAGAGGGTCCATAATGTAGAGTTTGTAGAGAGTCCATAATGTGCTGGTTATAACCAGAAAATTCCAGGATTCAACTATGCATGAGTTTTAAATTTATTTTTATAGTACACTGTTATACTAGGGGTGGTACATGGCAGAGGGGCAGCCATTCATCGAGGTAGAAAGCACCAGAGCATTGAGAGAGAGAAGGGACCAACCTTTTTGTGTCCCTTATACTGAATGCAGCTACCTGCCTTCTGGTGGGTGTGGCACTCACACCCTTAATGCCATCACTGGGCCATGAACCAATCACAAATTCTAGATTCAGCTACCTTTCAAAAGCCACCCAAGGTGACTGCATGAGGCTTGGAGGGACATCTAGACACAAACCATAGCATATACTGTGTTGTTTTCTGTATATGCATAACTATGATGAAGTTTAACTTATAAATTAGGAACAGTAAGAGATTAACAATAATTAACCAACTAAAACAATTATAACTGTACTACTATAAAAAGAGATTTAGAACTCATGCAGAGTTGAATTCTAGAATTTTCTGGTTAATACGGATTTTCAGAAGTGGTTGTTCCTGAATAACTAAAGCTGGAGAATATTTTACAGTCCCAGGCATAAACTGCTGCAATTTTCAAGAACAACTGTAGAATGTGCTGGGAATGCTGCACTGAGATAGGGGGAAACTGGAAGGAAGAGTTGGGCTCTATCCCAGCCCCCTCAAGAAAGAAGATGTTCTTTGGCACAGCGGCCCAGTGAGAACTGTGAGCCTGTAGCCTGGAGTGGGTAGGTGGTTTTCTGGGTCCTTTATCCAGCATACAGCTGGGGCACTCCAGATGAAACTGTGCCCACTTGAAGCAACTTTCCTGAGCCTTGAGGACTTAGGTGAATCTTAGGTTCTGGGTGTCCCGTGTTGCTTACGTGTAAGGGATAAATCTCCTTTACACAAATTCTGTGGATGAGTGTTCTGTCTCTCCAGACTCAGGGAAGTAGCAAGCAGTGAGTGCACAGTGAACCTTTTCCACACCACTCTCTTTAAATAAAAAAGATCCCCATGGTAGCATAGATCTATATAATCACACACTAATCACAAACTAGATGAAGTGAACCAAGAGTTAAGGTGAGCTAAAAAGGCAGCCCCCAAAACACATTTCTGTTAACACCTTGAGGGTATATTGCAGCAGGTTCCATCCTGGTCTCTCTTTTTCCTGCCTCCTGTTTTTATCTTGAGATATTATGTCAACTTTAGCATTGCATGGGCTAGAGTAGGGTTCTGACTTTATTACTGCACATAGTACGCTAACTCTGGCAGTTTGCATAGCATATATTAATGCTAATATAGTGGTATTACTAGCAAACTCTTATATAGCATTTATTATGCAGCAAGCTTTAATGTTGCTAAGATTAGATCTGATGTTTGATATTTCTATTAAACAATCCTAAAGGTTCTAAAAGACCTATTTTAAGATTTTGTTCTTGGATTGTCCCCTGACAGTGTCTGAGGAAACCTCTGGCTATCCCTAAGCAAAAAGCTCAGTTATAGAGAATTTGATTGTGATGCTCAAGGTGGCTTTTCAAAATGTGGAAGTCCAAGTGGTGGTTATCATTTGGGAGAGTTCCTTAGAGGGTGGGTGTGTAATAAAGAATTTAACTTAAAATAGACATAGCCCATGCTTGTAATCCCAGCAATGCAGGAGACTAAGGCATCAACAATCCCAAATTCAAACCTAACTGGGGCAACTAACTTAATGACCTAGTAAGACCCTCTTTCAAAAAATATTTTTAAAAAGAGGCTGGGGTGTAGTTCAGTGTGAAGGGTCTGAGTTCAATCTTCAGTAACACAACATATGTGTATGTGCGTGCACGCACACACACACACACACACACACACACACACACACACACAAATTAACATTGCCCTGGAAGAATTCTAGCCTTTGCTTTGGAGGTAATCCCTGCTTTCGTGGGGGCCTTGGCCCAGCCAGACAGTAACAGTGAGGCTTTCCACGGGGCAGAGGGCTGAGCGTACCTTCAGGTAGAGACCAGCCAGCCAGAAAGTCTTATAAAGGGGAGACGACAATGAACTTCACTAGCCTTTGTCCTATGTGCAACTTTCTTTGCTATCTTTAATATAGATCCTTTCCTTTTAGTAAATGGTAACCATGAAAAAAAAAAAAACCCAGCTCTTAGTGAGCCAATTTTGCTAATTTTTAAAATTGATGGTGGGGGCTGGGGATATAGCTCAGTGGAATAAGCGCCTGCCTAGCAAGTGCAGGGTCCTGAGTTCAATCCCCAGTACCGCCAAAAAAAAAACAAAACACACTGTCAGCACTGGTCTCTGCTGCTGCTTTAAAATTGATGGTGGTTTTGAAAACCCCTAAATTTTACGTGGTTGTCAGGAGTGAGGGTAGACTGTTCACTTTAAATTTTGTAGTCATCCAACCTCTTTGTGGTGGGCCTGGATTCAACATCTAGCAACAGAACTCCCCAGGGTTATGGTTAGCATTGTCATCAAACCTACCAAATCGGAGAGGTGATCTGTCTATAATCTAAAGGTGAATACCACTGTCTTGGAGAGTAAAAACTTAATCTCAGAAGCAATTAATCTCATCCACTACTAAAAATAAACCAGAAGGGGCCGGGGTTATAGCTCAGTCACATAAGTGCTTGCCTGGCAAGCCTAAAGTTACAAGTTCGATTCCTGGTACCAAAAAAAAAGACCCAAACAAAATAAATAAATAAATAAATAAAAATAAACCAGTGACAAGATGTGGTGGCACATGCCTATAATTCCAGTACTTGGGAAGCTGAGGCAGGATGTCCCTGCAAGTTCAAGGCCAGTCTGGCCTACATAATGAGACCAGGTTGAAGTGTAGAGTGAAAGACTGTCCTGGAAAGAAAGAAAGAGAGAGAGAGAGAGAGAGAGAGAGAGAGAGAGAGAGAGAGAGAGAGAGAGAGAGAGAGAGACAAAGGCAGGCAGAAGGAAGGAAGGAAGGAAGGAAGAAAGATAGAAGATCTCAGCCTCTTTATCTGTTACCTTTTCAGGTAATGTGGGGACTGGAACATAACCCAATGTGTTGAAGAAGAGTCAAAAGAGATGACTACAGATGACCTGGTGGAAAAGCTCTAGGGAAGTCTTGCTTTTCTTTGGATTTTCATATGAGAGGGGCAGTCACTTTGCAGGTCCCAGGGAAGGGGTGGTCCTGCAGGATGTGGTAGTACAATACATTAAAGAAGGCCGGAAGTGCCTGGACCTTGCTCAAAGGGATGATTTGGATCAATGGTGCACAGCCTCATTGGATTCCTAGTGTCTAGTCTGAAGTCCCTTTCACCGGAACACACTGCTTTGGAGAATAGAGGTTCAAGTGATGGGTTTGATAGCTGGCTTGTGTATCTTTTCTCAGTCTTATGCTCAGTGACATCACATTGGTAGGTCAAAATTGCTCATGGGAACAGCGTAAAGCACAGGAATTGGCCAACTATAGTCTCCACCCCATTGGTTAAATATTTACCAGCACGTCACTGTTGAAAGGAGGCTGGGGTGCAAACCTAGAATAGTCCCTTTGGGAGGCAGTGACATTCTTGCACCCTTTTGCTTGCATTGAATAAGAAAGCTGTGATTTACATGAACATACCTGCACTCCAGAAGAATGCAATCCCAGCAAATGAGAAAGAGCATTTGGTACAATAAAAGGCAGCTGTCTGTCTGTGTCAATCTGTGAAAGACAGGATATCCTAATGTTATAGGTGATGTTAGGAAAACTTTGAAAGGGGCCATTATGTTTCTTTCTTCTTTTTATTTTAAAAAGAAAAGAACAAAAGCCAACTAACAAGCACAAAGTCATAAAAAAAAACCATAAAAATGATACAGAATTTCAAACAAGGTGATAGGAAATTATCAGTGTTGTTGTATTACATATTGTTACCTTCAAATTGATTACTCAGATAACCAGATATCAAGAATTTCTTGTTACTCAGCTTCCATATAACCATTATTATAATGGTTTAAGCATAAGAGTTTAAGAAAGAACCTTTACTGGTCAAGTTTTGATGTCAAAAAAGAGAGGTTCGTAAAAGTTGAGTAAGTGAGATCTCTTTCTTTTAGCTTTGGTATCTACAGAGAAAAGGGACTGTTATCAGCAACATTGTAAGTGATGGGGAATCTGGAGAGCACCTCTTTGGAAAGCGGGCTTTCCACAGTAAAGATGTAGGTAGACAATGAACTGGAGGCTCACTGGTTGGTATTTTTTCCAAGCTAAGAGATTTCATTATGAATGCAGTTGACTGAACTCAAAGCTAAACATTGTCAGATGAATACGACATTCTTTTTTCTCAACTTTATTAATATCTTAGAGGTGATGTGAAAGAATAATTGACTCCAGCCTTTATTGCTACCAGATTTTATTATTTGAAATATTTACCTACTGCCTTGGGCAATATAAAAAGTGTGTCTTAGTTGAGTTTACATTTCAATTCTCTAGAATGAACTCATTAGGCATATTTATATGTCCAGGGAATGTTTGGATGGTGAGCCTATTTCTTAGAAGTATACACATATGTATATGTATTAGTAGCAATTTTGTAAATTCCAGTTGAGTATAATTCTGTTTGCCTTCTGTTTCTTATGAAACATTTTTTTGAAGTGGATCAACTTTCAGGCATAAAAATAGATTCTGGAAAATCCATAAACTAAATATAAAATAATCATATTTTTATAAAACTAATTTACTTTACCACTATTTCCTCATATCACCACTCCTATTATAGTTTTCTGCTCTAAAAGATAGCGCAGTTGAGAGTACTGGGAACATTTATTGAGCACTTACTGAGTGCCAGATTCTCTTCTAAGTACTTGATGTGCCTTATCTCATTTAATCCTCCCACTAACTCTGGGAGATAAGCATAATCCTGATCCTAGTTTATAGATAAGGGGACTAAAGCTTAAAGAGGCTAAGAAACTGGCCTAGGTCAAACAGATTCTGAGAAGCAGAGACAGGCCCAAGCTAGATGGTCTGATACCCGAGACTGTACTTTCCATTTCCCTCCTCTTTGGTCTCATATTCAGGATAACACAGAGCCACAAAGACCCCAGAATGAATTCACCATTGACATCTGATTCTGAAACAATTTAAAGCCCCCTTGAGGAGTTCCTAGGAAATGACTTTTCTGCATCATGTAGCAAAGTGAGATTAAATTTCTAAAAGGAACATTTTTATTATTGGCTATGATATTAGACAGGACATCTCAAATACTTCAGTAGCAAGCTTTGTCCTTTCATCATTGGTAGCAACTGATCAATTGATGGATTGAACAGTTCTGACCCATCAGTCAAATCCTCACAGAAACAAAGATTTGCTTAATTTATAAAGATTTTTGTTTGTTGATTATTAACTTATGCCAGTTGATTTGAAGTTTATTAAATGGATGCATAAAGAGATAAGACATGGACAGTTTCAACCATCACAGAGCAAGTGTCATGGAGAAGACTGCTGGTCACACTGGGTTCTGTGCCTCCCACCTCCAGGCAGCCCCAGCTCTGTCTTCTTCAGCTCATGACTGATATTTGCTTATGGATTTCATTGTCTTAATGCTTCTGATTGCTGCCTTTTCTCCTTCTCTCTCTTTAAATTCTCTTGCCTGTTCTCTTTATCAGGCATCACCAAACCTTTTCTTTTAAAATCCAGAGAGTAAATATTTCAGGTTTTCATTTTCATATGCTCTCTATTCAATGCTCTTATAGATGGCACATGACTAGATGGTCATGACTGTGTGCCAATGAAACTTTATTGTATTTATATACATATATGTGTGTATATATATATATATATATATATACACACACACACACACACATGTATATATATGTCTAATATATCACAACCTTTTCTCACTTTAATGTTCCAACCAATGAACAATATAAAAAGCTTTTGCTATGGTTGGAATATGTTCCTCAAAGTTCATGTGCTGGAAACTTAATCTCCCAAGTAACCATGCTGAAAGGGGAGGACTTTTAAGAGGTGAGTAGGTCATGAGTGGTCCACTCTAATGAGTGGAGTAAGGGAGTATAGCCAGCTTGTAATGTTCCGGGATGGGTTTCTGGTAAGGAGTCCCGCCCCCTTCTTTCTCATACATGCATCACCTTTGTCCTTCTGCCTTCTGCTGTGTTACAACGCAGCGAGCACTATCAGATATGGGCTCACTAACAGATATGGGCTCACTAACCTTGTACTTCTGAGCTTCCAGAATGGCAAGAAATAAATCTCTGTTCTTTATAAATTACCCAGCCTGTGATCGTTATAGCACCATAAAATGGAGTAACACAGAGAACTGGCACAGAAAGTGGGGTGTTGCTATAACAGATGCCTAAAAGAAAAGGAAGTGTCTTTGGACCTGGGTAATGGGCAGAGATTCTAAGAATTTGGAGGAGCAGGTTAGAAAAAGCCTGCACATAGAGCACTAAAGACTATTTTAGTAAGGTGTCATAAGAAGGTACGAGGTATAGGGAAAGCTGTAATTAACTATCCTCAGAATGTTCATACGGATGGTAAAGGCAATTCTGATCAGGTCTCAGATGGTAATGAAAAATAAAGAATTGGTAATTGGAGTGAAGACCACTTTTATGGTAAAGTAGCAAATTGGCTGACTTGTGTCCATCCCCCTGGGCTTTATAGAAAGCAGAACCTAACAGTGGTAAACTGGGACACCAAGTGGAAGAGATATCTAAGCAGCAAGTGTTTATGCTGCTGCATGGTTACTTTTAATCAAATGTAATAAGATATGAGAAAATAGAAGAAATTGAAAGACAATTTATAAATGAGAGAAGAGGCACACAACTTGGAATCTCAGCATTCTGGGAGGTGGAAACAGAGCAGAATAATAAATTTGAACCCGGTCTGGGCACTTAGTGACTTAGCAAGATCCTGTCTCAAAGTATAAATTAAAACAAGGGCTGGGGACACAATTCAATGTGAGGCCCTCATCTTCCCTCATCACCTGTCTCAATTCTTAGTCCCAATGGTGTGAGAGAGAGAGAGAAAAATTGAGAGAGAACAACAGAGAGACAGAGACAGAAAGAGACAGAGAGAGATAGACACACACACACACACACACACACACACACACACACACACACACACAGAACAGCAGAGAGAAACAGAGACAGAGAGAGACAGAGATCATGGGATTTGGCCAAGCCGCAGTTTGATGCAGGGATTATTAAAGATAGAAGGGAGCACTGTGCTATTCACCAAAACAACGAAAGAAAAACCTTAAAAGGTCTTTCAGGCATATTGAAGGCTTTTCATCACATCATGGGTTCAGAGTAAGACTGAGGGCAAGATTTTGAGAGAGGCCTGTGAAGGACCTCAGCATTCTCTTCTATGTACTGTTTTAATTGTGTGCTTCCTTCATTCTGAAGCAGTACTTCTGAGTCACCACAGTTGTGGTTCAAGGGACCCCAGGTGTGACTTAAGCTGCTGCTCTGGATGCTACAAGCAATAAGACTGGACAGACACGCAGAATGTGCTGATGACTGGTCCAGGGTGGTTTCCTTGTGCATTTCAGAGGATGTACTGGACAACTTGAAGAAGACTGGTTGGAACCACCACAAAGAGTCCACACTGAGGCAATGCCCAGTGGAACTGTAGCGCCAGGGCTGCTGGAGACATCCCAGAACTGAAGTGCTAAAAGCATGTGACTCCAACCTGGGAGAGATATAGGAACCTGGCTCCAAACTCTCCATGAGAGTTTTGGGCTACCTGACACCAAAAAATGTCATAGAGGCTGTCAAAAGCTTTGAAAACCCAACCTGTACCCTGGTGTGCCCAGCAGGTAGGACACAATATCACGCAGGTTATTCTGGAGCATTAAGATTTAATGTTGCTTTCCTTGTTGGGTTTTTGACTGGTTTGAGAACTGTTATCTCTCTCTTTTTACCCATTCCTCCAATCTAGAAGAGGAATGTCTGTCCTACACTCATTTTACATTGTACTTTGGAGGCACATGACTGTTCTGGCTTCACAGGCTCAACTGGAAAGGGCCGAGGTTCAGGAGGAATCACGCCTATTTGATTTAGATTGTAGACTTTGAACTTCTGAGTTGATGCTAGAGTGAATTACAATTTGGGCTGTGTGGGGTAAGTTTTGGAATGGAGTGAGTGTATTTTGCATATGAGAAAGACACGAATTTTTGGAATCAGGAGCATACTGCTGTGCTTTAATGTGTTCCCCAAAATTCATGTGTTGGGAATTTAACCCCAATGCATGAATGTTGAGAGTTGAGGGCCTTTCAGAAGTAACTGTCACAAACGATTAATGCTGTTATTGCAGAGTGGGATCCTGATACAAAGTTAAGACTATCCCATTAATGTCTCTTACTACTTGATGCTTTCCGTTATGATACGGTATAACAGGAAGGTCCTTAACAGAAGCAGCCCCTTAATCTCGGACTTTCCCAAACTATAAACCAATACATTCTGATTCTTTATAAATTAAATAGTTTCAGGTATTTTGTTATAGCTACATAATACATACTAGGATACTCTTCTTAGTCTGGATTCCATAGAAAGATAGATGGTGTAGCTAGATACAGTCTGCATGCTGTTAGTTTGTTTATCATTGGCCTAGAAAATTCCCTGATCTACATTCATATTGTCTAACTGAGAGGGTATTTATTAGTTTAACCAACAACCTAGTTATTATTGTAGCTTGTATCTAGATGTCCTGCCAAAACCTCATGTGTTCATAGATGGGGCTTTTCAGAAGTGGCTGAATTTAGAGTGTGTGATGCTGGAATTAAGTGTGTGATGTTGGGATTAAGGATGTGTGATTACTAAATTGGTCTGCTGATTGCTTCGGCACAGCTCTGGGTGTGGATAATGGGAAAGCTCACGCACCCTGAGTGTGAGCGCTACCCATCCCACAGGTGTGTAGTTTGGACAGAATATAAGGAACAGAAGAAGACCTGTGGCTGCTGCTGTTGCTGTTTCTTTGTTGCTTTGCTGCCTTCTATCCAGGATGAATTGTTTCTCCTCTGTGCTTCCATCCTGCCTTGAAGGCAGCTGACCATGGACTGAAACCTCCACAAACTGTGGGCCAAAAAACCTTTTCTCCTTTAACTTTGGGTGGTGAGTGTTTTGTCTCGGCGAGAAGAAAAGTAACTAATACACCAGTTTAAAATTTGGGGCTCTTAATTTTGATTGATTGGGTTTGAATTCTGGCTCCAGCACTTACTAGCTTCATTAACTAAAGCAGGTTATTCAAAATTTCTGGGCTTTATTTCTTTCAATAAAACAAACATGAACTTAATACCTTACTGACATGAGTATGTACCAGAACCAGACAAGAGACCAGGGCAAAATTTGCCTGGCTCGGGACTCAGTATATGTTCCCACTGTATGGAGGTTGCTTATGAAGGTGCTGCTGAGACTGCTGGCAATGCTGGTAATATTCAGGGCTTTCATGGCCTGCAGAGGACCAGCCTATGCAATACAGACCCCGGAGAGGAGGCGTTGGTGTATTTTGTTCACTGCTATAATACAGGTACTTGGGCTGGGGATATAGCTCAGTGGAATAAGCGCTTGCCTAGCAAGCGCAGGGTCCTGAGTTCGATCCCCAGTACCACAAAAAAAAAAGAACACACAGGTACTTAATACATGCATACTGCATAAATTTACATCTCCTTAATTAGTAACTATGATTAGGTAGCAGAGACCCATACAACAAAGCATAGTGACCTACAGGATCTCAGGTTATTTCTCTTTCCCAGGGGTTTGTGCAAGGTAGCCTGCTCTGGGTGTAACCATGACTAATATCCATTAATCATCTAGTGAAACAAAGAAAAAAGAAAAAATGGTTCGGGAAATGGAGCTTAGGCAGACATACAAGGACAAAACTGTTGACACCGAGGTAAAGAAATGCTTTGGGGCCCCTCCAGGGCTTTGGCAATTCTGGTTGTTTTCAGGTTTCAATTCATAGGAAATTTAGTTCTGTGAATAATTTTTTTGGTATTTTAATAGGCATTTCACTAAATCTGTTGATTGCTTTTAATAATATGGCCATTTTAAGGCTATTAATTCTGCCAACACAAGAATAAGCAATGTCTTTCCATTTTCTAATATCTGCTTCCATTTCTTTTGTTAGAGTTTTGTAATTTTCATTATGGAGATTTCTTAACTCCTTAGTTAGCTTGATTCTTAGTTATTCAATTTTTTTGAAGCTATCATGAATGGAATTGTTTTCCTGATTTCTTTGAGGATGGGTTCATTATTAATTTACAGGAGTGATTTTTGTGTGTTAATTTTGTGTCCTGCCACTTTCCTGAATTTGTTTACCAGGTCTAAAAGTTTTCTTTTAGAGTTTTGGGTTTCCCATGTAAGGAAACATATCATCTGCACATATGAATAATTTTACTTCTTTCTATTACTGTCTCCTTTATTTCTTTCTCCTACATAATTGTTCTAGTTAAATGGCCAATAAATACCTGGAAAACTGTTCAATATCTTTAGCTGTTAGGGAAATGCAAATCAAAGCAGATTCCACCTCACCCAAGTTAGAATGCCTATCACTAAGAACACAAAAACAACAAATGGTGGCAAAAAAGAGTCTTCTACATTGTTGGTGGGTATGCAAACTAATACAATCGCTACAAAAATCAGTATGTGGATTCCTCAAAAAACAAAAAAAAACCCGAGATAATTCACTTGATCTAGCTATTTCTATTCTGGGTATGTTTCTATCTTGAAGAAGTGAAACACCATACTATAGCGATAAATCCATACTTGTTTTGAAATAGGAGGTGAGTGTTTGGATCTTTTTGAGGACACCTCTTTTCGTATTTATAGTGCCTCAAAATATAATAGCTGAGCTCTGAAAACAGCATGGATGTATGTCAACAGATGAATCGACAAAAAATGTGATATATACACACAGGGGAATATTATACAGCTCTAAAGAAGAAAGAAATCATGTCATATCGAGGGAAATGGGTGAAACTTGAGATTCTAATGCTAAGTGAAATAAGAGACACAGAAAGTTAAATATTACATGGCTTTTCTTATATGAGAAACCTAAAATATAAATAATAAATAAAATAAAGGAAAAGTTATGGAAACAAGAATTCAGACTTTTGGGGATAAAGAAGAGGACTGGGAAAAGGAAGATGTAAAAGAGAGAAAAATGATTGAAAATTGTTAAGATATTTATATATTACATGCATATACCAATTCCCTCTAATGTTCGAACACCACCATTCTGTATCCAATACAAATACTAATAAAGAAGAAGAAGTTGCTTTAAGGCTTTTCATTTTTAGAAGCATTTCAGGGCAAAGTGAAAAGGTAAAATGGATACATATTATAAAACAGAAAAGCGAATGCATAGGTCAAAAAATTCTAAGAAAAACACCACTCGGCAATAGAAGAGATAGGGCACTGTGAGCCACACAAGAAGCCCGTTCCATAACTCTGTCCAGTCACAAACCTCCTCTCCTGCCTCTGATAATGATCTGATTTTGATAGTAATAACTTTGAGTTTTTCTTTTATAGTTTAATCATGCAGATGTGGAATGATACCAATTATAGTTGCATTTTGTCCATCTGAAATATGGATGCCATTTAAATCTTTTTTCACCTATATATTTCTCTTCTATCTCTTTTATTGTCTTACATATGATTGAAGAACATGGATTATTTAGACTGTATATTTCCCATAGTCTGCTCTTCGGTGGTTGATACTCTGATTCAACACTTTCCTCCATCTTTTGAATTTTCTTCAAATTGGAAGCTGAATCCAGCTACTGGATTAGACCTGGGTTCAATCTCTTCAGCAAGATTGAAGGTGATATTTTTATACTTAGTCTTCTTTCTGGTTTAGTAATCATTTTTGAAATGATTTTTATAAAATTCTACAAGACGTACAGATTCTGGTTGTTTCCCTGCTAAGTAATCAGCATCTAATGATAGTTTTTGACCATATATACTTATTCACAGGGATTGCAAAGATAGTGATATTTTAATATTACTATTTCTTTACATAGACACTTGTTACCATCTGCTATTTGGCTCCTTGGTAGATAGTTATTTTCCTTTATTTATTATCCAAGATAATGAATTTGTTCCTTCCCTTCTGAAAGTGACTTAAAAGTATCATTATGTACCTATGGATTTAAATCAATTTTGTGGCTTAAATCTGCTGAAATAATTATCACTATTGAAGTTCAATTTGTCCAGTCTTTGGCCAGTGGGAATCTCTTCACTTATCTTTGAATCTTTTTGAAATGACCCTTATAATGGCTGATAGCTTTTTTACTGTCTCCTATCATAAAATGTTCCATGCTTAGGAGTACATTATACTTTATATTTTCCCTAAGACTAGAGCCAGCCATGGCTCTAAAAACGCCTCCTTTTTTTCACTGAGGAAAGACAGTCAAATCCATAATACAATCCTCATTGCTACTAGGCAGATCATGGTTTTTAGTCTTTTTCAATGGACTAAGCTAAATATTCTTAAAGATTAGATATTTAGCATTCAAATCTTTGTTTTAATTTAGATTTGAGATTACAGAGCTTCTACTTCTTTATTACACCAGTATCTACCCTTTCCTTTCATAGGTGCCTCACAATGAAATTACATCCTTTTGCTTTCTTACCTAGAATTCTGATTCTTAAGGATACATGAAAATGACGGAATTAGAGAAGCCTGTAATTACTCATTTGTTTTATGTCATATCACACAATGATCTCAAAATAACAATGCAACTATTCCCAACAATATCTTTCCTGAAAACTTAAGGTATTTTTGCATGTGTTTTCTCTCCATTTTTGATAGCTGTGTTGTATTTGCATTGTCAGAGCATATAACTATTATGTACTGTATATCTTCTTTGTCTTTTAACACTAATTTAGCTTTACTTCCAAGGCTAAATATATATTTAATGCTTACTATCAGCCCTTAAGTTAATGTCTCCTTAGGGATTCTGTAATCTGAAACTCCTTCTGTCTGTAGATTCTTCAGGAAGGGTTCATGGGAACAATATTCCCTGAATTCTTGCATACTGGCAATACTTTTAACTATACCCTTTATACTTGAAAGTCAATTTTGCTAGATATCATGTCCATGGTGCAAATTTTTTTCCTTGAGTATTTAAAATATATTACTCTATTTTCTTCTAGCATAAAATACTGCTCTTACAAAGACTGATGATCATCTGATTTTCTTTGCCTTTTAAGTAATGAGGTGCTTCTCTCCCTAAGATGCCCAAGGGCCTTTTAAAAAAGTTAGAGTCCAGTAACCTTACTAGTCTCTGTTTTGGAGTTGGTTCTGGATTTGTAGAAATGCCATGTGTATTTTCAGTGTGGACTTTTAAATGCTTTTTTTGGGTGGGTAGACTTTTTTTTTTGAATTATTGTTTTAGCATTTCTTATTTTCTTGTTCTGATTTCCTTCTTCATAAACTAAAAAATATATTTGAAAATTTTCTTTTCTTTTCTTCAATATTGATCATTTTCTCTTGGATCTTCTTTGTTTATTCCTTTTTTAAATTAAAAACTTTACTCTTTTAAAGCTTCTATTTTTTAAAAGATATTAGCTATAAAGTTTATAACCCCTGGTATTCTTTCTGGTTTTATCTTCATTTCTAAAATGATTTTTAGGTTTAATTTCTAATTCTTTCCTCAAGACCATCACTTAATTTCTGAGCTTTCTAATTCTGACTCATGTTGTTCTTTCATGTGCTGTATCAGTTTCCCGGTGTCTTAACTTGTTTTGAAATAGGAGGTGAGTGTTTGGATCTTTTTGAGGACACCTCTTTTCAGTGTGCTTCCGTTGTCAGGTGGGGTATTATTATGTTACTTGTTCTCTGCTTTTCTTATCACAACACTGTGTGAAATTTGACCTCGATACTTCTATGTTGTTCATTTCTATGTGAAATCAGTTTTCTTGAACTTTAAGACCGAGCCCGGCTCTAGGGTAGCTTTTCCAATTTCCCAGAGTGCCCTCTTCTGTTGCTTTTCTGTAGTGTTGGAAAGAATGACAGCTTGCTCCTGAGATTTTCTGGCTCTCTTTCCTTTTTATCCCTGGTCTGGAGTCTCCCTGAACTTCATCTCTGTTGTCAGTGTTAACGACACTTCCAGCTATTTCTGCTCTATGGGGGTCCAGAGCTGCCTCATGTGTTCTGTGGGTTTAGGCTTGTTTTTCCCTCCCTCAATTAAAAATGTAAAAATTTATACTTACACACTGATCAAAAGATAAATAATTATATATTAAAAATCTTCAAATTAAAAGTACATTTTTTTCTTCAGATTTTAAAAGAAATTGAAGCATTCTATGGGTGTCTAAATGTACAGGGGCCCAGCCATGGTGCCTACTGTGCCTGACGAGGACTTAGCCCTGCAGGGAACCTGTCGTCAGTGAGTGCCCTAGAGGGCTGCAGCCAGGTGGTTCCAGGCCCTTCTCACATTTTGTGAGACCCTTTGCCCTCTTTGTGCAGGGTTCCTAGGTTCATCTCCTCTTCTCAGGCTGGCCAAGAATTTTCTAGGGGATGAAAGTTGCATGTTGGGTGTGTGGGGGGTTCGTGTTCTCTGATTCCTCAGAGGCTGTGTTGTTGCTGCACCCCACGCCTTCCTACACAGACGCCCTTACTGATACAGGGGATTAGAACACGCTGAAGCTGGCTGGGGAAGCAGACGTGACCTGCTAGTTACAGGATCTCAGAAGACACATGCAAAACAGTTCCCAAAACCCTGCATCTGGACTTCTTCCAAGAACTCAAGCGGGTTTTCAGTAGGATGGCCGGGACCTGACGTTAGCCTGAGGCGTGCCTCTCAGCACCCAGATGTAGAAGCTCTCATGGGTTTCCTCATGATTTGGACAGCATAAGGGACATAGGCTCTCCTGACTTTTCACAGTAGCCTGCACTACATTTTCCAGATGCAGCTTGTAGTACTTTTGCTTTTATCTTCTTGTGCCCCAGTTCACTCTGCAAAGCTGGGTTCTCTCCTTCTCCTTCTCTCCTAACTTTTTAAATGAACTTCTGGCACTGCTTCTGGCTCATCAAATTCTTTGTTTGAGGTGAGAAGAACCTGGAGTCTAACTCCACAAGGAGAGGCAAGCAAATCTGCCAAACTACTTTTAGAAGCAGGCTACCCCATGACACCACCATGCAGCTCCTTCGATTTCAGTAGCCTGTACCTCCCTGCTCATATTTGGTATGTGTCTTAGCTACCTTCTCACTTTTGAGACAAAATATCTGACACCCAAAGTCAAAGGAGGAAAGGGTTATTTCATCTCACAGTTCATAGATGTTTCAGTCCATAGTCACCTGACTCCAAAGCAGGCCACATGAAAGAGGAGCATTTCATGAGGAGCAACAGTCCATGGCATAGCAAGCAGAAGGCAGTAAGCAGTAAGCAGCAGCTGCAGCTTCAGGCAGCAAGCAGCAGGCCTGCGTCCCTCCTTTCCCCCTTCTATTTCATCCAGGCTATAGACCTGTTGCTTGGTGCCACCCACACCCAGGGTGGGCCTTCCCATTATCAATAACCAGAACTATGCTAAAATAATCGGTGGACTAATTTAGTACCATACTCCCTTAATCCCAGGATCATGCACTGTAGATCTAGACGTCTCTATACAGAATGTTTAGGGGGGACATCTAAATACAAGTCATAGCAGTTTGCATGGAGCTATGGGGACGTGTTCTCCACTACCTCTGTTGTAAATGTTTCCTGGGAACTTCTAATGCTGCTATCTACATGTTCTGTTACCTTTACATACAAATATAGAGAGACTGAAACACTGCAGTGCTGCTACTGCTGTATTCTTTTTTTAAGGGCTTTTAATAAACTTCCATGCTCAGTAGTTCAGGGAACCAAGTCCAAATTGCTCCCAAACATGCTCTGCTTTCTTAAATTCTAATGATAATGAATTGATTTTGAGGCACCTAGGATTTTTTTTTTTTTGCGGTACTGGGGATTGAACTCAGGACCCTGCGCTTGCTAGGCAAGCGCTTATTCCACTGAGCTATGTCCCCAGCCCCCCTAGGATGTTTTAAGACACAAATACCTTTGGAATGGCTAAGGGGGGTGTCTTGGTTACTTTTTTCTCATTGCTGAGACAAAATACCCAACACCCAAAATGAAGGAAGTAAAGGCTTATTTAGCTTACAGTTTGTGGAGGTTTCAGTCCTTACTTAGCTGGTTTTGAGGCAGAATGGCACATGGCAGAGGGCAAACTGTTCATGGCAGCAGAGCACAGCAAATACCGCAAGCAAAAAGGGAGGAATGGCTGCAAGCAGCCTCCTTTTCTTCTCTACATTGTAAACAACCTACCCCCACCCAGGGGGTGTGTAGCTCTCACACAATCTCCATGCCCTCCTCTTCCACAGGCTCAGGATGTTTACAAAGTAAGCACCCCAGCTTCCTCCTGAGTCACTCAGCTAAACCTCTAGATTCCCCAAGTTGACACAATGTATTAACCATAACAGGGCGGTAATCAATTATTCATACATTGGAATGATTTTTTTCTGAAATCTTGGTTTCTAATCTATAGACAAGTGGCACTCAAAGATGATGAGGGCAAAGTAGAGATGAGAGTATTTTGGAATTGGGACAGTGGCAGAATTCCAGTTTCTGGAGACTCAGTGTAGAGTTAGTGGGGATTTTTAGGTAAAAGATAGAGGAATCAGACATAATTTATATACCTGGAATTTTGCCTATCATCAGCCAAACATCAGAGTGTCCTACATACTTGAAATGCCTTTAGCTGGATGAGAGGTTCCCACTTTAACCTTGAGTTGAAGTGAATTCTATTAACAGATACTTTATACTGACTGAAGATTGCATTTTTACCCCTGGGAGTTGGAGTGGTTGTTGCCTTAAACACCAAGCAGGCAGAAAAAGCTTCACACTATATAGTTGTCTGTTTCTTCTTGGTATTTTTGTGCCTCCTCAAAAATGTAGTAATCTATTTAACTTTACCAACTGCTAGGCTAAATGATTGATGCACAGCTGTAAACCTGTTATGACCTGTCTTTTAAGCAACAAAATAGAATCTTGGGAAGATATTTCAGGCACAAATGTGTCCTGGTTATTTACCTGTTATAGCTCAGCTTTAAGCTCACACTTCTATATTTTGCCTCAAGCTAGGGCGGGGAGTCTTTACTACATTTCCCATACTCCCACGCAGTTGACTTCCTCTAAGGTTCTGCAAATGGTGGACAGTAGAAGCCAGAGGAAAGCATAAGAGGACTTTCTGCTTCCAGATCTTGTTAGAAAAGAGCCAAGACTCCAGCCTCTAGAATTGTGATACTCCCTGAACCCGTAGGCTACGCTCCTCTGAGGCAGCATCACTGGCCATCTTGTTGTTTGCTGACCAAACCAACACTGTGCTTGCTTACCTCAGAGGTCTAGGTTTCAGGTGTGGTGGGCTCCTCCTCTGAGATCTTGAACATCTTCCCCTCTTTCCATTCACAACTCTGGCCTAAGCATGACAGGTATTTCCTGCAGTTGCAGCCACCTGGGCCACCTCAGCCCGGTTGTGTTTGTTTCCTGTGTAACCGATAATTAGGACATCTCAGCATCCACTTTGCTCTTTTGTCCTTCCAACTAATTTCTTGTAGTGAAATTTTTCTGTTTTAAATCCTGAGCATAGGTTTTTGTTTTCTGGAGTGGTTATTTGCGCTGGATTTGCAAGCTCAACTAGTTTTTCAGTTGTTCTTCTCAAATTCATTTGCCACACCTTTCCTTTTATTGACTGGGTATGTTATTTTTCACTTTTTGCATTATAAAACTTGGTCAGCTGACTCGTGTTTCAGGAGAGCTTTCACACCCATATACTGTATCCAAATATTCAGTTTGCTAGCACAAGGGGAAATAATAATTTTATAACTCAACATTGTTAAAGTGTCAATATATGCCAAGTCTTTTCTAATCCTAATTATGTCAGGGAAATTAGATTTAGGATAGCAATACTATTTTAGAAGTAGGAAAAGGGATTAGAATATAAAACCTAAAAGGAGAGGTCAAAGAAATGGTTATTATTTGTGCAATGAAGACAGAGAAAAGGTGAATACTAGAGCTATGGATCATCTTATGGAAGTTAATAAATAGCTATTTTGCATATTCATCTTGAGATGGCACAGGCTTGCATTTCAGGGGGCTAACTGTAGAACAAAGGGTAAATAACAATGGATTCATTGTAGTGAACATTTGTTAGGGAAATGAGCTCCTGAGAAACAATGGGAACTTCTACTCTCTGAATGTAATAATAAAAAATAATAATAGATAGATAGCGTGTGTATTTATACTGCAAAAAAATATGGTTCACCCTGACGTGAGTTACTGGAGTCCAGCGGACGGCAAGGTATGACCCGCTAACCTCTGTATGGTTTTTTCAGGTCTCAGGACTGTGCACCCAAGGGTTTATGGTCTCCTCAGCTTTATTCACTCTCACCTCTTGCTTTCTTGGTGAAAGGCGTATCCAGGGATCTTTATTCAGTTGTAGGGGCTGCTAATTGATTTTAAAAAATGCATTTTGTTCCTGGTCACTAATTGACTGATGGAACAGCTGCTGGTCTGACAAAAAACACACTGAAAAGCAGTTCCCACTATGGGGTGGTCTGTTGCCAAACATGATTGCTTTTGCTTATCAACTGAAAAAAGTATACATTACACATTCCCAGAGATTGGGGTTGTGCTTTATTTAAAAATATTTCTTTTAATGTTTTAAAAATAATGTCAACCCGAGCAATCATTACCTAAGATGAATTAACCTTAGAAAATTATACAAAGAACCTAAAGTCTGTTGTCTTGAGCAGTTCTCAAGATTTCAAAGGCAGGAACCTGATTATCAAATAAATAATTCTTCAGATATTCAAAATTCAAAAGTCTAATGAGATTTCAGTTGGTTAATAATGAAAATAATAATTTTTGTTGTAGTCTACGAATCAGACAGACCGAGTCGCTACCTTTACAAGTATAATAGCATATTAGAAGTAAAAACTTCTACCACAAAGTAATAATCTATGTATTTGCCTCAAATATCTCCTATATAACACTAATTTATACTTGATAGCACTGGCTAGCATCTATTAATTAGTGTTAATAAATTAAAAACACAATAGTGATTGATGAAAATAAAACTTCATGTATAAGTGATATCAAATTGAAGGATACAGTTATAAATTAAGCAAATATTATGACTACCTTAGACATGAAGGAATGGTCTGAAACCTATATTCTGGCATCTTGAAGGAAGAATATATATACATATATATACACTTTATATATATATATGTATATATATTCTCCATATAAATATGTGTGTATGTATGTGTGTATATATATATATATATTTGATATTTTATTTGTCCTCTCTGCATAAATGAATTTCTTTGAACAATGGTGTTCACTGCCTTAAAAATAATTAAAACCACATATATGTGTAATTTATGGTAGCTATAGGGGTATGTAACAGAAAGATATTACCTTTTGCTGTATGAGCCAGCCAGAAAGCATCTAATAGTTTTTTAAAAATCATTAAATCCTCACTAGGCATGGCCTTTACAAATTTTGTGGCAAGCAGGAAGTGAAAGTCAATGTCAGTGTCTTAATTGATTTGTAGTTGATTTTCAGTTTCATTTGCGATCCTGTGGTTATAGCCGTAGAGACGTAAGAAGTGATATGTGCGACTCTCAGCCCTTTGTCTTACCTTTCCTCTGCTATCTAGGTAAGCTGTCACTGCCCTGGGAATTGGGAGGTCTATATTTTGGTGTGACTCTGATCTCCATAGTATGTGATATGACCTTGATAGAGCTTTTTAAAGGCTTTATGCCTAAATTGGCCTGTTGGTAAAATGGTTATATTAGTCCACTCTGGCTAATATAACAAAATACCATACATAAGGTGGCTTCCATATCATCTGAATTTACTTCTCACAGTTTAAGGGCTCAGAAGTTTAAGATGAATACACTGGCTGACTCCTGTCTGGCAAGGGCTTGCACCCTGCTTCCTAGAGGACTGTCTCTTGCTGGGCCTCGCATCATGAAAGAGGTGAGGGAGTTCTAGGGGTGGGGTCTCCCCTATGAGGGCACTAATCCTAGTCATGAGGGTTCCACTTTCATGGCCTAATCATCTTCCAAGCACCATACTTTTTAATATGAACTGGGAAATTAGGATTTCAACATACAGATTTGAGAGAGATATAAGCATTCAGTCCCTGTCCTATCTAAAACCTGAAGGGCTGGAGTTGTTGCTGTGGCAGAGTGCTTGCCTAGCGTGTGCACAAACCCTTGGTTTGATTCCCAGCACTGAAAAAAAAAAAGATGAGTAGTTTTAATTATTTTTTAAAGCAGTGAACACTGCCCAAATTCATTTATGCAGAGAGGGCAAATGTATTATAATTATCAAATAAATAGAAGTGGACTTTCTCTGTGGAAGGGTAGAAGGAAGGTCTGCATACCCTGAACACTGTCTGGGTCACTTCACTGCCTTGCCCCTCTTGGTTCCCTTTGGGATTTTTAAGATGCACCTGAGTGGAAGGGGCACCTACACAATCAGATGACCTATTGCTTCCTTCTAATTATTAGACAAAGTTTTAGCCTAAACCTTTTTATGATCTAGAAAAGCCTAAGGTTATTCTCATAACAAAAGTCATTTATAAATATACAGTAAAAATATTCAAATCACAGTGAAATAGAGAAATTTACTACTATATTTGTTTTGTCAGGATTTACTGGAATGAAATCCTTACACACAGAGCCCTGTGTATCTTCAGGTATGTGTCTGAAACTACAGAGGACCAGAAAGGTGCTGGGATCACAGGAAACTGTTCAGCATCTGACAAAGAAATTCCATTCAGTTCCACCCAACAGGCAGGTACGGAGCACCTGCTGTGCAGAAGGCATGATGTAAAACCACCTTCCCATGTCAGGTTTCCAAGGGTTATAAAAATGAATGACAGACTCTGTCTTCAATTTATTTTTGAAGCGCTCCCTGTCAAAGATTTTAACTTTCTTCATACATCTTGAGTGTAAGATACCTAGCAAAAAGTTAGCTTGAAGTACACGGAATAAAGAAATCAATAAATAAATGTCATCGGGTAGGTCAAGTGTCTTGTGGCTGTGTGTGGGCAATGTGGACTAAGGGTCAAGCAAAACTGTCCCTGTATGGAGACCTATTTTGTCCTTCTTGTTTATTAATGTCTATCCATCTATACTAATGGATTTAGCATGAAAGGAAGTAAGGTGGGGGTCGGGAAGTGAGGGTTACTAAATCTCAGACTTCCACTTTTCATTAATATTAATGCTGTCTTCAACCAGTGCAAGTTGGCACAATGCAGTCTAAAAGCTTAATACAAGAAAAATAGTTTTGATGCAGCCTTATTATATATTCATTGACATCAAGCATCAAATGGTCTCATATTACATCATGTGCCTTCACTTTTAATCCAATGAAGAGGAATCTCCCTTCAGTGTGAGTTGGCTAGGGGTGTGATTTTGGGTATTCCCATAGTGTATATGATTTTAACTTTTAAACAAATTTTCTACTGACTGACTTACATAAACACTGAATGAAAACAGACTTAACTTGTACAATGTAATTTATTTTGTAAATCAGTGTAAGTTGTACAATTTTTTTAGCTAGAAAACTCTTGGTTGCATTCCTTAAATTCAGTCATGAGCATCACATTCTTAGGGCCGCAATCACCAAGTAGCGCATGTACATCTGATTAGCTCAAAAGGCCCGTGGTCACGCCTTTGTGTGGCTAGCAATTCTGTTCAGAATTGCTTTGTGAAACGCAAGTTAAAGAAAAATGTATAATAATTATTCCTTGACACAAAGAACCTTAATTAAAAATCAAAATATTCTCTTATAAGGTTAGAATAATCTTTAAGATCAAGAGTGAGGGTCCAGAGAGGTTATGGGACTCGCTCAGAAGCACTCAGTGTGTAACTGACAAAGTTGGTTCTTCAAGGCCTCTACTACTTTTCTGGGTAGTAGTCTTTATATTCAAAAGATTTCTTTTATATTACCCTCAGCTATAATCTAAGATTTAGAGATCCATTTTATCTCCTGTAGTGCTAGAAGAAAAAGCAAAACAAAAGATTAAGCGTGTTTTCACAAGCCTAACCCGCTTCCACTGCAGCTACTGCTGCATCTGCCCTTTAATTTACCCCTCAGTCTCTTTACTCCAAAGCGAACTGAAATATAGCTGATGCCAGAAATAAAGCAAGAAACTAAGGTTTTCTATAAAAACCTGTAAAACAAATTTGAATGAAAACAAATGAATACACTTTCAGCTTCTCCTCATTGCTCTTCTTCAGGCACAGTTTGCTTATTTTCTCCTGCAACATTAAGGGATCTGTACGCGGTGCCAGAAATGCGGATGTGTGAAGAAAAGACTTCGAAGGCAGAAGATTTTCTTTTCTGTCCTTTTTGCCCCTCAACCTAAAGAGACTGTTAGAATTTGCGAATGTTACTCCACCAGTAATGGTGTCTTCGTTCCCCTCCTGTACTAGGTTGTCTTTCCGGGGCTGGAATGTTAATCTGAGCGGTGTGTTAAGACGTGTGTCTGGACATGTGGCCAACTGTATGCAGCTTTAGGGTAGACTTCGCTAGGATGCTCATGTCAGAGTCAAACCAGGCAGGGACACGAAAAACAGGATTTCCAGTTAGCACTTCTTACTCTAAGTCCAAATTTAAAAGTTTACATGTAGATATTTTCCAAAAAACAAATGCAGCCTCCAAACACCTTAACTTTTAGTGCTGACTCAATTCAAAATAAACAACTATTTCCCTTCTATTTATGACATCAACATTTATAAGATATTATCTAGATGATACAGTTGCAGTAATTCTTCAGAGATAAAGAGGAAAGTTTGCTAAACTTGGAGAGCTTAGAGAGAGTTGGTAGATGATTTTTCAAAGTTCATATTTCTCTTTACTTTTAAGGGACAAAAGAAAGCAAAGCACAAAAAGAGAAATGGTTTTTAATACTGCTTGGAAAATGCAATATATATGTTCAAAATAGATGTTTCATTTGAATTAGTATTTACATGTTTTGTAAGCTCAAATAATATATGTTTTTCATTACTTTAGTAAAATTAAAGAATGGGCATTCAGCTATCTTTAAATTTTCATATTGCTCATGCTAGTTTAGGCACGCCAAATTGCTTTGGTGTAATAAATTCCTATACGAGTATCGCACAGATACTAAAAGACATTGTAATATTTTTCTTTTAAATGTGAATTGAAGGAAAATATTGATAGTTACATTTTTATGTCAGCCATTATTAGAATTTACTAATGAGAAACCTGACATGCTATTTCCTATTGATTTACTATGTTATATATTATAAGATGTTTTTGTATATTGCGGGTGTTAATTGCATAATGTTAAAAAATTCTTTGCAATTTCTTGTGACTTATGGGCCTGCCATGGGTGACTAGGTGTGGGAGAACTCTGGCTTCTGTGGACTTGTGCAGGGAAAAGATGTGTGAAAAGTTGAGGAAGGCCAATTAGAGAAAGGCACTGAGAAAAATTTTTTAAAAATCTGTCCTGCTGAGAGGCAGGCATTTTTTCTGGATGACAAATGTCTGGAGTTCTCAGTTTTACATAAAGGAGTGCTCACCCCCGGCCTCTTATCCCTTTGTCATGTAGGTAACCTAAGCTGCGGAAAAAGAGACCATCTGGAAAGAATGCTGCGGTTTCACAGAGGCAACGCTATTCTCTACCTCCCCTTCCTCTTCCTCTGCTTTATGGATGGCAAACGGTATTCAGATGACATGTTTGGGAATATTTGGTTTAGGAGATAAACTCTCAGGCAGTAACTGTGTACTGGTAATTTGGGCGTTTCTGTGTGTTTTATCACGCAGTTAAGAAGGTTTCTAGTGTGTGGGGGTTTTTTTTGTTTTTAAATGCTGAGCTTCCAAAAGCTTCCACTTAGTTTTAACTGAGGAACTTATGGGAACTTGCCACCTTGTGAGGTAAGTTAGACATAAATGTCTTATAATTTATATGTGAATGGCTTTTTATTATTTATAGACATAATTCTTTTTAGTACACTACGCTTCTCAGATATCATGGTCAAGAGAACAAATTCTTCACGAGTTTTTCTTGTAAATAAGAATTAAGGGCACTCGATGATGTTCAGGAGGTGAGGTACACCCTTATACTACTGTATCATTGCCCTATATTGGGGTTGTCACCTTCAATATCTTACTTGTGATGGTTTCAGGTGGACAACTGGGCCTCAGGAGGGAAAGCAGAGAAAATTTGCAGATTATTTTATCCTCAAAGAGGTATTTTTTTTTAACCAAAACAATGGGAGTGGAAGAAACATTTAGACACATAAATCTGCGGATGAACGCTACTCACGGTGAAAGTCATCCTCTTGGCAAGAATACTGTCTCTGAAAATCGAATCTGAAGGTAAAACAGACTGTGGGTGTGATTATTAAAACAATTGCCACCTCCTGGTGTAAAGTGATGTCAACAATGAACAATCAAAAAATGCCCTCTGCTTTGATAGAGTCAAGCATTAAAAGCTACCGTGAAATAGGATTGGACGGGACCTTTCATTTCGTATGAGAATTAATTCTCTAAATGCAGGAGGGGAGGCAGATTATTTCTCCCCCCCAGCAAGCAGAGAGAAACAAGTCTGCAGGAGGCTACTTTTGTCATCCTCTTTTGGTAGTGTGTACATGTGTATGTTTCCAAGTATCGTGGCAAATAGTCTGTGTCTTCTCCATTTAGTCCTATCAGAAAAGGAGAATAATGGCAGAATTTTCCGAAAGATTTATGGCTTAAAAATTTATACTTTTACATCTAAACTGTTATCTAAGGATTGATTAAAGGTCACATTTTTTCCAATTACAGTAAGAACTTTCTATCTGCACTGGTTTTCTCTATCAGAGAGCACTGCTCTGTCCTGGGCTCTTTCAGAACTCCTCAGGAAGAGCTCAGACACGTGTGTACTCTGTAGCAAACTTCGATCTTGAAGACTCTCTCTTCCCAGTGCCATTTGAATAGCCTAAATGTCAAACACTAAAGAGAATAAAAATAATTGGATATAATTGCTAAATGCCTTGAAGTGTGTATTGAAAAAAACTTTTGAAAATAGATGTTCTATAACTTAATACTTTGAATGCAAGAACTTACTGACCTTAAATGAATTAAAAGCAAAGAAAATACTAATTATGTAATTTTACATGTAAATTTCTACCTTTTGCATCTCATGAAATTATCCTTTGTGTAAAAGCTGTTAATATGCCTTCATTTAAAAAAATGCTGCACAAGGCAACGTATTGTATCATTGGTGTAAGAACCCGAGGGTGGGAATATAAACTAAGAGACATTAAGGTAATCTGTTCTAAAACAAATAACAGATTTGGGACGAGGGAAAGGAGAAAAGAAAGAGGCAAAAATGTATGTATGTATATATGTATATACATATGTGCAGGAGGGCTAACATGGTTCTACTAGTGTATTATATCACTTAATGCTAAGGAATAATTGATGACGGGTTATTCGATCAATCTTGTATGTCTGTATGTGTTATCCTGAGCACACACTTCGAAGATATTGATATGCAAAGCAGCAACTATTGCTAGTTTTTATTTTTTTACTATTTTTATTTTATTTTATTTTTTTGTCTTTTGTTTTCTGTTTTTTGTGTTTTTCTGTTGTTGAGATGATTGTCTGACCAATTTCGTATGTCTGTATCTGTGTTCATGTATATACACTTCGAAGATATCAGTAGGTAAAGCAACAACCATTGTTGAGTCCATGTCACCTTGTCTGTAAATCAGCTTTGATTGTACTATTTCTTATGCTAATTTGTGTTTGTTTGTTAATGTTTTTGTGCTTTTATTTTAAAAAAATTAAAAAATGCTGCACATTTACTGCTTTTTGAGCTCCTATAGTGGATAAAACAAATATAAGCCTGAAAAAAATTAAAGATTATGTAATCAATAACATATTTCTTCTCTGTCAAATTATTTTTTCCATGTACAAAATTCCCGTTTGATTTTTCATTTATTCAAAATGTCAGGATGATAGATGTAAGAGAGTAACCAAATAACCAGGGAAATCTCTGCCTAATAATATTCAATATAAAGATTCAGAATGATGCTTCATGATGGATTAAACTTTCCACTGTTCTGCCTCATTAGGATTCTCCCAATTTGACCCAATGCAAACCTATTACTTAATATATATATCTAACAGTAAAACTGCATAAGTGTTCACTAGTACAACAGAAGCTAAATGAGCAGCTTCAGATAATTTAATTAAGTTGTAGGTCTTCTAATATAATTCCATAAGTATGTGAACTTTTAACTTGTGTTAACTCAATTTCCTTATGCTTTCATTTACCATTTGTTGGGGACATTACAGTGATTAGCCAAAGTCCTTCCAGCTCTTAATGTTCTCCATAAATTTTGATTTAAATTGACTGTCACTTTCTCACTATAATAAAGTAGATATTTGACATCTCAAAAAAGAGAACTGTTCTAGGATATTACATTATCAAGGAGTAGAAACTTTTTCCTCTTATTGCACAAAATGCACATAAATTACCCTTAATAAAGGCCATTAAGAATAGTCAAAGTGAAGTGGGTGGAGTACTACATATTCATAGCCATGTCTACATTTCAGCATTTCTTGAAAAAAAAAAATCAACCCAGCACTGAAAACATACATGCTCTCATGTCCCTATGTAACTGTGTACTTGATAGCTACCAGTGTCTGCTTGTCTGGTTGGTCAGCATTCAGGCACTCTCCGAATTAAGGTAGGAGAGCAGCTGCTTTTATATTTTTCTTGACATAAGCAACATGTGTTCATCAAATGAGCTGAACTCAAATACACCACTTCCTTAGCTCGGATAAAGGGGCAAATTATACAACTGTGCCTTGAAAATCATCAAAGAATACATTTATTCTTGAACTAAGCCCAGAATAAGTGAAATTATGCTTCCATAGTATATAGGTAACACCAGCTTCCTTTAGTTTCAAAAAAGTAACCTGGTCAATAAAGTTTCATTATTGTTGATTACTCTCACAGAAGTTATCTAGATAGTCCAAAAATAGAGGCCTCAGCTCAGTGCCCAGAGAGACCTAAAATTTTCAGATTCAGCGTTGAATTTTTGCACTGAATGAATCAAAAAGTCTTTGAGGACAACCAGAGCTCCTTACAAGCATCAGATTTCTTAGCACCTATTCAAAATGAGTATTACTTTAAGTCATAGTACTATCAAACTTTATGGAGGACTGTGATATGCTCAGTAATTTATAAACTTTCTTAACCTATTCACACAACTCTGAAATTAGCAAATGTTATTATTCCCAGTTTACAAATGGAACAGTTAAGGAACTGTGACATTAATTCAATTATCAAAGGTGGCAACCAAAGCAGCTCAACTTTGGACTCAATACTCTTAGCCATTACACTAAATTAGTTTGGTGATAGCCCTGTTTTATTTACTGGACTGCATTACAGTTGTATTACAGTAAGGCTTCCATATTTACTTATAAATACTGAAATCTGTATCTATCTGTAGCTACATCGCTATCTGTATCCCCATTCATATCCATACCCATGTCTGTATTAGTACCTGTCTGTGTACCCACAGCATGCTGGGGCATAAACCTAGGGCCTCACACATGCTATGCGGGTGCTCTACCACTGAGCTACCTGTCCAGCCTCTTTTTATGCTTTATTATAGCACAAGTAGCATATGACTATAGGTTTGAACAATATAAACGATCCAAAAGAAGAAAATAAAACTCATCATTTTTACTTTGTAGAGATTTACTACATGCAGTGTTTCACTTTATATTCAATTTTTTCTTACTTGTTTTAAAAATAAGCATTTATACAAGGGATGTTCTTTTGAAATCCAGCACTTGACTTAATAATTGAGTGTGATCATCTGGTGATGTCTTGATAATATATTTCATAGCATCATTTTTAAGAGCTGTGTAATTTGATATTTTGATTTGGAAAGAAGTCATTTTACATCATCATGCCTCAATCTGAACTTCACATCTGATCTCAGGTGAAGCTACTGCACATTCCACCCATTTTCTAGAGAGTCTTAGAAATGTGGGTTAGTCAGAAGGTACTTAGTGTGTTGCCTGAACAAATGCTGGTGTGCACTTAAATGAGTCTCAGTATTCAAGCCATTTCTCCTTCTCCTTCTCCTTCTCCTTCTCCTTCTCCTTCTCCTTCTCCTTCTCCGTCTCCTTCTTCTTCCTCAGTATTTACATGATTAAGACAAGTGAATATTTTACACACAATAATCTTGTGCTCATCTAACAATGGCAGAGTGAGGCCTTGGGAAGAAGGGACAGAGGACTCCTGACCTTTAGTGGGGAGCCTTGGTCAGTCCAGTTTCTTTTACTTTCCTGGCTGACTGTGCCTGAGGGTGAAAGGAAGAAGTGACATCTTTAGCGAGGCCTCCCTGGTCAAATGCAATCAGATTGACTGAAAGCTCTGATTTTGTCTAGAGGACTAAACAAAATTCTCCTGTTAGACAGCATGCACTGGCCAGAGAAATGACTGATGAAGAGCCATTCTACACTATTACTGGACAACAATTTCAACATCTCATTTAAAACTGCAACGAGCTAAGGAGGTTTTTGAATTATGTATTAAAGTCAACTTCCAAATATAACTATAGTTGAGTATTTCCATAACATCAATGTCTACAAATCACAGCTGTTGCTCTCTTATTTGCTGGTCTGGTTGTCACTTCCTATAACTTTTCACTCTTGATGCTGGCATTCTAGCACCCAATATTGAACTTTCAATATTAAACCACCTTCCACCTCCTTGCTCTTCATTCTCTGTCTTGAGCCATTAAAATCACCAAGATCTCCAATTTTCCTCAAAGTACACGAACTCTGTCTGCAATTTTGACGAGAGCACAAATTGTTACTCATTGTCCAGTGGGGAACACTTAGCTCTATCAACCTTTCTCCAGTATCAAAGCCTGTGTTAGACTTTCATAATAATCACTAATGGAAGTGGTGGTACCCACCGCAATCTTCAGATTCATCAAGACCAGTGCTCAGAAGACTCCCTGGGGACTTAGCTGCTGGTGTTAAGAAAAGGTCTTGGAACCTGAATCACTTCACAAACTAGTTTCTTTCCAGCAAAAACTTTCCATTCTTCTCCATCCCCATCCTTTCTTCCATTCATTTCTCCAGCAAATTGTATAAAACATAGTTAGTATCATTGAATATATAAATTATATAAAACATAGTATCATTGAATAATTAACAGGGAAGAGACTAGCAACTGATCTCACACTGACATACCTCCTCAAGTAAGTTTTCCATAGTTACCAGAGGGATCATTTTTAAAAATGTAAGTGTGGTCATATTAAAATTTTTATGTGGTTTACGAGTAAGCTACTAATTGTGCCAGTTAATCTTAACTGTCAACCCAACTAGGTCAACAGGCTCCTGTGAGAGGATTGGATCATGTGGGTGTTATGGCCATGAACGTGTTAATGCACTGATGTGCTGCTAGGAGGGGGCCAGCTGGAGTTGGATCACTGGAGGTGTGTCTTTGGAGTCTTTGGAGGACATGTCTCTTGCAGCGTTCTTCCTCTGTGTTCTGATTCTGGTTCCCATGAGTTTCATTTTTTTTTTTTTTTTTTTTTTTTTTTGGTGGTACTGGGGATTGAACTCAGGACCCTGCGCTTGCTAGGCAGGTGCTTATTCCACTGAGCTATATCCCCAGCCCACTGGTTCCCATGAAGTAGGCAAAATTTGCTTTTTTTTTTTTTTCTTTTTTGGCGGTACTGAGGATCGAACTCAGGACCCTGTACTTGCTAGGTAGGCGCTTATTCCACTGAGCTATATCCCCAGCCCCAAAATTTGCTTTATCATGCACTTCCACCATGGTGCTCCTGTCTTGGACCCAGTTTACAATGGACTGAAGCTTCTGAAACTGTGAGCCACAATTAAATGACTTTGTCTTGTCAATGTCGTGTTAGCTGTCTTGTGCCACTGATGAGAAAGTTCATGCATGGTTACATCCCAGTTTGCTGGGACTGTGTCAACTTCTGTTTGTTATAATAATAATAATTTTGACTTCCAAGTCTGTTGTGTTTTAGAGAATAAATAATATGCTTATATCACCTGTGAGGTCACACTTCAACTAGCTCATACGTATGGTGGTAGCTCGATCATTTCATGTTAAAGCCACCTTGCCCCTCCCTTCTAACTTCTGAAGGCACTATACTTCTTCCATTGGGATCTTTGCTCATGCTTTTCCCTCTTCTAGACTGTTTGCCTATCTATCTATCTATCTATCTATCTATCATCCTTTGTTATAATACTGCAGGGTCTTGCCCATTGTTATGGTTGATACATTGTGTCAACTTGGGGAGTCTAGAGGTTTGGCTGAGTGATTCAGCAGGAAGCCAGGGTGCTTACTTTGTATACATCCTGAGCCTGAGGAAGAGGAGGGCATGGACATTGTGTGAGAGCTACATGCCTCCTGGGTGGGGGTAGGCTGTTTACAAGGTAATGGAGAAAAAGAGGCTGTTTGCAGCCATTCCTCCCTTTTGCTGGTTGTTTTGCTGTGCTCTGCTGCCATGAACAGTTTGCCCTCTGCCATGTGCCACTCTGCTTCAGAACCAGCCAAGTATGGACTGAAATCTCCACAAACTGTAAGCTAAATAAATCTTTCCTTCTTTCATTTTGGGTGCTGGGTATTTTGTCACAGCAACGAAAGGAAAGTAACCAAGACACCCATCCTGGACAAGCATTTTATCTTTGAGCAGTATTCCAAATCCAGGAATGTTATTTAAATCTTTCTTTACTTCTGTCTAAATTTTACTCATTCTTCAGCACCCATTGGAAAGCAAACTCTATGAAGGTAGCAACTTGTGTTTGTTTAGATACCTAGCATAGTCATATGCTTAAAGTGATCCCTGGATAAATATTGGCTGAATAACGCATCTTGACTCAGGCATTACTTTCTTGTGAAGCCTTTCCTTTCTGTCATTATCTTAGGGTTTGTTTGCTTTCTCGCTGAAATGTTATAAACCCATGTACTTTCTTTCTGAGCACTGATCATACAATCAGCTATTCACTGGACTTACTTTGATGAAATCAGGGATTGTTCCCATTTTGCTGATTTCTGTGTCTGTATCACATACTACCTTTATCTAAAAATGTATTAAATAAATAAATCAACAAACACAATGAGAAAAACACTACATGAGACATCTCAGCAACCTTAAGAGATATTAGATTTGCTGTTATACTCTAGAAGCTTAAGTCCGAGAGGGGAAATGAAAATATGCAAGTAGGTATCAGTATAAAATGATAGACTGATTCATAGAATTTTACTATGAAGGATCTCAGAAAGATTACAGATAAACCCTAACTCATCAAAGCAGCATTAAGTCACCATCATGTAACAGCAGTGACAGTCATGAGGCATCTGGATAACAAGTGTGTGTAGACCTACAGAAATTGAAAAATACTGCTGTGTCTTTGAATAGTGGAAAGATCATGCAAATAACGAATTTGAATTAAATTTTAAAAAATTTATTTTCTAACAACCATTAAGTATCTATTATATAATATTAAGAATAAGACCTCTGTTCTTATTCTTAATAAGATTAAGGGTTGGAAAACAATTCCCTTGAATCTGATTTTTTTTTTTGTATTTTTGAGAAAGGGTCTCACTATGCAGTTCAGGATGACCTTGTAGCTCACCTTGTAGCCCAGCTTAGTGTCAAACTCACAAAGATCCTCCTGCCTCAGCCTCCTGAGTGCTGAGATTACAGGCATGAGCCATCACATCTGGCTCCTTGAATCTAATCTGACCTTGTTTTTGTAGCCAGTTTTATGGCCACGTGGTAACACCCACTTGTTTACCTCTTGTCTGTAGCTGGCTGCTGTCATAATACAAGGGCAGAGCCGAGAGGCTGCATGGAGAGCATGTGGCCCATAAAGTTAAAAATACTCTTTGGTCTTTTATAAAGGGTTTGTTAACCTGGAAGTTAAACTTTGAAAGTTGAGTGGGGAAAACAGCAATAAAATTCCAAAAATATTTCAAGATATGAGTTTAGAAGAGCTATATAGGAAGATTCCTGGTGGAAGAGTGGATGAAGTTTGGTCAGTTCTCTGTGGCTGTGGATTCCACGTCTGTGGATTCAATCAAGTGAGGCTGGGAAGTACTTGAGGCAATACTGCATCTGTCTTGAACATATACAAACGTTCTTCTCTTTCCATTATTCCTTAAATAGTGCAGCACAACTGTTTACATAGCATTCCATTCTATTAGGTATGAAAAGTCATATAGAGATGATCTAAAGCACACGGGAGGATGTGGGTAGGTTGTGCTCGAGTATCACATCATTTTACACAAGGGATTTAAACATGTGCAGGGTTTTGGGTCTGTGAGGAGTCTTGGAGCTAACTTTAAACAACTTAACAGGGCAAGAAAGAGAACCCTGAAAAAGGATGTGACTGGTGTCGTTAAAGGGCCATGTTCAGTGGGAATTTAATTATGAAGAAGGAAAAAGGGAATACATTACAAATTAAGGTGAGAATGCGGGAGGGAATATGTCTTATTTGCAGGAAATACATAGAACTTCTAGTCTGGACTACAGTTTCCCACTGGGAGTTCAAGGTGAAAAGCTTATCGACTAAAGATAGGGAGGCTGTGCAGACAGCCTTGAGCGCAGGGATGAGACATTTGAAATTCACCAAGTAGGCACAAGGGACACTTTGAAGGTTCTTGTGCAGGTCAATGATATGAAAAAAAGGAATAGATGGTTAGAGTCTAGGTCTGATGACCTGGGATTGGGAGGGACCGGGGGACCCTGGAGACAGTCTCTTGAAGAGGATGAAAGAATTGAAGATCTGAGAGCAGATTTAGTCCATAGGTTTTGCTTTACCCATCAATTGCTTGAATATTAAAAAAAATTAGCTGTTCACAGGTAGGTAAAGGATATTTTTGCATACAATCTGGATTTTTACTGCTTTTTAAAAATCAGGCTATTCTGGCAACATATGCCTGCATTTTTGTGGGGCAACCATGCTTTGGAGCTGCGTTGCACCGCGAGGAGTTGTCAGGACAAGCCCCACTCTGGCCGTCTTTAATCCTGTAACATAACCCCTGTTGCTGCTGGACTCTGTAGCCTATTATGCTATCACCTGGGCGTAAGTTTGAAATAGTCTTTAATCAGAATGGAGCCAACACAGTCACCTTTCTTTTCACGCCCTGAACTTTTTTTTTTACATCTACTGACTGTTCTTTGTGAAGCTTTCTGAAGACTCACCTCCTTTAATTTTAAATGCTGGGGAATTGTACATGTGCATTTGTGTGTGTAGGTCTGTCATACACTCTTAATTGGAGTGTGATAGATCTTGTAAGCGAACATCTGCCTTGAGGTCATGATCTCCAATTTAATTCCACTGTGGCATATCTTTCCCTTTTATCCCTCATTAATTTCTCACAGACCACATTTCACCTGCAAACCAAACATGCTGACCCACTCCACCCTGTTGCCTAATATTGTAGCTTCTATCTCTCTTGCTTGCACAACCACAACACCTTTTGCTTATGCTTTTCAGTAGTTTTACTTTTAATTCCATTTGAAAGAAAAACTGTTTCTTCTAAGGAAGTGTTTTTAGACAGTAGCTTAAGTTTTATTCCCAAGTGGATTCTTAAAATTCCTTCATACAATGTTTTTCTCCCTTGGCCTGGCTGTTAAGAATAGGATACCACAAATTTCTGTATAACTATGGATGATATGTGATTCAGGGTGGAGGTGAATGCTATAGAAGGGCAGTCAATCTGTTACTACTCCTGAGGAGCTTGGCAGTCCCACCACAGGCCTGCCTGGGACACTGGGCTTACTGTGACCCTGCTGAGCAAGCATTAGAGATACATGTCGATGTACAAAGCCTGGTTGTGATCAGGTTACTTGTGTTTTATGTTTCAAGATAAATGATGTGGCCTTTGAAGAACAGTTAGACCAGAATCATGTGTCAAAAGCAGGTCTGAGCAGAGCTAGGACTCTGCCAGAAGACTTAATAATAACTACTTTTTAGTGTTTTATTAGCAGTATATGTTATATAATTTTTGAGCTAGTGAGTACCAGAAATTTAGGGGAAGCTTTATGCTAATTGGAAAAGGCTAACCACAAACCTAATTCTGTGACTTCAACTTCTTCCTGCTTTGTCTGCAAAGTGAAGAAGCTAAAATAGATGATCCTAGGGGGTGCTCGTGCCAATCTGTGAATGCAGAGGTGGGGAAAGGAGCTGTGCTTGTCCATAGGGAATCCCAAGTTTTCATGCAGGTTTGGCCAGAGCCAAGATTGCCTGGACCAAGAAGCTCCTAAAAGCCCCCATTGTTTACTGAAGGAAGGGTTGAGATGGGGCAAACCCAGTAGTTACACAGAAAGCCTGCATGAAAAAGTGAGGAAAAAAGTTCAAGATGTAGGACAGACCAAGATCCCTTTTGGAGTTCTTCAAACTCATGATTCAGCCCATCTGCCTTTTGGTTTTCTCTCCTGTTACTTGAGTATTAGTCAGCCTTGCTGCTGTACCCAAATTTCTCACAGTTCCGGTGGCTGGAAGCCCCAGACCGAGGCTGTTTCTAGTGAGACCTTTTCCTCATTCGCACACAGCTGCCTTCTCTCTGTGTCCTCACGTGGCCTGTCCTCTGTGTGTGCACAGAGCTGTCCCTGGTGCCTCTTCCTCTTCTTATTGTTTCCTTTTCTTTCTTTATATTTGAGGGTGTACAGGGAGTTGAACCCAGGGCTTTTACACTGATTTACATCCCCAGCCATATTTTGTATGTTGAGATAGGTTCTTGCTAAATCACTTAATTGCCCAGACTGGGCTCAAACTCACAGTTCTCCTGCCTCAGTCTCCCAGAGTTCTTGGTTTATAGGCAGGCACCACCACACCTGGCCTTGCTCTTTCTTTTTCTTCTAAAATCACCAGTCTTTATGGATTATGGCCAACTCACGATATCATTTAATCTTCATTACACCACGATGGGCCCTATTTATAAATCTAGCCATGTTGGAAGATAGCGTTTCAATATATGAATTATGAGAAGACCCAGTTAGGTCCTTAACATCTATATTAGAAGGCTGATATAAAATAAGACCATTGCATGAAAAGACATATGCAAAGCAGTTTATAGTGTTCCTGACCCAGTGTGGAACCCTGTCCAAAACTGTACATCCAATTCAAAGGTTGCATTGCCTTAAGAAAGAGTTTAGTCCCATGATACATGCAAAACAAAACAAAACAAAACAAAAGATAAAGCAATCATTAATAACTTTGTAGTTTCATATTGAAGGCCCTGCACCTGGTTATGCCTATGTCTTGGTTACTTTTTTCTCGTTGCTGAGACAAAATACCCAGCACCCAAAATGAAGAAAGGAAAGGTTTATTTAGCTTACAGTTTGTGGAGGTTTCAGTCCATACTTGGCTGCTTCAGAGGCAGAGTGGCACATGGCAGAGGGCAAACTTCACGGCAGCAGAGCACAGCAAAAACAACCAGAGCAAAAGGGAGGAATGGCTGCAAGCAGCCTCCTTTTCTCCCCTACATTGTAAACAGCCTACCCCCACCCAGGGGGCATGTACCTCTCACATAACCTCCATGCCCTCCACTTCCACAGGCTCAGGATGTATACAGAATAAGCACCCTGGCTTCCTGCTGAATCACTCAGCCAAACCTCTGGACTCCCCAAGTTGACACAATGTATCAACCACAACAGCCTATTGTAGAGGCACATTTGTCTCTTTAAGCATTATTTCCATTACTTCATTTCTTTTTTATTATCAAAAAGCAGAGGTTTATTTGGATTCTAGATTTAGTTGACTTTTCCAGTCAAGTAAAATGGATTGGACACTCTTATCCCTGTACTTCACTAGAGGTAGAGCTCTAGGAGTATCCCTGATGGACAGCTGTCCATTCCTCCAGAGAATGGAGCCAGATCATATGCTCATCTGCGGCTTGCTACTCGATATATACATGACATCTATATTACTGTGCCCCGGGAGAAATAATGGAGAGCCATTATATAACTGGATAATAGTGGAAAAGTACCCCAAAGGCAGTTAAGCAGTAAGAGCATATTCATGAAAAGAAGGGCATTAAAGAGAAGACTACTAGATGGCGTGAAATGGCTTCAAGCTACATAAAGATAACCAGACTTTGCCAGCATGCTCTATTATTTTAACTGAAATGAGCTTCTAATGAATAATAAAATTTCTCTGCAATGTGTTGACACTGGCTTAGACACTAGTGATTTTTTTTCTTTGCTTCTAAGTTCTGGAAATCTTTTGAATATGGCTTTAGGTTTCTATAGCCATAAAGACACATTGAAAACCTCTGAAGGGTAATCATCAGTTCAAACAAGAAATAATTAAGAAAAAATATCAAAGGTGTCAATATTAATGATTTAAAAATATCGTTATACTCATCTACAATTATGGGGCTGGATAAAGAGGTCTAGGCACAATTTGACTGTGCAAGAAAATTGCATGATTAGGCAGGGTCCTGGAGATAGCTGAGCAGGTGTTAGAATAATTGCAACTATTCACACATGGAGTTGCTGTTTCTGAGATAACCCAGAAATTCCCACCTTCAGAGTGGGTTTATTTGTACCAAGCAGTATGCAAGTCACTGAGTAAAATGAGGATATATTTTAAAAATAAAATAACTACTTTCACTGAAATATAAATATTCTCTTAATAGTGTCATCTTCCTCGATCTATTTCTGTACGGTTTTTTTTCTCTTGAAAAATTGGGACCAGTGCTTTGGCTATTGAAGCTTCAGATGCTAGAGTTGGCTTTGGAAATGGGTCCTGAGGTTTCTGGGCTCACTATCAAAACAGAAGCTAGTGCCCTGGCTAAAGGGAAGTGAATGGAGTTCTGAGGTTGAAGCCCTCAGGAGAGGAAGACAGCACTGCAAAATCCCAGCAGCAATTCCCAAGGCATGTTCTACAGAGGAACCAGGAGTCAAGCCCGTAAGTGGGGGAACAGACACAGTGGGAAGATACGCTCGAGTTATGGAAAGGATGTTGAACAATGTCAATAACTTTGTGGTTACAGATGAGCGTATTTTTCAGATAGTACATTTCTTCATTATTAAGAATTATGAGAAACAAATCCCATCTCTCACAAGGTACTTGAGATTCAAGCACATTTTATTAACTTGGTTGCCTCTCCATCTTTGGATCTTTGCTTTTTGTTTGACTGATTTCTTGCACTGCTTTACTTTTCACATTCTGTATTTTCATCTTGTGTACACACACATTAATCTTTTATTTAAAACCTTCTACCTGTAAGTTATTATCTGAGACTTTAGAACTGTGCTCAAATAAATAAATGCTTTGTCTCCCCATCAGGCATTTGCAGTGAAGGAGAAAAGTAGACGGGAACAGGACAAATGGCCTAAGCTCCTGCCCACAGCGGCCACCTGCCTTGCACTCCGCCACCGCTCTGAAATTCACTCTGTAGAGTTCCTTTCGGCCCCATCCTGCACTGGACTACGATGACATGTCTGGTGTCTCCACTAAGTTTGCAGCCCCCGCCCAGAGACACTCTTAGCTTTCTTCGGGCTTTCACACACTCATATTTAACCTGCACCTCAAGTCTGACCTCTGGAAAGCCTTCCCTGACATCACAGCTTCACGCCAGTGCTTCCAAATACTGTGCTGTATTATTATGCCTTGCATACAGGGGCCTGTTAAATGGGCTGTCTTTACCTTATAAAAGAGGGAATGGAAACCTCTCCAATCAGATGGCCCAATCCCCTGATGCTTGTGTTTGCTTGTTTATCTGTGTATTTTCCTGAGGGGTGTTCTAAGTTTTGATAATAAGAAGAAACAACAAACATTGACCCGGTGTATAACGCTACTGGAAAACTACAAGTTTAAAGGGTTTTTCTACTATACTAAGTTTGGTGAGAGGAAAAATAAATATGGCCCGCATATTTCAGTTGAGGAGCCCAGGAAGGAGGCATTAGTGATGTATGGCAGAGGGGGCCATTAGAAATTGCTAGAAATTTGGTTCTAATCAGGCACCATTGCTGGTCTGTTGCAATTTCAGTGAGCAAACCAAGGGCTGAGGAACAGAAAACTGAAAATGTCAAATTTATTTTATGATGCTATGGTACAAACAATGTGATATAACACCAAAGTATTATCCAATAAAATGTGGATACTTTAATGGCATGAGATAGAACCACTCAATTCCCTAGGAAAGAATTGGTACTGTTACTACTTCACTGATCATGTTCTTTTCTCAGTTACCTCTGCAAATTACGGACATGGAACTAGTTGGTTTTCATCAAGATTACCCTCATCACGAAGTTTTTCTCCTTCTTGCACTGAATTTCAAGTTACGAAGATTGTCTAATGTGTGCTGTGTTTTATTTCATTTCTGAGTACTTTCTCCTATATTGTATTCTCCTAATTTTTGAATCTCTCTTCTATAAGAAAGCTTGTGTGAAGCCTAACACCTATTAATTTGTATCAATTTATAACATTTATATCACTGTAGTGTGAAATGTTTATTTTAATATTAGGACTCAGATTCATAGATAATGCATATTGTTTTAATATAAATCATTAATATATTTATTTATATTTTATTCTCCAAATCTTTCATATTTATAGAATATTTCTCAAGTATTTTGTAGAATTCATTAAAATGTATTACCAGCAATGTGTTTTTATTTATAACATCTTTGTGCATATAAGGCCTGTTAGGAAAATATGTTAGGAAACTTACAATAAACGGAAAGGGAAGGCTTATATTCTTATTTAAAAGTTAATTAAATATTCTTTAGAGAATATGGCAGTGGAAGCTGTTTCCATCAAGCAGAGAAAATATTACATTTCTTAATTTTTTTCATATTTCAGCTTCATTAAGACAATTTAATTGCTATAATGAAAACTTATTCTTAATTCTCATCCTAGGGACCAAATGCCATTTATTGCTCTGTAAAAGCAATCTAGGTTTAAAAAAAAATGTGATTTGTAATGAAATTCCACATAGAAGTGGCTTTTTTTTCTAACTTCAAAAATATTCTCTCTTCTCATTAGCCACAAGAATAGGAACAAGAATAGGAAGAACAGGAGGGAGAACAAGAATAGGAAGCTTCTCACAAAGCCCCCATGGCCACTGTCACCCCTGGGTATTATAACTATTGTGCAAATGAGTGAGCATAAGCATACATCTTTGTCCAGCTTATTCCCTGCTCCAAGTCCGTTGAAAAGATACCTTTTTCTTTGGGCAGCATCTGGCAGAATGAACCTAGGCTAAGGGGTTAGAGTGAGGTATGTTCAAAGTCTGACATCACTCTGGTAGTCACCACTTACAGAACTACTGAAACACCCTGAGCCTCAACTTCTGTGTAAGTCAGGTTTAGCATCACTGGCTGTCTCAAGGGGTTATCTCAGGGATGGTACCCTCACCATGGTGTTTGACTTGGAAGATGTTCCGGAGATTGCCAGTTCCCTTTCATGGCGGACAGCACCATACAGTAATACAATGTAAAGAATGACAGCTACAATCATGATAATGTGATTGCATAGGGAAAAAAAATGACTATAAAAAAACTTAGAGAAATCAGAGTGTCCATTCATGTTAACCTAAACTTTTAAAACATAATTAAAACATGTTTTAAAGTATGTAGATTCAAATCTGCATAGACCAGAAATGGTTAGTCCCTATGCAGAGTAAAAGTCCCACCACAGCTGACAGGCCTCGGAGAAATAACTACTGATCCAACCAGAGTTGACTCCACCTGAAGAGGTAGAACTAGGCTTCTGCATGTAACTTAGAGTGCTTAAAAGCCCATGTGGGGTTTCCTTTACCTTTGGCAACTCCTGGGATTTGACATAGTCAAGATGACTAGTCCTTAATTATTGCTTTGGGTTGTAGCTCTTGAGAACTTGGTCATGCACATTATCCACTGAAAATTACACTGGCTTTTTATTTGGGCTCCAACTCACACCAAATGTGCAACGATGTCTTTGCAGCCTTCACCAAGAGTTGCTGAACTCTGGGTGGGGTTTGGAGAATTCATTTATGACATGAGTAAGTTGCTGCTGTTTCCTGCTACCCAGCACTATCCGCTCTACAATGAGCATTTCACTCACCTAAGATCTGCCCTGTCCACGAACATCATCTCTGGCTTCTCTGGTCATATGTCAGCATCATTTTATCAGTGAGCAAAGAAGGTAATATGTCTAAAAGTTCCTGAGAGGGATGTTGCCAGGTGCTCACCACTGCAGTCTCACTCTCTTCTGTTCATGTCCAAAGAGCTATGGGAGGACTGAGCACAGAGGAAGACAGGCAAAAAGGACACTCAGACTGATCAGAGATAAGAAGGCATCAGAGCTCAGACACCCATGTAGGTCCTGGCAGAGCCCGGTTTGTGGGAGGAGATATTACTGAAGATAAATGGGTGTCCCGTATTCAAACCTATATTTTTATTAGGATCCTAATTTCACTGGAAACAAAAACAAACAAATAAATATTAGCCCTAGACAGGTAGTCACGACTCTTAAATCTCCATTCTTAAATTTATTTCCTAATGGACTCATTTTAAATCACAATTCTAGGTGGTGGCAAAACCTACACTAGAGTCCCAATCTCTTTATGATTGTTTCTGTTATTGTTCTTACTACTAGTTACCATTTATAGTTTGCTTATTGTTTTCAGTGTGGTATGTTAAATACTTTATGTACATAAAAACATTTGAGTTGTCTTAAACAAACATTTCTTCAAAGAAGATCTACAAATGGTCAACAAGCACATGAAAGCATGGTTAGCCTTATCAGTTAGGGAACCGCATGTGAAAATCTTAGTGAGAAAAATCACTAGCATGATTGTAGTATAGAACATGGGGGAAAGTGTTGGCATAGATGTGGAGAAACTGGAACTTTGCACATTGCTGGTAGAATGTAAAATGCTGCAAGCTTTTGTGAAAAATACAGGTGTTCCTCAACAAGTTAAACATAGACTTATCATGGGACCCAGCAATTCAAGTTCTAGGTATATAATCTAAAAATTGAAAACAGGTACTCAAACAAATAGATGTATGCAGGTGTTCATAGCAGCAGTATTAACAGTAGCCCAAGCCACACATTAGAATCCTAGTCCTATCCAACAAAGTTGATATCTATCCTCACTTAGTTCTGCTGAATTATCCAGGCAGAAAAATGGCTTCATATCAGTCAGCTAAAGGGCTATGAAGTACCCTGCTTCACCCTCTTCTCAGCCATATAGTCTTCCTTTTGTATTTTGTTTCAGTGTGGCACCGACTGCTTAAGGAAATCCAGGGAAAGAAATTGGAGGCAAGTTCTTGAGCAAACAAGTATGAGGAGCTGAGCTATACCTTAGCTTTCTTTGCCTTCCCTGATTTGCAAATATGTATCTCAAAAAATATACCATCAGGAGTTCTGTTTTTGTTTTTTCTCCAGTGACTGCTGTATTAATAATGTAGGGAAAGCCTTCAGTGGTAGAGTTACTGTGTGAGTTAGCCGTGTAATCAAACCAGAAAGCACCATTTTCTTTTCCAAACACTTGTACAGCTGTGTGAAGCCCATTTCATTTCATGTTTAGTCAGCCTTGGCCGTGCTAAACTTCCTTTTCCAGTCTCAAGTATAAGGTTTACTTATTTAATTTAATTTAATTTATATAAGATAATAAAAAATAAAAGAGTCAGAAATGATACAGAATTTCAAAAAAACAAGATGATAGGAATTCAACAACGGTTGTTATACTGCACACTGTTGTCTTCAAAGTAGTTCAGATTGTCAGATATAAGCATCTAAAATTGGCCAATAAAAAAATTAAGCATGAACTCTAGGTTTTCTAACCATTTCTCTATACAGAATTTTTAAATGGGTCCCCAGTGAAGTCAATGAAGGCAAAAGTCTTTGTCTAGCTTTCAAGGTCATCCATAACTTTCCAGATTCCTTTCCTGTGACTGTTTTATGGGAAGTTAAATTGGATTTTTTTTAACCTTTTAAATAAATCATAATAGAAGGTAATACTAACTACTCTTTACTTGTATTATTTTATTTAAATTTTACAACATTCAATTAGGAAAGTATCATAGCAGTGAGACTGTGAAGGTCAGGGGCAGAATTTGAACTCAGGTCTCTGTGGTCAAACTCATGCTTTAAGTAATTGATTTTGATCTTGCTCTTCACTTTGCTTTATATTGTTGGCTCCTGCGATACTTAATGCCAATTCCAAGTGTGGTTTCCTTTGCTCTTTTCTGCTCTTCTCTGATATTCTTGGATAGAAGAGAAATTGGGGGTCAATTTCTCTTCTATCCAATTCACATAAAAGACAAATATTTTCTATCCATTGCTGGCCTTTCTCTCCGCGTACTTCTAATTACCACACTGCTAATTCAGGGACGGAACTAAGCAGGTTTTCTAAGTGTCTCTGCTGCAGTGTCTTGCTGCATCTCTGACCTTGTCTCGCACAGGACTTTTCTCACAACAGGCATTCATTAGTTATTTGTTCAATGATTCTCATAGATTACCTGCCAGGGAAATGATATCGTTATATGGATGTGTTTGTTAAAGTTGTTTATAAGAATAGATTTTACCTCTTTAATCTTTTATTAAGTATAATGTTTGACATCTTGGGAATATTTAAATAAACAGGTTGAATATTAGGAAAATGTTCCTATTTTAATGTATAACTAAAGTGCCTAAAATCTTAAGTGCTAAAAGGTATCTTTACCCAAGTGCTTACTTGAACCAATATAAACACTAAAAGCAAAAGAAATTACTGTATGTAAATCTGTTACTTGAAACCTCTTATTCTCAGGAGTTTCATGATAGGTCCATATAGAGAAATTAATTTACAGGAGTAGTCAGCATAACTGTTAAAAATATGCAAGCGTAAACTACTATGCACTTTTTCCTTTGTGTGACTTCTGCATATTTCAACATTCAGTTCATCACCTTTAAGGTTTTCAGATTCACCAGCTGTAAGAATACCTATCAGATTCTAGCGCAGAACTAAAACTGAGGGTGTTGAAAATAAAGGCATCAGCACATTCTTGCTGAATTGTTTTCTCATGTGACTCATACTACTTAACTAACTTTTTCCTTGTGATTGTTCATTTATCATATCAAAGTTTCTTTGGACATCTGCATCTTTAAGTACAAAAGCACAGTCTGCCTGAAAAAGATCATTTGGAAACAAACTAACTCTGAGATTTGCGGTTATAATTCAAGACAATACTGGGTCCAGTCACTATGGATTTAGTTAAAGTCTTTTCTTCATTTTTGAAGACATAAAGCCATCAAATTTTCAATGTTAGTATTGTCTGTTTACCAAAAACAATTTCATTTACATAGAGCTCATGAAACTATACTCACAAAGCCCTTCTACTTAGTTTAGATCAGAGGGTATTCTTGATAGAGCTCTTCTCAAAATCACTTGGAGTCCAAAGTGTCTATGCAAAACCATTAATCTCAAAATGTGTCTAAATACTAACCTTGAGACAGGCTGCAATTTATCGTTCTCTGTGAAAGACAAATAGCTAGGGAAGCTTTGCCATTTAACCCCAATGCTTTCTTTGGTAGTGGTAGAAAGAAAGGGTTTTAAAAAATACTTTCTTGTCAAAAAAGACTATAAAAATCAGTCAATATGGTATAACTTAACATATAAAAATAATGCTATACATAGATGTTTTGGTCATCATGTTAAAAATGAATAAGAAAGTCTTTAAATTAATATACTTTCCAGAGAATCAGCATGAAGGTTATTTCACTGATTTTTATAGCTCAGATAGATAATATACATACATTTAATCTATTTTGACAAGGATGCTATTGGCTATGTCTTACTCTGTTTACACAAATACCAAATAGTAAAGGAGTCTCATTTACAAATGGGGGGCTTGTTCTCTTCCTTCTATCAGATTCTATCGGTTTAGGTACCTGATTATGTTGTACGTGTTTCACAAAATACATATAGACAAGTTAGCCTGAAAGTCTAGCCTACATTAAGAGATGCAAGCAAACATATGCTAATAATATCAAGGTGGACTGACAAGATAATAATGAAGTGTTGATGGAAGAATATACATAGATTTAGAAATTTTCAAAAGGGTTAAAATTCCAACAATGAAAATATTTAGATTTTCGCTTTAAAAGTCACAGAGGGATATTAGTAAGAGGTAACACAATTTCTGCTGACTTTTGTCAATGCAGACTATTAATGTAGGTACTTTGTAAAGCACTTTATAAAGTATTTGGGAGAGGATATACACCGGAAAACACACCTATAAACAACTTAGGCATCTTTTAAAATAACTTTTAGGTTTTTTCCCTTTCTGTTTTTGTGGTTAAAGGAGGAAGTACCACAAGGTAGAAAAGTGAGCACCAGGTAGCGTGGACCCCACCTGACCCAGGACTGCACCTGCGTTGACCTGCTGGTCTTACACATGCCACTGAAGTGACTTTCTGTTCGTAGATCACTATTTTTCTTTGGAACCCACTTTCCCACCAGCTGCAGCTCAAAGCCTGTATAGGGAACTAGAGGAGGCTGAAGTAAAAGCTAAAAATGAGCTCCAACACCATCTTATCTCCCTTTCATGCCTTCCTAGAAGGGGTCCTGGACACAACTCAAAATCACTTAAGCGCAGGTGTTTCATAGAAAACGACAATTGTAATGAATCTACTTGTGCAACGTGATCTGGTGAGTTTCACCCCACAGAGCATATTTAAAGTAAATCCTGAAACTTCAGAGACAGGTGATATCTTAAAATATGTAGCAAATTGACTTCTTCCCCAAATCTGACAGCTAACATAGGTGAATTTCAATATCACATATGATTGCGGGCAGTACATAGTTTAAGAAATGCATATGACTATCTAGGTAGTACAGGCTTCCTAATTATATTTGGTCCATAAAATTTCAAGTTATTGGGGATATTAATTGTGTAGCAAGTGAGCATCAGGCATATTCCTTTGGTTTACACCAGTAATTCTATAATTATCACTCTTTATGATGCTTTAAAATAGGTTTTCAGGCAATCTCTTTTTCTGCATTGAACATTGAACTATTGAAATTTGGTTTTAAAATAGAATATGTGTCCAGGTGATGCTTCTAGGTAACTCACAGATTATTTTTCTTTCATTGACATTGAGGGCTCAATCCAGGATCTTATGCTGAAATACATACCCAGCTTTTTCTTATTTTTATTGCGAGACAGGGTCTTGCTAAGTTGTCCAAGCTCGGCTTGAACTTGTAACCCTCTTACTTCAGCCTTCCAGTGTGCTAGAAATGCAAGCATGATCCACCATGCCCAGCTCCTCAAACTATTCTTTACAACAATAATACAGAATTGGGCATATTTTCCTCAAAAAGAATGAATATATTTGTATGCAGTGTGTATAATTTTAATGGAGCTTCTCTTCTAATAGTCCACCAAAATATTTATCTGTATTTTGTGTAAAATTACCTTAATATTTATTTTAGATATGTTACTCTAATCTAAAAGTCACATCAGCAAAAAGAATTTATGAACCATTTTGAATGTGTATTATGATAAAACTGACTAGAAATTTTGATACTGATTTTCATTAGGTAATAGTGTCCCTTTTAAATCTTTTACAAATTCACATATATTTATAATTGCAAGACAAAGTTTAAAAACATGAACATAGTAATATATACTGTCTATTGTTCATGAAAATCAAAGGAATCATAAACTAGAGACATACAGATTAAAACTGTATCGTAACATTAAGATTGCTTTCTATTGCTTATGGAAAGACAAGATTTTCAGTTTTCTTTTCCACCTCTTTTGCTGATGCTACCTACAAGGCCTGATGTGCTTAAATTCTTTTTTGCAATAATAATCACAATGGTATTAATTCCCTTCAAAATACTCCTCCCTGCTTTGAACATATTTATCCCTTAATTCCTGCCACTTTCTGAAGCAGTTCTAGAGTCCTCTTTCAGGTGTCTTTATGAGCTTTGATAAAACTATAGTGAACGCTGCTACTAACACATCCAATGGAACAGCAGGGTAGTTAACATTTTGGAGCGTGTGTCCTCATGCACCTTGTTGACAGGATTTGGTACCATGCAACTTTGGGCTCTTCCTCAAAGTAAAGAATGACTATGAAATGTAAGCATTTTGAATTGAATCACAATTTTGAGGCAACAAAGATAGCACAAACAGAGACTCACAAAAGAAGACTTCCAGAACTGCTTCAGAAAGAGGCCGGAACCATGGGATAAATGTGTTCCATGTGAGGGAGAGGAGTTTGAGGGGGAATTAACAGCAATGTGTCTTTTACTGTAGTACATTTAAAAACAATAAACATTCACTGTAGTTTTTGATCACTCTTCATACATATCTCAAGATGCACATGCCATTACTTCCTCTCCTGATCTCTGCTGCAGATATCTGTGGCCACTCCTGAGTGCTATTTCTGATCTCCTTTCCCTCAGGCACCTTTAGACTCCCAGAAAAAAGGATGGAGGTGCTACGATTCTTTCCTTAAATTTTTTATCTTTTCAAAAATAGTAAATCTTATTTCAAATTTCTTTTATCTGCTTTTATTGTACTCAAGAGCACCTTACAACTTCTTTACTTCTTTAAAGATTAAAATGTTTTCCTGAGCTGGGGATATAGCTCAGTGGCATAGGTCCTGCCTGGCAAGCACGAGGTTCTGACTCTGATTCCTGGTACCAAAGAAAATAAATAAATAAATAAATAAATAAATAAAATTTTTTCCTTGTAAATAGAAGAGAAAATTTTTAATAATCTAATTAGAAACTTTAAATGATTTCTTAGGGAATGATAACACTAAAAATAAGATAAATTAAAAGAATGATTTATTTCTTAGAAGTTGATATATAATTAAAACATTGAATCATATACATGTAAAGCTATTAGAAGCAGAATGTATTTATTGTTTTTATTATGGTTCTCTTTTCTTTAAATAAAATGTTACAAGAGTACCTTTACCAAAAACAAAACAAAACAAAACAAAAAAAAAACAAAAACAAGAGTACCTTTACCAGTGAACTTGATATTCAAGGTAAAGGAACTTTCTGCTCTCTCTGGGATGAGTTTTACTGTACTGTTGGTAGGACACTAAAAGCTAAGTCTAAAATTGAAAAACTTAAGCCTAAATTTTAAGTAGATTTAGCAAGTTGCTAAATTGGGTAAGCACAGTGCCCTAACAATTTACTAACTTTTTTATACCTTTTCTAATTTTTACCTTTGAAAAAATGTACTTAATATGCCACCAAAGACAGGAATATAGAGACTATTTCTTGATTCTGATGTGCCAATAATTGGTAGCCTTACAACTATCTATAACCCTAAAACTCATCTTTGTGGAGACAAAAATAAAAATTTTGACAAAATAAAAAAATTAAAATCAAAATTCCAGCATAATTATGTTCTTGCTTAAAAATCCAAATATCTACTCTAGTGTATGCTTAAAAAATCATATGGAAATATTTCTAATAGTTATGACTTCAAGGATCAATGAAATCTGAAGTTCTTACGCTATCTTCTAGCTTTAGTATTCACGCTGCTCAGCCCTGCACTTTAGTGAAGATGGCTCCTTTAGATATTTAACTAGTCAGTTACATCCATCTCTTTAAAAACTGATTTAAAAAACCCGATTAACCTGCTCTACCCCTTAAAACTTGAAGCCTTTATCTGGGATATAAAGGTGCTAAATTTCTTGGCAGAAATCCTCCAAAGGGATTTCCAGCTTGTTTTAGACTCCTTTGCGGTGAAGAGTTCTTCTCATTATGTTGAACTTTACGCCAAGCCGTCTGATTGCTTAATGAGGCTCGCCAGTGTGCAGCTAGGGAGAGAACCAAATGACCACCCGGAGGCCAAACAAGAAGTTTGGGTCTTGATAGGCATAACTTCCCTCTTTCCTTTCTGTCGCGTTTCCTCTCAGTTTCGGTTCATCTCTGTGTTTCTGTCTCTGTCAGTTTCTCTCGTCAGTGTCTTCACTCTTAACTTTAAAATTCCTGAGTTCTCCAGTGCTCATTCTCAGCGTCTGAGACCTGCGCTTTTTTCTCCTTTCGCTGTTCATTCTTCCTCTAAACACTTATCATCCGGTGCATTTCATAAAGGGAATTCCCAGCGGTAGATTCTGAAATGAAACATAAAATGTGGAGCATCTGAGCATTTTCAGGTGCTGCGGTCAGCGCCTGGGACGCCTCCTGTTGACAGTGACGGCCATCGCTGGGGGCGTCCAAGAGAGCTCTCTACTCTGAAGTCTTCAGAAACCAGCCCTAGCTGATTGTTCTTCCAGATCAAACGAAGTAGGAAGACAAAGTAAGCTGGACATATTCTTTTACTCTGCACTTTGTTGTTAAAAGGGGGAGGAATCCCAGTAGGACCCCTAACTCTTGTTTTAGATATTACCAAACTTTTGTAAGAATTCTGATTTTTCCACCCTAGTTCCTTTGCCCCGTTCACCCTACCACCTCCATATCCTTTTGGTTCACTGTTGAATAAATGCTTCTTTGCTCCTCTAACAAGTGTTTGGTGCTAGTAAGCCTTAACTGTGATTAATACCATGACTGATCACAGATAAGCGGAAATAAGGTACATTTGCTGTGTTTAGAGAATGAATCATGCAGTTATCTGTGTTTAGCTCTGAATAGGACAATTTCCTCTTAAAAAATGCTTACACATTTTCCAGTATCATTCTTGGAACTCCTGTTGCTGGAGTCTCTTTGAAGGTGACTTACCCAATGTAAAAGGGAAAACATCTCAGTTTGCTCATGGAGGTGGACGGATAACAAGGACGCCAGTCTCAGTCAGACTGTTTTTAGCAGGGGGGAGTCCTGCTGCTGATAAATGAACTTCTGAAGAAAGAGGTGGCAAAATGCTGCCACTGAAAACAGCAAGGAAAATAACAGTGTAGTTGGCATGCTTCTCAAAATGTATTTCTTGTTGGACACAGGAAGTCATTTCCCATCAAATTGTAACGTGACATAATGTATAATGTGTCACAGATATTGTTAAAAAACAAACAAATTGGAATCGAGCTGCATACAGTTAGTCTTAGATCTCTCAGTCAGTTTCACACATTAAGATGGTAGAACATGCAGAGCTTATAAATTCTCCTGTTGGAGAGGTTTTTGGAGAATTTCACAAAACTCAGTGGGGTCTTAGTGGGAACACTGACATTTACCACTGAGTTCTTTAATGACAGCTAAACAACAGAACACCACTCCTAATTTACTCAAGCAGAATTCAATATCATAACAAGGCAATTGCTGAACACCATTCTTTTACAAAACCAATTTTTGTGCTATGATTTTAACACTTTTGTTCACTAGTGACTTTAAATTGCTTCTTGAAGCTTGTATTCTTATTCTTCATGGATTGTCTTATATAATTATTCTATTTCCCTTCTGCTTTCAGTAATCACATGGATTATATATACACATACACATTAATTGTAAGTGGAACATATGCCCCGATTCAGCAATCCAACCTCTCCATGGGTTTGCAGCTCCTACCCATTCACTCCCAAACTATGTCCCTGTGGTCAACAGATTGGCAAAAGCATATTATTTTTTAATCTAACCAAATGTTCCAGCATTATGACATTTCTCTATCAGCAAAGATATTTGAATAAATGATTAGACAATTAGCATTGTTCATGCTACCATTGGTGGAAGGGGTGGAGTAAAGAGCTTGTTAAGGACAATGCCCTACTTTTGCTGGGTAGTGCAGGTCCATCCTTCTAATCTACCTTTCAAATGTTAGTGGTTTGGAAAAGTCCAGAGAAAGGGAAGGGTCATCACTGGAGGATGTCAAGTGTGACTTCCCCATGCATACTACCCTCAAGTAGAAGAGATAAGTGACCTTATTCTGAGGCAGAGAGTGACATACATCAAAAAAGAGGGCTAGATGCAGTACATGGGAGTTGAAGGAAGAAAGGTTACTTCTGACTGGCATCGGCATGGGTAGGTGGGAGATGAGAAAAAGGATCATGGGAACAGGCTTGCAGGTGGGGAGTCTCCTGCCTCAAAACTGTGTTGGCTGCTTCTTGTCCTGGAATGTTCTTCCTCCAACCATCACATGACTTTAATTCTCAGCTTGGGTGGCAACTGTCCAAGGAATTGCTCATTGCCCCTTTCCCCTTACGTAAGAGCCCCTATTACTCTGAGTCATAAAAACCTCTTATTTTTCCTACTAACACCACATTACATTTTCTAACTATTTAATCAAGTTATTCTTTTCCTATAAACTGTTGCACAGATAACTCTGAGACTCTCATCACCTCTGATTTCCAAGAAGTGAGCATATTGCCAGGTGCTTAGCAGACATGATAAATATTTGTTGACCAAGAGAATGAAAGAATCAGATGGCTTGAGTTGCACAGAGATGGACAGTGAGCAGGAGGAAAGAAGAGGGCATTCTTGAGAGAGGAAATGGTTTGAATCTCCCGTGTGAAGAGACCAAAGGGTTAAGCTGGGCTGGAGCACATAGAAGATTTAAATGAGTAATGAGGAATAAACTTGAAAAGGCAAATTAGGACCAGGATGCTAGGACTGCGCATTTTGTTCTATGGTTAAGTGATAGTTTTGAGTAAGAGGCTGACATTCCCGACCATACATCATCTTATACATCATCTTCAACCTAATGACTTAGAAGGAAGAGCGTGTGTTTGCTTCAACTGCATCTAGTGTCAAAGCTATGCTCTTTTGACTAGACCCATGAACCTCAGAGAGGGTTGGTTAGACATATCTTGGGCCTTAGATTTAAAGTGAAATGTGCTCCAGTGACCTGCTCAGTGCTCCAGGGTGAGGGTTCATACTGGACCAAGCCCAGCATCTGAGATCAATTCAAGTCAATAGATTAATGCCTCTAGGATGTTCTCAGTCCTGTGGTGTAATACAAAATAGATCAAAAGTGGGGTTCCTTTGCCTGTAAGAGCTCTCTTGGATGGAATTGCTCCAAGAGACCTCCTTCCTTCAAGGTGCACAAGGGAATCAAGCAATGCTCCAGTGCACAGTCCTTCTTTGTAAAGAGCTCACTCTGTGGAGTGGGCTGTCACTGTGGGATCCAGGCAATAGTTTAGTGCTGCTCTAGGTCCCGGTTGTCTATACTGGTCTAAAACCCAGAAAGGTAGGATGCCTGGATAGGAAGTCAGCTTCCCACGGATGTAGATCTGTTACTAAGAAACCATGTTTTATTGGGCAAACTTCTGTAACAATCAGGATGTAGTTTATCATTTTAAACAGGGGCCTTTGTTAATTTATCAACTATTGTATGTCTACTAAATGCTAAGCACTGTTGTTGGAAAAGTTCCAACTTTTCTGGGTTTATGTGAGAAAAAAAAAGACATAATGGATGGGAAATATGTTTCCCAACTGCAAAATCCTGTATATTATACAAACCTCATGCTGCCTCAAGTAGCTGGAAAGTGTTACGTATTATTTGATTACAAAAACCTTTCTTAACTGCCCTTTTTAAACCAGGACTTTGCCATGTAAAATGGAAGGAAATATATAAACATAAAAGCTCAGCAGATTTTTAGGATGCTTTATGAAACTGGAAAGTCCAAGTTTAATAATCACTGTGCATCAAAACATTTATTTAAGGAAATGAGACCACATCCTTGGTTTATAGAAACACATTCCTCCCAGTGCCCACTTGGCTGTAAAAGGCATCCTTTGGTCTCCCTTTCCTGCTTGCTACATCCACGTGGTGACTCAGTGGCCAGTACAGCATCCAGCTGGTGGAAGAGTTGCGAAGGGTGGTGCTGCGGGGCCTGGGGCCTGGGCGAATGAGAGCTCTGAATGAGAGCGCAGAGGCTGAGGCAGCAAGGTTGCAACTATGAAAATGAGGAGAGGTAGCAAGAGATAAACAGGAGGCAATTGGTGGCCAGTGTCAATAGCACAGGAGCCTTGAGAGCTGATGCCTCTGCATGCGGCTCTCCTGCTGGCCTCCGTTGTCCAGCAGCCCATTCTTAGCCTGGTGACCTGGACCTCTGCTGCCCAGCAGAGTCTGCCTTCTGAGTTTCTTTCCTCCTTCTTTCTCCCATCTACTTAATCCTCTTGCTTCTGAGGCTATGACACAAAGCTAGCTGGGATCTCTGATTGTATAGCTGAGATTTCTGATCCTTCACACAAGGTATAGAAATATCAGACCTCCATGCAGAAGCTTCGTTATTTTTCAGGCTTGCTATTAGTGACTTAAGAAAAAATATAAATCTCAGTTAGAGTTTCTCAACCATAGCATTATGGTATTTTTAGTGCCTCGGTCTTTGTTACTCGGCATGTCCCATACATTGCATCGTGTTTGGGAGAAGCATTGGCCTCTACCCCAGATACTGGTAGCATCCCTCTGTAAGTTAGGACAACTAACAGCAGGTCTTGATTTTGCCTATAATTCTAGCACTTTGGGAGCCTGAGGCAGTAGGATCACAAATTGAATCCCAGTCTGGGAAACAATGATTTAGTGAAACTCTGTCTCAAAAAGTGAAAAGGGATTGGGGATGTAGTTCAGTGTGATGGGACAAACCCCCCAATTGGAAACTATTTTATTTGCTTTTAACTTTGGCCCAGTGAGTCCTGTTTAAATACTATTGATACCTCTTGCATCGTACCAAGAGAGACATAAACACTTCAAGGACTTGGTAGAAAGTGGGCATTTTACGAGCCTCTGTCTGCCCCTGTATCCTCCAGTGGCTGAAGGCGATCTCTGGAGAACAAGTGAATGTCCCTTTGACAATGACTTAAACAACAGAGTTTTCTTTTTTAAATTCTGTAGTACTCCCCTTTCTCTTAATTTACGCAGACTTCTGATGTATCATGAGTCACCTTATTTTATATGTTCTACTTATGATTTTCTCTTAGCGCAGTAAGAACTCTTTTTTGGGGGTCAAATACATGTTTGACTCCTCGAATGGCCTACTGCAATGCTGCACAAATTAAATAAATATATATTTAAGGAAGTGCCTTTCAAGGACTCAATTTCTCTCAACCATTTTTTCCCTAAAATTGAAACCATACAAAACCTGCACTTCCTGAGTTTTAATGTTTTCTGCCTTAAAGGGCCAACATTAAAGTTCTTTACTACTCCCTGGTCAATATGTGGTGCTCCTCAAGATACGCTTGGTATAACCACAGATCTCACATATATTGAAGATAAATAAACATTATTTTAACTGTCTGCAGTGCAATGATCTATTACTGGTACTCATATCATTCTTAGATTTTTCCTTT
>PVLD010000200.1:0-72959 GCA_004027595.1 Dinomys branickii
TTGTGATTGTACTATTTTCTATGATAATGGGTGTCTGTTTGTCAATATGTTTTTGTACTTTTATGTTTCTAAAATAAAAAAAAAAAAAGGATGAGAATGTTGCTCAATGTTAGAATGCCCCCATATTCAGCCCCAGTACTGAGGCAAAAAGGGATTGACTTGGGCAAGGTAAGGTTTTTGTGCCTATCATTGCTTCACATAGATCAAGGCCCCTCAACCTCAGCTGTACTGACATTGCTTTTGGGGACTGACGTTGTTTTGTTGATGTTAAACAGCTTGTCTGGCCTCTACCCAGCAAATGTCAGTAACCACCCCCCCATTTGTGACAACCAGAAACGTTTGCAGGCATTGCCACATGTTCCCTTCAGAACGTGATCATCCTCCGTTAAGAATCATGAGTAAAGTCAAGTTACAGTTGCAGAAATAATGGAAATACCTTTAAAAGGAAATCATCTTCCTAATGTAAAGCTCTCATCTTTAAGATGCTGTGGAATAAGGTTGCTTCCTGGTATTTAGTGGACTGTTTTACCTTCTGTATTCTTTTTATTCTCATTCTAGGTATTCATATTTAATGTTCTTATGTTTGGTTTCCTTTTAACCCTTCTACTTGTTTGTAAAAATGAATTAAAATGTTCGTAACTATAAAGGAATATTAAAATGCATTGAAATTCACGGATTTTACATCTCAGGCCACATTGTATGAAAAACATGATGAATATTTCAGTTCTGCGCATGTTAACTTTTCAAACATATAATAGAAACATAATAGTATATGTTTCACCATCACTTTTTGCTCCCTATTATGAATTAATATTCTATGAAATAAAAGATACAAGTGCCATACAAAGGGAAGAGCTTGGTGACAAACATTTGACAAGATTGCCTCGTTGGGTTTTATAACAAAAACAGTGCTATTCCATTTGTAATGAAATATTTAAAACATCTGAGGGATATTTAAAGAAAAGGACTCTGAGTCTTTGGTGTAATGCTTCAGTCTGCTAACATTTCTGTAGTGGTTTATACTGGACAGGTTGAGGGCTAGAGATCTGCCTTCACAGGCCCACCCGGCATGCCTCTTCGTTTTCAGGGCCAGGTGGTATGTAGTTTTCTGAATTCTTAATTATGAAAACAGTACATACAGGAATTTTGTGGGAGAAAGACAGTGTATAGCATCTTTCCTGGACAAGAAGTTCTTCCGATTTATTTTTAAGAACTGGTAAATTAACCAACAAAGTAACTGCTGGTTCGTTTGTGTTCACCCATTCTTTGTTCCTAAACCCCTGTGTCTCAGGTCGGATTTCTGAAAGTGTAATTTCACATTCCTCTTGACATAAGAGCTGTCTGCAGGGATCTTATTTATACAGGTCTTTGCTACTTACCTAACTTTCTGAAGTAGTTCTTATACTCACTGGCATTGTGGCATTATTCTTGGATGTGCTAAGCACAGACCGGAAGTTTGGTTCTTTGATTTCTTAATAGCACTAGAACTCAGTGATAGTAGCTAGCTAAATCTGAGGCTAGGATTGCAACTCAGTTTTCACAGACCTCCAGACTCTTCAGACAAGCTGTATCTTATTTTAAAAGTGAGGGTAATTTTCTTTTTGAATTCTATTACCTATAGTTAGTCTTTGGGCCTTAACACGAAGATTTCTCTGACTGATTGAGAGCTGGCCAGAAGCAGGTTCCTATGGGATGCTGGGGGAGGGAAGGGAAAGGAAGCACTTCTGAACCCTGGCAGACATTCTTTCCTGCTTTTTTAGGGAGCCCTGCCTAAGGCATTGGGCAATGGGAGAAAAAAAATGGTATTTCTCCTCTCAACTTTTAGTTGTAATGCTTTTAATTTTTTTTTTTTTTGGGCGGTACTGGAGATCGAACTCAGGACCCTGCGCTTGCTAGGCAGGCGCTTATTCCACTGAGCTATATCCCCAGCCCCTGTAATGCTTTTAAAAAGCTTCAAAGTTACACGACCCTGCAGTAAGTACTGTACTTTAGATTATTGGTTGTGATCTTGCTCTCTTGGCTAAATGAAATGAGCTGGATGAAGTAATGGCTAATTTATTGAGCTATTTTAGGAATTTTGAAGGAGGACTTATCACATACAGAATTTAGATATTCTAACCTCAGTTTGATTTTTGAAAGTTTCTGAAATGATGCATACTCTAAAAAGATAAACTCTAGGTAGGAAAGTAAACAGAAAACTGATTTGTTCTGGTGTAACAATCATTTGAATAACAGTATGTCATTATTAACTTGTCATTTTGCTTTACTTGTTGAAACATGTCAGAGTACTATTCTCTAAAAAGACAGTAACTAGACCAGTCCTTTCCACATATTCAGATTCTGTGTCTGGTCCTGTAGTCATTTTAGGCTTCTTGTTGTGCTTTATTTTTCCCTGCTAGAACACTTTAATGGGTTCCAAACCATGCTGGGTCTTTCAGGATTCAGTTAGTTTTTAAATTTAATTTTGCTTTGTTTTTAGCAAGGTAACCTGTTAAATCTGTCCTGTCCCCTATTATATTTCCTGAGGATTCCTTCTATGTAAAATACATGGTAGTGCCCATAATGAGGCATGGTTAATAGAAGTGAAGACTAATCCTATGTATGGCATTACTTGAAAATATAAAACATGTTACAAATAACAAAATTAGAAGATCAGACTAAGCTCTAAGAATACAAGTACAGCAGCACCACAGTTCATGAACTTAATTTTTAATTTGTTCCATGATTTTTGGAAAAATGGCCATGTTTGTTTGTATCTGTGTGGGAAAGATGGCCGCAGCATGTTTGTCACCCAGTGTGGAGTTTGCAGACAAAAACAAGCGTTTGTTAAACATGTCTGTTAAAACCAAATTGGATATTCTAACAAAAGTGATAGTGAAGTGAGGTACCGCTAAGATGTTCTCTCTCTTTTTTTTTTTGTTACTGGGAATCGAACTCAGGACCTTGTGCTTGTCAAGCAGGCACTTGTGCCACTGAGCTAAATCCCCAGCCCATACCACTAAAATAAATTGTGAGTTTCACCAGGAAAGACTTTCCTAAAGAGAGCTGAGCTTTAAGGATAGAAGATGCTCCTTAAAGGTGTTGAGAGTGTTTAAATAGTGTTAAACACGCAAAAAATGAGTGTATGAAAGTTCAAATGATTTATCAGGTGACCTACAGAAAACTAAATTACCAATCTGGATCCAATAATGGGTTGTCAAAAAAAACCATATAATGTTTTGTCTTTTATAAATTATGGTCTTTAAGTGAAAGGGATTATTGATGTTTTTGGATTTTCAGATAATTTAGGGAGAGAGTTTATAAAATTCAAAAGTGAGGCTTTGTGACAAGGGTATAAGTCCATACAGTCTACAGTGTGAACAGTTCTGAAGGACAGGTGAGCTTTTTTTCTTCGACAAATTTTAAGAATAAGACTGGAATTTGTTACAAACTGGAGATGTGTTAATCAAGTGAACTGTGTGGAATTTGTCTCTGCTTTGCACAAAACTTGAACAATAACTGCATATTTGATACTAATTATTGTCAATTGTCTAAATTTAGAAAAGAAGCATGTGTATATTTTTAAAGACCTTAGCCTTAGAGATACATACTGAAATAGTTACTGATATAATATTGGGGATCGACCTCAACATAATCTGTAGGGGTAAAGGGTAGATGTTATAGGTGAGGTAGGCTAGGCCAAAAGGTGATAGTTGGAGTAAGGGTTAAGTAGGGTTTCACTATCCTGTGACTTACATTTGAAATGTCTCATTTTCAAAAAGTCAGGGATAAAACTGGCACAAAGAAAGATCAGGATTACTTAGCTTTGTTCTATAAAATTTAACATGGATTACAAGGTCCTTTATGGTCTGGCCCTCCCTACCTGTTAACTAAGCAGGGTCAGCTTGAGAGCATATCACCCCTTGTTCATTGAGCTCTAGCCACACAACCATTGTATACTTGTCATAGACACACTGCAGTGGCCCCTTCTGTGCCTTCCCTTGCTCGCTAGCCCCATTCCCAGCTGCTATCAGTTTCCCTGTTCAAGTTCTGCTTTATGGTTTTGAACTCAGTTGGAGTGTTTATGTCCTAGAGAAGTCCTTCTAGATTCCCAATTTGATACCATAGTTATGATTTTTTCTGTTACTGTTTATATGCTTGTTTATTAACGTCTGTCTTTTCCCACTTGGTTACTTTTCTCTCGTTGCTGAGACAAAATACCTAATGCCCCAAATTAGGGAAGGAAAGGTTTGTTTAGCTCACAGTTTATGGAGGTTTCAGTCTATACTCAGCTGGCTCCAAAGCAGAGTGGCACATAGCACAGGGCAACAGTTGAGGGTGGCGGAAAACAGCAAAAGCAGCAAGAGCAAAAAAGGGAGGAGCTGCAGAGAGCGAGCCTCTTTCCCTCCCTTACATTATATGCAAGCTCCGGGCCCCAAGGCCGGTGCAGCACTCATGCCCATAATCCCAGCATTGGACCGTGAATCAGTCATAAACTAGAAGCTCTCCCCATGACTGCAAGAGGCTTTGGGGGGGACATCCAGACACAAACCATGACACCACTAAAACCTAAAATTATTGAGCTCTACGCTTCTTGTGTATTGTGTCCCTAGCACCTCGTTGCTGATAAATAATTGCTTAAATAGAAGTGGGAAGGAGCAGGGTCTACTAGTTTCTCTTGGTTTACTGTAAATAAAGGTTTGTACTAATACTGTTTAGACAATTACATGCTGATACCTTTTACTCTGAGTAACTAAAGATAACGACGTGCAAGATACTAACCATTGTTACTTTCCTATTACCTTGTTTTGAAATTTTTTATTTTTTCCTCTTTAAAATAAAATAACATGTTAGGATGAAAAAAAATGGTAAGGAAAAAGTACTTTCGACTACATGGATTCAAAATGTTTATAAAGAGGTTTTTTTGTTTTTTTAAGGGGAAATGATCTGTTGCTCAAGTAAATACAATAAATACTCTATAGTCTTGTGTCTAAGTGTCTTGAATCCCAGATTAATACGGTGATATTTTGCTAGTCCTATAAAAGGAACTGTTGAAGTTCACATACTTAAAACAAAAAAGAAATATTTGTGCAACAGATAATTCTTACAGAAATGAACGACAGCTGTCAACGTTAAAATTTACTATTTATGTAGTATCTCAAAAGCAGGTATTGGTATTATATTTTATTGTATTGAGGAAGAGTCAAAAAACATTCTTACTCAGGTCTTAACCATAATACATATGGGCAAAAATTTTGGTTAAAAGCTGGGTCACAACTGGGTCAAAGAACACAGATTGAACCCAGGGCCTTTGCACTGAACTACCCTTGCTGCATTTAATTTTTATTTTGAGACAAGGTCTTGATATGTTGACACGATTGGGCTCAAGTTTGTGATCTTCCTGCTACATTTCCCCATAGTGCTGGGATTATAGTCATGTGCCACCATATCCAGCCCTGTGTTCTTTCTTTAATTATTCTGTACATTAAATGTGACCCGATGTTATATGAGTACCTGCTGTCTGTGAGCTGTAAATTATCAGAATAGTACATTTACATTTTGAATATTGAGGGGGATCTATCTTTACTTCTGACACACTTTCTGGCTTGTTTTTGTTAAGGAAAACATGTAAATTGGGGACCTTTGGTTCTTGTAATAATGCCTGGTGTTCTGCTCTGACACTGCGATAGGGTATTGTCACAGCTCTCCACTTGTTAATTACACATTGTTAGCTAACACTCTCAGACCTAACTGTGTGCTGCGTACTTTTGCTGACAGCTTGGCTTTCTGCTCACATTGCTGTTGTGTTACACACAGAATACTTTATGGATACCTTGGGTGGGGTTTTCTGTTTTTCATTGCAGTCAGAGTTTACACAACATTATAGTATAACAACAGTATGACAGCTTTCTACTGGAAATTTCTTTAATTCCAAACACTCGGTGTAACAATTGTGTTTATAGAGTGAAACCCATGCTGGGGATTGCTTCTAAGTAGTATTTCTGTATATAGTGTTTCTGTAATTAGTGCACTAGCCAATCAAAAGTATCACCAAAAGTCTCAGTTTGTATTTCATTTAGAATACATGGAGAGTTGTAAAAGTTAGTATCACAGAAGAAAGTATGTATCAAAATTCTTGTGAGCTAAAATGTTTAAATTTCTCTCTGTATTTTCACAGACTTTATGATTTCCAATCATTCCCTTCCCAACAAGAAAAAGACAAAAAATATTTTGGTTAAAATGTCTAAACTCAGATTAAACAACTAGGTTTCATCTTTCTTGCCAGTTGAGAGTAGTACTTACTGTCCTGGAAGGCTGTGGTGAGACTGCTTATGAGCTAAATCAGGATCACTTTGGGGAAGAGGGGGAGGAGGTTTACCAGAATTCTTTGTCTACCTAGAGTGACTGTGACTGTGTAGGAAGTAGTGTAAATTTGCCAAGGAATTATCTTTCACTTGCTTTGGTTTTCATAAGTGAGGGTTTTTGTTGGTTGGTCTATTTATTGATAGTCTATTGAAACATTTGTGAGACAAATGCCATTAAAGGGATATTGTGCTAATTTTATTCAACCTTTCTTTAGTTGCATTTTACAATATTTGGCTCGCCTTTGAATTATTGTCTCCTTGAAGACTTTGGGTTTGTGAAAAAGGGTAGCTTCTTAAGCATACAAGTGAAAGGAGCTTGCAGTTACTCACTGAAGGTTCATTTAGGGAAGGCATGACTGACCAGTGTTGGGAAAAACAGCTCAGCAGTGATAGGTGAGGCCTGATGGGCCTTAGAAATGATGAAAGGAACCTATAAAACCAAGGACTGTGGAATAGGAAAATAGTAAGCCTTAAGGAACAGTGAAAGTTAGCCAGGATCTGGAGGGTAGCTAACTGTATTTATTCTAGAAAGGGTGGGGCGTCCGCAGGTTATTCTTGCTCTCTGGAGGGCTGGTTTTCTTAAATTTGGGTTAGACTAGACCTGCAGCCAATATTGAAGCATATAATTAAATTAGATGCTTATTAAATAATATTAATAATAAATTAATGCTTAACATAATTATTTTATGTTGTACTTTCCTCAGGATTAAGGAAGTAAAGATGCCTTGGGCTTTTTTTTTTAAAGGGTAATTGAATAATACTGTATCAAACCATAGTTGACTTGCGTGGGTGATGTTTGGACAATACAATATACCTAAGTGTTATATGATTAAGCATTTAATCATCTCTAACCCTACTTACTTTGGCGAGGGTTTGTTACTTTTTTATTACTGTTGTTAACTGTATTTTGCTGTTAGTGTAGCCCATGTTAAACATTTACATATAATCACTTAAAATTTTTAGCCAGACATGGTGGTACACACCTCTAATCCCAGCACTTGAGTATGTGAGGCAGGAGGATTGCTGCGAGTTTGTGGCTAGCCTAGGGCTATGTAATGAGTTGAAGAGCAGTCTTAACAACATAGCAAGACCCTGTCTCCAAAAAACACAATTTTTAAAGTAGTATGTATAGCCTAATTGGAAGTAAGACTAAGGCTAATACGGCTTTCTTCTTTCTGAACAAATTATATTATGGTAAAGTGAAATATTTTTATTACAAATGTATACAGATTTTAGTAGTCACTCATAAGTATCCCCTTAATATTTAAAGAATGTTAAATGTTACCACAATTCTCTCAGATTTTTAAAGAGAATTCAGTCATTTCATTGTAAGTAGAGCTAAAATCCAACTTTGCCATTCCACTTATTGAGACCCCTGATTGTGAATTTGTTGTTTATCTGTTCTATGTGTATTTTCATATGTTTATTGCTTAGTTATATTGTAACAATTTTAAAAATCTTTTTCATTTTCATATTCCACTGTTGATAGTAATCATGTTTAGATACATATACTAATTAAATTGCTAAATAGAATTTCATTAAATTTGTTTTTGTGTGTACCTATAATAGTGCTTATTTATTTTCTTCTGATTTTTCCTGTTTTGGTACCAGAAATCAAACTCAGGACCTTGTACTTGCCAGGCAGGCGCTTTAACTATTAACACCATTAATTGTTGATTAACTTTTTTTTTAAAATAAAACTTAACAACTTTTAAAATTTCTACATAGTTTAACTTTATATGCCTTTTTTTTAAAAAAAAAATCATTTATTTATTTATTGACATGGTCTCATTATATAGTGTAGCCTGGCCTTGAACTTGCTTATGTAGCCCAAGCTGGCTTTGAACTCAAGGTGTTCCCTCCACTTTAGCCTCCTGAGTACTGTGATTACAGGAGTGCACCACCATGCCTGGCTATGTCTTTTTTTTTAAACATAGAAAATACTGACATTGCCTAAGAAATTAAGGAGATTTCAGAGGAATGTTATGCTCTAGGACTCTGGCAGCAAGATAGCACTTCTTAATTGGGAGGGATTCATCCCACATATATCCAGTGGGTTGTGTGTGTCTGTCTAAATGTCCATCTTGATTTTTTATTGACATTAGATTTAGTCTACATTGGGTCCTATATAAGTTAAAAACCACCCACCCAGCCACTCACCCCACTTGGTGTACTCTTGAGTTCACTGAGTTTATTTCCTTTTAGGAAACGCAGGTCAGAATGGAGATGGGCTGCAGACCGAGCAGCTATTGTCAGCCGCTGGAACTGGCTTCAGGCTCATGTTTCAGACTTGGAGTATCGAATTCGTCAGCAAACAGATATTTACAAGCAGATACGTGCTAATAAGGTAAGAAGGGATAAGTGTCTGGCGTATTTCATCCCATCTGAAACTAACATTATCCCTTTTTTCCTGCACCCTTTTAGCAGCTCTTACCTACATCAAGTTAAGTGGTTTAATAATCTGACCTAATGCTTGAGACTAATACTGCTTAATGTCATGCATAAAACACTGTTAAGACTATAATATTTAATTGAAATGTGTTTAGAAGAAAACATTGTGAATAGCCAGTGACTATTATTGTCATGTTATATTTATGGAAAAGTGATGATGTTCTACAGAGGATTTTCACATTCTTGCTTTTTTTTTTTGTTAGATACCTGTTCTACTGTTAAGCTTCTTTTGTTTTTTGAGAAGAAAAATTAGGTTTTCCTTTTCTCTCTTTCCCTCCCTCCCTCTCTCCCTCCCACCTTCCTTCTCCTTCCCTCCCTCTCCCTCCATCCCCCCCCCCCCTCCCTAAAAAGATTATTTAGTTAAGTATATTATTTTGGGGTATTTTAGAGGGAGGCAGGGTCTTCTTATGCAATTCAGGCTGACCTTGAATTCACAGTGATGCTCTTACCTCAGTTTCCCACGTAGTGGGATTATAAGTGTTTGCCACCATGCCTGCCTATTTAGGGAAATTCAGACATCGGTGATTAGGAATTTTATTTTCAGGTGTTCTCTCTGTAGAGGACTGATAGTTAAATTACCTTACAGCTTTTACTTTTTACAGTGATGCTGCATAGTTTTCTTTTGAAAAATCAAGTTAGAGGTGGGCATGGTGACACACATCTATAATGCCAACACGAGACCCTGTCTCGAAGAATGTGAAGCAGGAGGATCACGAGTTTGAGGCCAATTTGGGCTACTTAGTGAAGTCAAAAACAACCCGAACTACATAGCAAGGTCCTGTCTCAGAAAATCAAGGGGGTGGGAGTTTTCTCTGCTCAGTTGGACTTTGATTTGAGGAGAAATTCACATAGAAAACCATTCCATTCAACAAATATGTAATGCTTACTACACATTAGGTGCACTGTTCTTTATGGGAGGATCACAAAGGTAAACAAATTGGAGAGCTGGGCATGGTGGTACACGCCTGTAATCCCAGCACTCGGGGAGACAGAGGCAGGAGGATCATTGTGAGTTTGAGACCAGCCTGGGCTACAAATTGAGCTCAAAGCCAGCCTGAACTGCATAGCGAGACCCTGTCTCAAAAAGACCAAAAAAAAAAATCTGATCTTGATAGAACCTACATTCTTTCACAATATCTATTTTGTTTTATCTTGGAGTTAAGCCTCATGACTTGAAGTTTGGACCTAGACACAGTGTACTGCTCTTAAAAAATAAGTGTCCATATATTTTCATCACTAACGTTTGTCACGGCCTTAAGAGAACTGCTGTACTGCAAAGAGTATGTGTTAGATTGCTAGTAGGCCCAGCCGACTGTAGAGGTGACCCACTGACAAGATAAACAAAAGATCCTGGTTGTGAAGTAACATTTGACAGCTTCTGGAACTACGCATGTAAATTTTAATTTTGAGGATTCCAGTGGAGTCTAGGGTATTTCCAAATTGAATTTATGTATATAAATCTCCAAAAGTTCATCAAAGTTTATTATACTTGAGAATGTAGTTCAGAGGCCTCCTTTTTAATAATTTATACCCTCTTGGTAGGGAACAAGTTAAATCCCAACTGACTCATTTATAAACTAGAGCAAAACTAAAATGTTTCATTGGTAGAGAATTATTTGCTTTCTTTCACTCACCTTCACATAGGAACAATGGAAGTGAGATGCATAGAATGTGATCGGTAATGGTGACTAAAAATAGCTGGTGGCTGGGTATGCCTATCTCAGAGAGAAAGATAGGGTTTCTGTGTCAGGGACACCTCTTCAGTGTCTGTTTCTAGGCTCTCACAGCCTGTAGTTAAGTGAGAATTTCTGTATTTGAGAACTAGAGTGTCTTAGTAACAACTGAGATTAGTACACTGTGTCTTTGTAGTACACTGTGTCTTTGTTACTTTATCTACCTTACATACATTCATAAATGTGTGTATATTTATGTGGGCTTCTTCTGTATGTATATATGCTATGCTATATTAGTTGTTTATTGTAAGACTACTTCACAGAGTGTAAGATGCTATTGATTTTTAAATACTTTATGTACCACAAAGGCATGAGTTTTAATTATATTAGGACATAATAGCAATTTATAGAGATGCATCTTGATTTAAAAGATGCTGACATGATGAAAAGTATGACTTCGAATAAAGTATTTTGTTACAAGGTTTAGGAACCGTGGAAATTACACAGATGTATAAAAAGACAAATGAAGAACTTAGTACAAATATTTCTGATTGGCACAGATATTTTCTTCCACTCTTGTCCCCAATGCACATACTTGTTTAAGTTAATTGTGCTGTGTGTATACCCTTAATATTTTCCTGGTTTGTTTTTGGCGTGGTGTTATTTTTATTGGCTGTATTCAGTTGTCTTTCTTTGTTGACTATATTATAAAGCAAGAGTAAAACCTTTATCTGAGACTTTATCTGAGGCAAAGGCATGAATACCTTTATGTTCCTGATGAATACTGTAGAGAATTATTTTGACATCATGTTAGTTTACAATTTTAATAGCTATGTATGAAAAGGTAGTCTTACCTCACTTTGTTTCCTGCTTTATTCTTTTTAGTAGGTTTTATTTATTCATTCATTCATTCATTCATTCATGGTTTTGAGACGCAGCCTTGCTACGTAATTCAAGCTGGCCTTGAGTTTACTATGTAGCCCAGATTGGCCTTGAATTTGTGGACAGTCCTCCTGCTTCAGCTTCCTGAGTGCTAGAATTACAGGCTTGTACAACCATGCCCAGCCCTACTTTATTCTTTAACTTATCACTCAGCAGTACTCACAGAGCCACTTGAGGGAGCTTTAAAAATATTTTAAAACCAGAGGTGAATGGTATACACCTATAGTCCCAGAAGTTTACAGGTTGAGGCAAGATTATTGCTATGATTCAAGGCCTGCCTGGGCTACATGGTGACTTCAAGGCTAGTCTGAATTACACAGTGAGACTCTGTCTCAGAACACCAAAGGAAAAAATAGTAGATATTTCTCAATATTTGGAAAATTAACTATTCTGGAGTTTTGAGCATATATTGATTACCTAACAGTTTTATCATTTAAGGCATAATGTATTAAAAAATAACCAGACTTGGACTTAATGATTTTTGTTGTTAGTCGTGACTCTGCTACCAAATAGCTGTGTGGCTTTTGGAAATATTATCACTTAACATTTCTGAGTCTCAGTTTCTTGGTCTATAAGATATGACACCTAGCAGTGTTTTGTAATAATACATTTCCTTTTTCTGCAGTCTGACTATAGAGTATCTAACAAAATTCTGGCAAGATGAATGAAATTAGAATGATTAGTCCCAGTAGGAAATGTGTCAAGCACATTTACAAGTGCTTAAATCATTGTATTTACACAGTGTCTGTTTGAACGAACATGCTGAGTTTCCTAGGCTTCTCTAAGAGAGTATCCCAGGCCGAGCGTGGAGGCGCACACTCATAGTGCTGGCACTTGGGAGGCAGAGGCAGGATGATTGCTGCAAGTGCAAGGCCAGTTTGAACTTAAATAGGAAACCCTGTCTCAAAAGAAAAAGTACACTACTCGAGGTTGTGATGGCACACACTTAGAATCCCTGCACTGGGAAAGCTGAGGCAGGAGGATCCCCGTGAGTTCAACGCCAGCCTGGGCTACATAGTGAGTTTAAGGCCCACCTGAATTACAGAGTGAGACCCTGTCTCAAAAAGCGAAACAAAAACTAATACACTACTCATATTGTACTTAGAGCCTACACTAAAGGGCTCTTCTTAATTTTATTATTTATGCAGAAACTCGTTCCAAATGTTACCTCTAAAGCTTTAGGATAGATTGAAATTCTGAAGGGAGAGCTTTCACATTCTAATAACCCATGGAATTTCTGCCAGTGTTAACATCTGTTTGGTTTTTATGTGGTACTATAGCATTGGAAACCTATAAACATTTTCTTTTTGTTCCTCTTTGGTTTTTTTTTTTTGAGACAAGGTCTCACTCTGTAATCAGGGCTGGCCTTGAACTCATAATCTTCCTGTCTCAGCCTCCAGAGTGCGAAGAGTATAGGCATGCACCACCATGTCTTGCTTGGCATCCATAATTTTAAAGATAAACACATCAAAGTGTCCACCTAAGCCGTGTGCAGAGCTGAGATTTGAGTATTTGGCTTCAAAAGTATTGTTCAAGTTGGGAGTTAGTTTTAAGGATGTGGTAACTTGCTGAGTTATTGAAATGGCTGGATTTTGCCTCCCTATTTCGTAGTGTGTGTTGGGGTCCCACTTTGCATTCTGTGTCAACGTTTGCCAGAATTGCCCGAGTTGATCAAATTGTTTCATGAGGTGAGTCTAGGTTTGATGATGAGTTGTTGAGTTAAAAACTTCTCCCTCCCTGGAAGATGGAAAGGCTAGTAGGGCTCTTTCTTTTGACGCCCTCACTCTGTCGTCTGTTAATGTTAATTTCCGTAGTGTTACGGTGTCTTTCCAAAAAGAAGTACATGAGTGGAAGAGCTGAGAGGATGAGGGATACGAAAGCTGTGAGCCCTGAATAGAAGCAGGGCGGAAAGGCAGAAGCAAAGTGACGCTGTTGTTCTTAAGTTTTCGGAAAGCAGTTCAAGTTCCCATCTCTGGTGTCCCAGGGTGGTTCTCGTGGAACTGGTCTGCAGTGCAGTCACTGGTTATCTTAAGATGGATAGGAAGATTGACCTCCCTGCAATGATGTAGCGGGGCGAATATGTGATAATACATCTTAACTTTGTGTTGCAAATAGAATGTTACTTAGCTTTTGGACAGCTCTTTAATTTCCATGAAGGAATACTTCCTAGGACTGCATACATAGCAATTTCTCTCTCTCTGTGCCCTCCCCTGTCTGTCTGTCTGTCTGTCTGTCTGTCTAGCCGGCCTTGAGCTCACTGTGTAGCCCAGGCTGGCATCGAACTCAGTGACCCTCCTGCCCCAGTCTGCCGAGTGCTGGGATCGCAGGCGCCACCACGCCCGGCCCATGCCAGTGTCTGCAGCACTCCTGTGAAGCGGAAGTGCACTTCAGCCCTAAGGGGGTTCTCTAGGGGTGGGCGGCCCAGGCAAGCATCATCCTGACTCTGACGCAGGGAGCAGAAGTGAAGGCTGTGGAGAAGCTCTTGGCCTTTCTCTTGGGTTTCTGCCAGTTTCTGTCTGCTTTAGAGCACAGTAGTCCTAAGGTTACCGCCATGTAGGCTGTTGCGTACCCATGCCTCACTGACCCAGTCGAAACACAGAAGGCTGTGAAAACTTTTCTTAGATGATACAGTTCTTTTCTATGGCTAGTAAACATGAGCAAAACTTTCCCCAGATTTTATTGTGGGATGTAACAATTTATATACAAAATATCATAAAACACATACTATACATATAGTATATATTTTAAAGACTCTGAGCTGTGTGCAGGTTGCATGTGCTTATAATTTCAGTTTATCGGGACACTAAGGACTTCAAACTTGGGCCAGCCTGGGCCATTTAGTAAGATACTGTCAGTTGTGCCTACTTGTTCGTGCAAGACTAGATGAACCTAAGTTCTTAGGGTGAAATCTGTTTCTTTTCAGGGTTTTATTCTGCCCTGCACATGATAGGCATTCATGTTACTGGAATCAATGAATTTTACTACTTATATACCTTTTATTTGTTCACTGTCTTTTTAGCTGATTCCATTCTTTTGGTAAAGGTACAGTATAAATTAAAGCTCCAGGGTTTCATTTTATTTGCTATACATACCTTACATGTTTTGGTAAGAGGGGAGCAATGTATAGATGACTGTTAATTTTATCAGTATTGTAACTATAACATATTAAAAAATTGTGTTAATATTTCCAAATAGTTAGAATAGTTTAATTAAAATTACTGTGTACAACCTATGAGCCAAAATAACAAGGTCTTCATTTTTTGAGCTGCAAAGGCCAGAAATCTTGGTAGGGTCTTTTCTTATTTCCTTCATTATCCTATAGTCAAACTGGCATATATGGTTGAATTTGTCATCATTCATGTGTGTGTGTGTGTGTGTGTGTGTGTGTGAGTGAGAGAGACAGACAGACAGACAGACAAGACAAGACAAGACAAGACAAGACAGACAAGACAGACAGAGACAGAGACACGGTTTTTCTGTGTAGTCCAGGCTGGCCTTGAACTCACTATGTAGCCCATCCTGGCCTCAAACTTGAAGCAATCTTTCCTGCCTTGGCCTCCCAAGTACTGGGATTACAGGTGTATACCATCATGTTAGGCTTGCCCAGGTATTTCTAATACAAAATTTTCATTAAGATTTCCCTAATCTGCCAGGCGTGGTGGCGCATACCTGTAATCCCAGCGCTCAGGAGGCTGAGGCGGGAGGATCTTTGCAAGTTTGAGACCAGCCTGGGCTACAAAGTGAGCTCAAGGCCAGCCAGAACTGCATAGGGAGATCCTGTCTCAAAAAAAAAAAAAAAAAAAAAGATTTCCCGGTGTGAATGTAAATGTAAGATCTGAATTTGAAACTGTCAAGCAAGAACTTAATCTGAAGTATTATTTATACATATGAAAAATAGGCACCTTTGGGGCAGTTTTTGTTGGTTTCATCTTTGTTTCCCTCTGTTTTCTTTGCTCACATATAGTTGGTTGAGCTTACCATTTACAACAGTGGCACATTCAGTTCCGTAAACTTGTAGCCCCATCTGTAATCAGTTTAACTAGAAAAACTGCATTGCTAGTTATAATCCAGTAGTTTTCTTGATGGTAAATTGTGTGTATCATACTCTGATAAAGATTCAGAATTTGGGAGATCTGAGTAGAAGGTACTAAACAGCTGACAAGACATGTAGGTCAGAGCATTCAACTGGGAGAAAGGAGAAGCTTTGGTCTGAGTCTGACGTTTAATGAATAAGCTGCTGCTACTAGGTTTATGCTGAAATAACCCTGGATAACTAAAGGTGCTATTGATTTAGTTTGCTTCTAAAACAGGATAAGGGGGAAGGCATCCGGTAAATCAACTCTATACCCCCAACCCTTCTGAGGTTAAATCCTAAGATGTTTGTAATTTATACCACTTACACTTTTTTCCTCGTTATCTGCTCCACAGGGATTGATAGTTCTTGGGGAGGCATCTCCTCCAGAGCACACAGCAGACTCGCTGCTTCCACTTGGTTCTGAGGTGAAGACAGATCATGGGACGGACAAATTTGTAAGTACAAAAGTTAAAGTAAAATGAACGAGAATTCAGGGAGCAGCTTTGGCACCGTGTGTTCTGCAGCTCGAGTCCTCGCGTTGGCTATCCGTTTAGCGGTTTTGGCATTTCCAGATCTGAATTCCTGAGTAGGGCAGCATAGAAGGGTTCCTCTTAGAGCTGTGTAGTTGACCTTAGAATTGAAAAGCAACTTGTAACTCTTAGGTAGCCATAGTCAGAACAATTATCAAATTAAAGAATATTATTTGAAGTCAGGATCCTGGGTGTAGCTCTGACACTTTTGAAAAATACGGTAACCCTTTTGGACCACCATAATATATATAACCTTTTCCATAAAATGTTGCACTACAGATAAACTTTTTTTAAGCAGGTTGAAAATACTCTCTGTGAGTTCTTTCTTACTTTTTAATAAGGATAAACTTGTCATTGTCTGTAATCTAGTTCAAATCTCTTCTATAATTCTCACCTTTCTTTTTATTGCTCTCAATGTTGTAATTTTTCTTCCTGTCAGTTTTTTTATTCTTTCTACTTGATTTTATTAATATTAACGTACCTTTTTTCCTTGTGGTACTGATAGTTTGTTGGTAATGTTGATAAAAGCAAGCACTGTTCCACTGAGGTTCATCCCTATCCCTATGAATATTAATGCTTCTTTGATGTAAGTCTCAGTGACTAGAAATTCCACAGTTCCATGCCAGTAGGTTTTTTATTTTGAGGATTCTTTCCAAAAAGCTACTGAGCAGTCTGGTTAAGTCGCAAGTTAAACTACCTGTTTTCCTTGTATCTGCAAAACAACAGAGCTTGTTAGCCACTGTTAGCAGGAGTTCCTGTGGTACAGTAGAAGCTAACTTATTTTTATACAAGGAGATGTTTGCATCATTGAAAAGTCTGTTACCTAGTTTTGAATGCCAGCTACTGTCACACAGATAAAAACACTGACATTAACAGATTGATGGTTCTAACACTCGAAGGTAGTTTTAAAGAGCAGAATGCCAAATCTTGCCATTACTCAGGTCTGTATTGCCACTGTTCATGTCCATAATGGGAGCTGATTATACACAACCAACAGAAATTTTTAAAAAATCACTTATAGAACTTTAGTGAGTGTTTTAGCCAGGATGAAAATGGTTAAGTCAGAGAGGAAAACTTGGTAAATTGGAAGATCACTTGGTAGTATGGTATGTACAGAAACTTGAGGCATATGTGATTTGGGGGTAAGTTCTATATGGAGATAAATTATTTGCATATTGAATGTAAAGATTCTAGAATGGGGGGGAGGTGACCTCTTATAGTGATATTTTCACTGAGCTTAGTAGTTACAAGGAATAATAGTTTGTGTTGATCCTCACTGTTTAAGAAAATAGACAGCCATAATGACTCTAATTAATTTTACACATTTACACGTACCCACACGTTCTGTAGGTAGTTGTCCCTTTCCCTAGCCCTAATTCCCATTCACTTGTATGTGTATGATCTGACTATGTCTTCCATTTTAAGATTTCAAGACCATATTCCTCTTGTTGGCCACAATAGTTTTTATGTTGTACAATAGAATGCTTTCTAGAGTTAATAAATTGTCACTACTTATTCAAGGAGCAGTTAAGCCTCCTTGCCCCACTGTCTTACGAATTACCAGTAAATACATTTCTGGAAAGCTGTCAGAACACATTAAAAAAGAAAGAAGGCAATGCATTTTCATTGTCTCTAAAGTAGAATACCCTCCAAGGCATATGTATTTCTTAAAAGATCATTAAGTGACTTCACCATTTTTTTATTGCCAAATATTTGCAAAACTCTTTCTAATGTATCATGTGTCAGACTTTTTCATTGTGGGAAGTCATCCGTTTTGTTACCTCTCTTTTTTATTTTTATATTTATTTATTTGTTTGTTTGTTTGTTTTTGCAGTACTTGGGATTGAACTCAGGACCTTGTGCTTGCCAGGCAGCCACTTACTCCACTGAGCTATATCCCCAGGGCCCGCCCCCCTCCTTAAAAGAGAAGTGATATCTTTTTGTCTCCTTAATTTTGCCCTTAAAAATTTTAGGTCACTGCTGAACATAGTGGAACTTAGTTGTAATCCCAAAATTGGCAGGAGGAATGCTATGAGTTCAAGACCAGCCTGAACTACATAGCAAGACCCTATCTCAAAAAACTGGGGTAAAAATATCTTAGGTCACACTTTGCAGAGGATAATTACAAATTTTTATGGTCTGCTGTTTCCCCTCCCTTTTGTAGTGTTGGAGATTGATCTCAGGGGTGCTACATCTGTAGCCTTTTATTTTTTGTTTTGAGATAGTCTTGCTAAGGTGCTTGGGACGGCCTCAGACTTGGCGGCGCTCCCGCCTCACCCTCCTTGCAGCTGGGGTCGCAGGTGCACACCAGTGCTTCCTGTTCCCCTCTCACCTTAATCAGCCTGTTCGTTGTTTTATTGCTCACTTTTGCCCCAAAGGTATTTGCTGCTCTTTTTTATTATTACTTTAAAAAATACATTTGAAAGACTGTGGCTTTAGGGCTGGGGATGTAGCTCAGTGGCATAAGCACCTGCCTGGCAGCACAAGGTCTTGAGTTCAATTACCACTACCAAAAAAAAAACCACAACAAAACAGACTGTGGCTTGAAATTGGTGTCTTGAGTTTTTTGTGTTCCTTATAGTTCTGTGTTCTTATTTCTGAAACTCACTGGAATTATCAACAACAAAGCAAACTAAATTTGTCAACATAGTTTCAAGAAGTTAGAGATAAATCTCAGAAATAATACAGTGAGTTACTGATGAAAGAATCAGTCGAGTGGCAAAATCAGTAGTACATTGAACGTTGTACTAGTAGTAGTCATGGGAAAGAGAAGTTCTAGAATAGCATCACCAGGCCATATATAAAATCTTAATGCTCTATAAAACAGTACCATGATAATGTTCAGTATATGCCTTAAACAAGATACTGAGCAATTATAAATCATAAGTAAAACTTAAGTTTAAGTAATTTCTAGAGTCAGATGACCCTTAGGTGGGCTTGTTAGATAATGTTCCTGTGTTACACTGAAAGGATACAAATTCTTACGTTTGGGTTTTGAACACAGTGCAGATATTACTGTTGTCCTAAGGACCCACTTCTCCAAGATTTTGGAGACTAATTGATCCATTTTTACTATAGCAAGGTAAGGAGTAGTCCCTGGGATGGGGAGGTGGGTTCTGTTTCTGTGCTCTATAGTAGTAGAGGGGAGGAAAGAAAATTCTAAGGAAGAACTTTTACAAAAAATGCTCCTCCCCTTTTGGGGATGGTTGAGTCTGGCTCATGTTTGAAGGTCGATCTTGGTGGAAAAGAGAAAGGCAAGGCCTTTGGCTTTGTAGATGCTGATAAAGCCACCTGTATTCAAATGCCACTGTGAAATAAGACACATTAACCTGTCCATGGTTACTGAACAGAGGCTGTGTCCCTGGAGGGACAGAATACGAAAAGCTGCTTAGAGTTGTTTTCCAGTGTTCTGAAACATACCTATTACCTTTCCCTCCTTTTTCTTCCTTCCCTCAGATAAATAGCAAGCCATTTTCACCCAATTAAGAGAAAGTAATGACCACAGAAGAGCTAACTTGGAACCTAAACATGTTGGTGAGGAAAACATTTCAAAATTACTCAAAGTCAGCAAAATTTTAGGCCAAAAGTGTTCTCAGGAAGAAGTAAGGACTTTCTCAGTCCACATGCCACAGGCTCTCTTGTGTTCAGCCAGAGCCACAGTATTGTTGACTTGAATTTTGTCAGGTAGTAGAGGTGTGAAGTGTAGAGGTGTGATGTAGGTAGACGTTGAGAGAGGAAATGGTAGAAGAGAAAGACTGTGTCAGGGTGGAGGAAGGCCGTGGCCTCAATTTGTATAAATTATTTCAGATCTTAAACTAACCCGTGAGAGAGACAGGTTGAGAGATTTTGAGATGACCAATGGAGTGTGACATCTGGAAGGCCGAGCAAACAGGGCAGAGAACGCAGTAGTTACCTACTGCAGCAAAGGTAGGGTTCAGACTTTGAATGCCGAGGAGACTCCATGAGTACCTCAAGTTTGACATTAAAAGTATTGAATACTTTGAGTTAAATAATCTTTCATTGGACTAAGTAATTCACTCTACAGGATTAGTGAGGAAAGCAAAATACAGTAGGCTCCACTAGGCTTCTGTGAAAACAGAAGTGAGCTCCCTTCCGGGAGAGTGAGCTGAATGTGGAGTCCCTGCAGTGTCACACACTGCGCCTGTACATAATACAGAGTTGTTACAGATACCAATAAAAGGGGAAATGGGATCCTTAGTCATGAGGTAAGACAAAATATAGGACAGATAAAACCATTAAAGAAACAGTTCCTAGATTTTTGAGAGAAAAATGCTGATTTACAGATTCAAGAAGCAGTCCTAAGCGTGAGACCTGCAGTGTAGTGAAAGTAGTCAAAATCAAAGGTGAGAACTCTTGAAACCCCTCAAGTAGCCAGAGGAAAAAGATAAATTTGACACAACAGAGCATTAATGCTACGGATGGTTGATACGTGTCAGAAAACACAGACAGCAGGAAATAGTGAGACTAGATGAAAGCTGGGTTCAGGGGAATGCTTTTCACTCACTAAAATTAATCCTTTTAAAATGAAGATGAAGACTTTTTAGGTGGATGAAAACTGGGAGAATTTAATTTTACTGCACTTACAGGAAAAATGTGTAAAACATCGATTTACGACCTTATGGCCCAACACAGTCTATTTTGGTAAGCACCATTAGTCCCTTGGGGAAAGATGTATAATGTGTAATTATCAGGTAAACTTTTTTTTTTTTTCTTTTTGCGGTACTGGGGATCGAACTCAGGACCCTGCGCTTGCTAGGCAAGCGCTTATTCCACTGAGCTGTATCCCCGGCCCCAGGTAAACTTTTAAATGCCAGATTTAGGCCTGGGTGATTGGTGTGCTGCTGGATCTTTTACTGAGGAGCTCAGTACTGAAAGAAATGTTGAGGAAATTTCAGGTTGAAGGCAAATAAAACTAGCTGGAAACTTAGATCTGTGGAGAATAAAAGGTAAGGAAAAGATACACCTTATGAACAGTAAGCATCAGAAAGCAATTGTGGATATTTCAGTATCAGCAAAAACAAATATTTCCAGACATTAAAAAATTCGTAATGATTTATACTGGTCAGTTTATGAAGAAGACATTTAAGAGCCATAAATGTGGATACCTTTAAATACATGAAGCGCAAAACCCCACAGCTAAAGGAAATGAAAAATACATGGTCATGTTGGAGATTTTAGCATTTCTCAATCGGTAATTAATAGAATGGTAAAAGAAGTCGATAAGGATGTAAAAGATCCAGCAGCACACCAGTCACCCAGGCCTAAATTTGATACTTATAAAAGCTATACCTACAGCTATAATTACAGATTATACAAAGGACTAAGAGTACTTACCAAATAGACTGTGCTGGGCCATAAGGTCTGATGAAATATCGATGTTTTACACATTTTTCCTGTGAGTGCAGTAAAATTAAATAAGCTGTCTACAAAAGCCTAAATATTTGAAAATGTTATCACTTGTAAAAGCATTCACTGGTCCAAGGTTGAAAAGAGAGATCTAATAACATTAAAAGGAAGGAAAAAAGCAAAATAATTGGAAGGAATTATAAAGTAGAAATCACTAAAATAGAAACCCAGTAAGCAACGGAAATTGTTTTTTTCTTTTTATCCTTTTATACATTAAATTGTTGCATTTTTTACATGTAAGATTATCATCTTTGAAATGTCATTTAAGAGCCAGGCATGGTGGTAAAAATTTAATGACAAATCATAATGTGTGTTGCCTTCAAGGGTCTTATAGTGTGTGTGGCTTTATTGCTTCTTTCTATGTGTTCTTCAAAATTAATTAATTAAGATGTATAATGTACTCTTAACAGTTTTTACAACTAGGTGCACATTGATGTTTTTCTGGGCTTTGCATTGTTTGTTGAAAAAGAAAAAATCTGTCAATAACACCAAGGGTATTCTTTTGAAGGTTTTGTCTTCCAACAGGGACATATAGTAGGGGAGAATACTCAGTTTGCCTAGTGAAGATCAGGAAAAGTAATTTTGTAAGAAAGGGTGTGTTGTGGTCTGTATGGTGAATTTACTGAAGAATAGTGTAGGAAGTGAATTCTAGTGGAGAGGGTACCAGGGCCTGGCAGTATCAGGAAATCTTTATATGATGAAGTTTTGGGTGTTTTTAGCTTATTCAAAAAGGATTTATGTTAAAAATAACGAACTTTTATCATTTAATTGACTGGAAACTGTAGACTGATTAACACATTTACATGTGAGTGAAATCTGCTTTATTAATGCTAGATAAATATTTTCTTTGTTGTTTTTTAATACTTTATAGACACACTGACTTGCTCTGTTACCTAGGCTGACATCAAACTCCTGGCCTCAGTCAAGTGTCCTGAGAAGCTGGGGTTACTGGTATATACCAAGGCCCAAGGCCTTTTGCATGCTAGACAAACACTCTGCCACTGAGCTGTATCGAAGCACAGTTATGTTTTTAAATGTTAGAAATCTCAAGCCTGAGGTCAAGCCAGAGCCACCAAAGGAACTTGGGCTTCAGATGCAGTGATGGTAGCAGGTAGGTCTTCAGGGGTGGCCCCCCTATAGCATGTGTGGGCACACAGAGCTCCCTCTGTTGGCATGTGAGCCAAGGGTATGAGTTGCTTTTTCTAAACTAAAATACTATTTAATTAACAGTGTTGTCACTTTGCAATAAATACATGGGTTTTGGGTTGCAGTTTGAGCACTCAGTTTCTAAAACCTTTGCATTCCCCGTCAATTATCTACATCTATAACTATACTTCAGTATATGTTTATAAAAAATATTTGAGCATACACAGAGCCCTCTGATAGTACTGTTTTTGTCCAGAATCCCACATTGCATTTAGTTGTCGTATCTCTATAAATGTTCTCCAGTCTGTAAGATTTCCTGTTTTACTTTTATGACTTGACTCAAGATAATTGTTTTATATAATGTTCTTAAATTGGAGTTTATGCATTAAGGGTTATGCATTATTAGAGGTCACACATTTTTCATAGGACTCCCACAGAGGGGATAGTGGGCTCCTCCTTCCCAGTGCTCCCATATGCAGGGTTTTATAGCATTGATGTGTCTTTATGGTTTATTCACTGGTTAACGTGGTTTCTACCAGGTTTCTTTGCTATTACTTTAGTAATTTTCATATTCTGATGAATATATCATGGGAAGATATTATGCAAATATTCTGTTACTCATACTTTCACAATTTTATCATCCACTGACGGGTTTTTCCTACAATTACTGTCTTTTTTTAATGAATGATGATTTTACTGTTCTTCTGGCTTTATTGGAATTCAGTTAGGATGAGCTGTTCCCCCTCTCCTTCATACCAGAAATTCTTCATATCAGGATGGATTTGTGGATACTAATTTTATTCTTTGGGTTATAATGTTTTATCCAGTTGCTGCAGTTGTCTCTTTCATGGGCACTGAGAACTGTTTCATGGTAGCTTCTTTGTATCCTTTCAGCATGTTGCCTGCAGTTTTTCAGTATTTACTTCCTGATACCAATGTTCTTTGTTGCTTTAGCTGTGGCTCTTTTTACTGGAGAACAATGAGTTTTGTTTTTTAAAAACAGTATTTGATACTAGTGTGCTGATTGCCAGGTCTGCCAGTATTTCTCAACATAGAAAGCTAGGAAATGTGTGTGTGCTCACACACACACACACACACCCTATATTTCATTATCTACCCGTGTGTGTGCGCTCGCACGCATGCACACACACCCCACCCACCCACCCTATATTTCATTATCTACCCATCTGTGCATCTTAAAAAGTATGAGTACAGGCATGGTGGTACACTCCAGTAATCCTAGCACTTGGGAAGCTGAGGAGGAAAGATCAGGCCCAGCCTGAACTACATAAATAGTGAGACAAAACAAAAAAAATCATGAGTTCATTCCAGTCCAAAACAATAGACTTCCCCTTTCCTTGGTGATAAATTACTTGTCCAATCCCAGTACCCAGTTTCATAATTCACATCCTGTGAGAAATAGGTTTACTGTATTTGTGTACAGTATATTAGTACTCTTAAATAGTGACTTTTTTGAAGTTAAATTTGTTCTTTGCTCACATCTTTCATTGTAATTATTTTTAATACAGTTGAGTTCATTTGTAACTATAGTTGTGCTTCAGTTCTAATCAGCCACACATGCACACTTTGTATAGTTTGTGAAACATCACTATGATTCTAAGAGAGAAAAAGGTATAATTCCTGTTACCCTGTTTCAGTTTTTCCTTTCTTTACTTCCTGTTCCACCCCATCACCTATTCTGGGTTTTTTTGGATTATCCTTTCTTATGCAAAGATGACTAAACAAGTGGATATTTTCTTAGGAGTCCCTCCTTGAGTATTTCTTTTAAAATTGAGGTTTTGTTTTGGTTTTTTTGAGGCAGGTTCTTGCCATGCAGTTCAGGCTAGTCTTGAACTTAACTTTGTAGCCCACACTGGTCTCAAACTTGTAACAATTCTCCTCCCTCAGCCTCCCAATTGGCAGAATTAAAGCCATGTGCTAACATGTGCAGCTAAGATTTTGTTCTGTTTTAATATTGACAAGTAATGTCATGATTTGTCCGTTTCTGTTTGTAAAATGAGCCTTTTTAGAAAATTTTGCTCATAACTTTGTGAAAGTGATGGGAAACAATAACTGAAACTGTTAAGTGAAGGACTAATGGTTTCTTAGAAGAAAAATATGCTAAAAATACAAGCTTTTAACTTTCTAAACAGCCTGAGAAGCTGGGCGTAGTGGCACATGCCTCCAGTACTTGGGGGGCCAAGACAGGAAAATCAGTGGGCTACATGGGGAGTTCAAGACCAGCCTGAACTATGAAGCAAGATCCTGTCCCAGTAAATAAACACATAGTCCAAGGAAAATTCTTCATACTATCATACTATCGATTAAGGAACCAGTTATTTTCCTTGGACTTTCACAGTCACTAGTGGTGGTGAGTGGCATGATGGCTTTACGAGAGTTTGGGGAGAGAGCAGGAGAGATGCCTGGGCGACAGCAGTTAATACTGGTTAGTGAATTGGAGCCAGGTGGGGTGGCACATGCCTGAGTCCCAGCTACCTGGGATGTTAGAGGCAAGCTGTGGTGAGACTGTCTCAGAGTAAAGAAGGGATGGTGATGTAGCTCAGGTCTGGAGTACGTGCCTCGCATGAATCCCTGGGTTCAATCTCCAACACTAAGAAAATGAAACAAGCTGAAAAAAATTTTAGAATGAGCTATGGATAAGTGACCTGGGCAACAGTGATATGCAAGATTGTTTTGTGAGTGCTGTCATTTATGTAGACTCTACACAGCTCTTTTCAACAGTTGGTAAATATAAATTTAAAGTTGAGGAGCCATTGGACATTATGCTGGTTAAAATTTAAAAGTGGGTTTTCTTCTATCAAAAATAGATTTTCTTCTGTTATTAACCTGTGAACATAGGAAGGTGAGCGACATGACCCCCATTTAAAGAGAACATAGCCAGCTAAGTAACTTGGTGGAGGCAGAATTTTGAGTACCTTCCACTCCCAGTTCAGTGCAATTTCCTGGCCATAAGGCTAGTCACAGAAATGACCAATACAGTATTTATAGGCCAGCAATATTTCGGTGGCTTTAAGCAAAACCATGCTGAATATGATTGACATGAGGGGCTTGAGACATGAGATAACTCATACAGACTCAAAAGCTAATTTACTGTAGGCGTATAGTAAAAGTTGAATTATTGTCATCTAGTTACCTTTTTTTCATTTCAATTTGTGAAGGGGCTGGGGATACAGCTCAGTGGAATAAGCGCTTGCCTAGCAAGCGCAGGGTCCTGAGTTCGATCCCCAGTACTGCAAAAAAAAAAAAAATACATTTCAATTTGTGAGAACTAAAATGAAAATCAACAGAAACTGAGCAGTTTTCAGCCCAAGCAAATGTGATGCATTTTTGAAAAATAATTGGTATTTCAAGCAGATGTGACAGAGCATTAATTGAATGACTACAGAAAGTACATATACATATGGTTTATAGGTAGGTTTTAATTTTATTGTGCATACGTGTGCAACTCTCTTTTTACTTTTTCACTTTCTCTACCGTTTCTTAAAGTAAATGTAGCAGACACCAGTTCTTAGATCCAGAAAAAGACAACCTCCTTAACCTTTGAGCTAGTGTCTCTTCAAGGGTTTGTTATCACAATTACTCCGGTATACTTGAATCTCATCGCTGTGTTAATCATTTGATACAGTATCACTGATCCTTTCAATTGGGAAAAGCTGTTCAGCAGCTCTCCTCTTAAGGTGCTCTAAAAGTAATCCCTTGGAAGCCTGCTTTAGTGGGAAGAGGGTCGTGGAAGCCAAGGTTACTATCATTTTGGTGGCATTGTTAATACAAATATTTGTGATGCCTTAGTCACTGAGGCTTGTGGATGTGCACAGCAATCTGACGAGGAAGGTATTTTCCCCATTGTTCATTTGTTGTTTACTTACATAAGTTACCTATTTATATATGTTGATCTGGCATGTGGATAGTTTGTAATAAGTTATTTAAACCCATCTTCCCAATCTGTTATATTTTCTTGATACTTGTCTTTGACTACTTTTAGGTCTGCAAACCCTTTGGTATTTTTCTGCAAGATTGTGAAGATCAAAAGTTCAGCAATACTTAAAAATAGAATTTCATCCTCAAGATACTGGTCTTGAGATACATTGGTAGCTTTTATAGGAAGAACTTCAGAACACCCCAAAGCTAATTTGGGAAAAAGATTACAGCTTTTCTGTGGTCTTTCAGCAACTTTAGAAGCAATGAATAGCTGCATTAGCATGTTGCCTGTCCCTCAGAGAGGACGTATGATTGATACTCATGAGTTCCTGTCCCATTTGAGCCTAGTACATACATAATTTGATATGAGTGCTGACATTCACAACTTCTCCTGCTCTTACACCTCTCATAATTCATAATATTTCATATATGTGATTTATATAGTTTTAAAGTAGTACCAGGTAATTAGATTCATTTAAGATTCATTTAGATTTAGATTCATGTAGATCATTCATTAGATTCATTTAGATTTTAATTTTGCTTTCTTTTCTCTCAAAGAATAAGTTGTACATACATATAAACAAACATTACCACGTTCAAATTTCCTCCTAGTTGTCTTGATACTGGTGTTTCCATATCCTCCTTTATCTTTAGTGGAAGGTTCATGTTACTATATAATTGTTTTGCTAAATTTTCATTCCGTAGAATCATTGAGGTCACTTTTTCCTGTTAGTAGGCATTTACTACTTTTAGACTGATAAAGTATTGAGGCTCCTCTGTCCCCCAAGCAAAGCTAATTCTCTTGGTTATTTCCCTTTTCCCAGTCTCACAAATTTTGTTTTGTTTTCAAGCTGGTCATCAGAAAGTTTAGATGCTTTGTAGAATGGAAATCGGAGGGCTGGGGATATAGCTCAGTGGAATAAGCGCCTGCCTAGCAAGCGCAGGGTCCTGAGTTCGATCCCCAGTACCGCCAAAAAAAATTAAAAAAAAAAAAATAGAATGGAAATCGGGCTGCTTTCAGGCAAGGGTGTTGTTAAGTGTTGATCTATGTTTTGTTTTTCTTATGCAGGTTGAGTCTGTTTCTCAGCCACTGGAAAACCATGGTCCCCCTGTTGGTCATATTTCAGAGTCATTGTCTACCAAATCATGTGGAGCACTGAGACCTGTTAATGGAGTTATCAACACGTAAGTCTCACCCTTTTTACTTATACTTACAGCTTATACAGGGTGATTTTGGCACTCTTAGAGATTCTCAAGTAGGATGATTTAAAGAAGCAGAAACCTTAACTCTTACTAATATTGCATGCCTCCTGCTGTAGCAGATACATTTTAATATAATGTATTCATGTTTTTTCCCTTTCATCTTTTATGATCTAAAAGGGACTAGACATGGAGAAAAACACAAGGTCCTAGAGTATTGTGCATCATCACTCTTGGCCATAATCTTGGAGGAATTCATCAGAGAAGTTTACATAAACACCTTGGCTTTAGGACAGACTGGCTCCTGAAAGGTCATGTTATAAACATTTATAAAGTAGGGTTCATGGAGTCCTTATAAAGTGGAGGCTGTGTATACATCTCTAGAATTCAAGATTCATAGAAATACTAATTATAAGACAACCTATTCACATTTGTGAAATTTATAGTTTTCTTGCCAGTTGCAGTTTTCTAGTCATTTCTTTGGTCATTTGTATTATACAAGAAAATTTAATTGTGAGAGTTTAAGTTTACTTTTAACCTTTGCGCTTTTTAGACATTAGAGTGATGTACATCTAAAATCTTATGAATAATTGCAGACATAGCACCCACAGATCAGCAGATATCATCCCAAGGTAACCAGCTTCTATAGAACACATATATATTGTAAAAATGGAAACAGAAGAGGTTGAACCAGTATTAAGAGGCTTAGTTTCTTGTATTTTCTCAGTAGCATATGCTATTCTTTGTCTTTCTGTAGTCTTCAGCCTGTCTTGGCAGACCATGTTCCAGGTGACAATTCTGATGCCGAGGAACAATTACATAAAAAGCAACGATTGAATCTAGTTTCTTCATCTGATGGCACCTGTGTAGCTGCCCGAACACGTCCTGTACTGAGCTGTAAGAAACGGAGGCTTGTTCGACCTACCAGCATCGTTCCCCTTTCCAAGAAGGTCAGTACCAGTAAGACTCGGTCATCATCAAGCAGTGCGCCAGGTGTCAAAGATACTAGGATTAGTCTCTTGCCAACCCTGCTTCACTTAAGTAGTGTTTTCCAAACTTGACTAACCTCTAGGGTTTCCTGAGGAGGTTTAAAACTTAACTAGGTTCCTAGAAACCCAGATTCAGTTCTTCTAGTATTTTAAAAAACTTGGTTCCTGGCACTTTAAGAAGACTAGGATTCCCACTGACCCTGATGTGGCTATTCTAGAGTTGAGGATGAAAAAAATCTTTTTTAAAAAAATTCCGAAAAGCATCTAGGTGACTCCAGCCAGGTTTGGAAGCTACTGGTTTGATCTTTATAATAGAAATGGGAGAGACTGAAAAGTTTTTAACCCATTTGTGACAGAAGTTGCGATATTTGGGGGATTTTTGCATGAAATACATATGTGCTACCTTGAAAAACTCAAGGAAGCATATTTGAAGAGGAAGAAAATTTCATGTTCTGTTATGTTTAAAAAATGGTACACTAGGCATAAAAGGGTTGAGTATTACCATCAACACTTCAAAGGAGTGTGTGTTTTCTTCTACTCTTTGCATGGGAGATGGCAAGGGTGAATACTAAAAAGAATTTCCATTAAATTTTCTGAATTGATGTTACTAAACATTTATCTTCACAAAGAAAATGGAGATTAGTTTGCCACCATGAGAAACTTTTGATTGCTCATTCTTCAAGTAGCAGAGTTAGCTTTATTTCTGATGAAATAATAGTCTAGTAGAACAACTACTGTACAGTGGTTAAGAGCATTAACTTTGGAAATCATAGAATTTAAGTCCTCGCCCTCTAACTTCAATGTTCGAACATCCCTGCTCCTCACCAAAGCCTCAGAGGTCTCATACAGTTGGTTGAGATTAAATGAGTGTGGCATGCGTATATGTTTTGCCAGTGTTTCTAGTATAAAGTTACCACTACTTTGGTGACTTTGGTTTTTCATGATTCGCTAAATACAGAGCTATCTGCAATGCCGATAAAATGAGCTGATCTGTTCTAGGTACTGGGAATATAGTACTAAAGAAAACAAAAATTGTTACTCATCATAGTCTGGGCAGAAAAGAAGACAAACCAGTAGTTAACTGTGTGTCCTGTAGCATTAGGAAGAGGGTCCAAAAGATGCAACTGAGGGAGATGGAGAATACTAGAGATGTGGACATTGGTCCTTGAGCTGTTCCAAGGGTTAGCAGTGTGCAAGGTGAGGAACAGTCTGGAAAGGACTAGTAAAGTGGAAGGACATCCAAGTAAGTGCGGTGTGAAGGCAAAGAAAGTAAATGTTGTTGCAGAGGAAGGCAGGGATCCCTTGTGCCTGGTGCTGTAGGCAGCTGAAATCAGGTGGAGGCTGACAGGGCTGGAGCTGCTGGAGACCCTGGGAGCAGTTTCAGTGGAGAGAGTGAAAACCTGCTTGGAGGGGTTAGGTTCCGGGGAGAATGGCTCAGAACGAATCAGGGAAGCCATTATAGAAAATGCTTTGAAGGAATGTTGCTGTAAAACAACAAAGAAATAGCTTGTTTGGCAGAAGGAAAAGTCTTAAAAGAGTATAACAAAAGGGCATGAGGAGATGGTGATCGAACCATTCATATTCAGTGGTGGTCAATACGTGTTTGCTGTACCCTGATATGCAGTTAGTTACGGTATGACTGCTGCAGTCTTTCTTAAAGGAAAGTATTGTGAGAATTGACTCCTGGTATCATTTCTTTCTGGTCATCATCTCAGACTATCTGAAATACCAACATACTGTACCAGAAATAGAAAAGGGTTAAGATACTTGGCAAAGTTCTCACGTTGACATTTGAGTCTGTTAACTTTTTATTAAGTCGGACATATCTCAGCATTTTTCTAATAGATTGAAGAGTTGATAACAAGAAAGCAAGAAAACAGTATATTACTGTCAGTTGTTGGGAAATATTTTAAATATCTTTTTGTCATGCCCTTGATGTTTAAAGCTGAGAATGCTTTGTTGTACACACACATGGCCTTGTGAAAACTGGTGTTCTTCCTCTGTTTTGGCAATTTCTAAATTATGGATGGCCTTCTCCTGTATATTTTTCTTTATTAATGTGACTTAGCGAATCTTCTGATTTATACATGCAATCAAGTACTTTTGAAAGTACATATAAAATTTTTAAAAACAATTAAGTATTAGGTGCGGGTACAGATTCCCTGTGATGAATGGGATCAATGTGTACAACAAATATGTACTAGTAAAAAGGTAAAGTTAAAACAGGTGAGTCAAGGAGTAAGCATTAAGGATTCTTTAGTTTCAATACTGGTTTCTAGAATATAATCATCCGGACACATGCGGAAATAAACGGCATGAAAAATAAGACAAGTAAATCGACCTTAGAAAGTAGAAATGCTGGTATTCTGCCAAACTTGGAGACAAATGCCATTCTCTGTCTTGCTTGGTTACTCTGTCTCATATGTATGGGCCTTTGCTTATATGTACTCTCAGTGGTATTTGCTTAATGAGCAAACATCTTCATCTTGAGGTGCTAAATTTGCCAGAAAAACTGTATTCAGCAAAATTTCTGATTGCCCACTGTGTTCCAGGCATTATTTGGAGGCAGCCAGTTCCACTGGTGAACAAAACCAAGCTCTTCCTTGTATAGAGCTTGCTTCCTAATGGCACAAGTAGACAACAAAATAAAAGTTAAAAATATTGTCTGATTGATCAGTGGCAGTGAATTCACGTTATTGTAAGATTTGCCTTCTAGTTTCTTTTCTGTTGTTTTTTGTTCTTTTCACCTTCTACTTTCTGAATAAGAGATTCTTTTAGAATTATGTATTTCTGGATTAATCAAGTTAACTTTGTCCCACACATTTCTCCCGCCCCACATTCCCCCAGTTAAATGCTAGTAGTGCAGGATGTTTAAAAAAATTGCTGAGTGTTAAATATTACTGCTTCACCTACATTTAAAATTATCTGTATTGCATTCTAGAACCAAATACTGTAAAAACTGGTCTAACTCAGCTACTGTGTGTGTAAGGGACTTTGTGTAAGCTTTTCCGACTCTCAGCTGGAGAGAGTACGTCTTACAGGTGAGATGCACCTTCAGTGTAGTAGCGCTTTTCTTCTTACCTTTAAAAGGCTGTTTTTATATCATTGGTAGATCTTAAAATCAATGTCAGAACGAAAGATTCCATAAGATATGCTTGTTGGAGATAACGTGGAAATGAGACTTAATGATAAAAGTAAGATGTTGAGTGCTATAAATGTTGGTGTGGATTTCTCCCCTAGGTTTTAAAGTTTTGATAGGAAATCTGTAAGCTAAGTTTTGGAAGATAAATCTGGAGGTGGTTTCTGTTGGGGATAGATGGGCACAGAAAAGACCAAAGGCCAAAAAGTTAACTAACGTAATAATCCTAAAGGAAGTAATAGTCTTCAGTTAAAACCCTGGGGATGGAATAGATTTTAAAGGTAGTTCTATGGAATAACCACTAGGGCGTAAGTGAATATAACAGTTTTGAGAATGAGAGAACGATAATGTCCTTCATGTAAGCAGGTAAAGCACATGGAGTATTTTACTGTAGTACAGTTTTACTGTAATAGGATTGCAGGTTGCCCCATATTGCTCTTTATTCCATGTTTCATAACTTAGGAGTTCTAGAATGATAGATGTAGTGATTAAGCCGGTGAGAAAATTACGTTAGAGTGTATGAAACAATGTTTCCTGGCCTGCCACCTCAATGAGATAGATGGTTGTGACTTATTCTAAATATTAGTTTAAATATTGAAGTGAGTACATTTTGAACATACATTAGTTTTCAAGGAAAATTATTTTGTAAATAAATTGTTGTACAAATAATTTCAGAAAGGAGAATGATGGGGTTTCATTAGTGTTTCACTACATTTTTAGTTTCGGTTTTACTGTGCTTTGTTTTACTTGGGATGAATGGAAACATACAGTAGGCTTGGACTTGCTGGTGTTGGGTGGTGAAAGGTTGGAAAGGCTGCTTGCTTTGTACTGGTGTTCAGCAGAACAGTTCATGCTCATGATAATTACTAACATACCCCAGAAATTTTTGGATCGCCCTTAATAGCATTTCTTTGTAATTTTTTAAAAGGAGTATTTCCTTACAGATTACTTTGCGCTGTTCTGCTGATTTTAGAATTTTACTTTGCGTTGGAATAATTGTTTCATGGGAGGGTTACTCTGGATTATTGTTTCAGTGTTAATATCTGTAGAATTCTTCAATTTTAAATTGGTCTTCTCTCTCTAATCCTGTCAGCTGTTCTTGTGTTTTATTGGTAATTTCAAAGATCAGCTGATAGCTGTTAATTCTTTCCTCCTGCTTTTGTTGTTTATTAGAATGCTTATTTTGTTTTGTTTGCTTGCTTGCTTGCTTGCTTGCTTATGCTGGCCTGGAACCCAAGGTGATCCTCCTGCCTCAGCCTTCTGAGTGCTGGGATTATAGGCCTGTGCCACCATACCCAGCTTGTTTGTTCTTACATAATACTAAAGTTTTATTTTTTTGAATTTTCTTTTGATTGTAGGTTTGGATGCCAGTCCTCAACCTTTGATAAGTTTTTTTCTCCTAAGAGTTAAGAATTTAATTTCTGGGAAGCCAAATGTAGTAGCACATAGTATTATCCCAGTGACTTGGGAAGTCGAGGCAGGATGATCACAAGGTTAGCACTGGTTGGGACAGTTTAGCAAGCTCAACTGCTTGTTTTATTTTTAAACCTCCTATTAAGTAGTTTTTAAAGCATCTCGGTCAAAGTGCTATTTCTGTATGTTATGCTTATATTTCTGACCTATTATATGTATATTTTTTGTCTTGCTATATTGACCCTGAAGTGTTCGTTAGGATTTATAGATTATAGAATTTTATTTATACCCTCAGAGTGACACGCTCACCCCCACATGTGTGTGTATGGTTTCTCTCATCCATTTACTTTCAACATTTTGGTGTTTTTTGTTTGTTTTGATTTGGTTGTTTGAGACTACACAGTCTAGGGTGGCTCTGAACTCATGACATCCCTCCTGCCTTGGTTTCCTGAGTGCTGGGATTACAGGTGTGCACCACTGTATATCCTTCTAAAAGTGGCTCACCAGTTAAACATTACCTGATTTTAGGTTGCTCACCTGTCCTTCTGGAATTGGCTTCCAGGCTCTTCTCATCTCAAACAGTGAATTGAAGGAGACGAGCAAAAAGCTATGTCAGAGCTTATTTGAGAAAGTAAAGGTGAAGAGTGAGGGAGAAACTAGCGCTGCGGATCGGGTTTGGGTGGAGGGAAAGAGGAAAAGCAAGATGAAAGTACACCCTTGTGGAGGAAGCAGGGCAGGCTGTGATGAGGGTAGCAAGGTCTTCTTGGTGTCTATGTCCTTTTATACTGTCCAAATCTCAAGGAAGCCCACAAGAATTTATGCATGTGGGTCCTGAGAGGCCAGTCTGGGATTCCACACCTCAGGCTGACTTCAAGTCTAGGCCATCTTACTGAAAACTTGCCAGAAGGCCACATGCAGGGCTTTAGGAACTGTTCTGCCATGTATTCCAGAATCTTATAATTGACAGGTGATGCCTAATTTCCCAGCCAATTTTGCCACTCCCTAATGTATGTCACCACACCTGGCCACTTTGAGCTTTTGGGGGGGCGGTGTTGAGACAAGGTCTCACAATGTAGTGCAGCCTGGCCTTGAACTGGCTTGTGTAGCCCAATTCTTGGAGTCATGGAGATTCTCCTGCTTGACCCTCCCATGTGCTGGAATTACAGGCAAGTTCCACCACAGCTGACAGCAGTTTGTTTCTTATATGGAATATAAGAACAGATTTTGATTTATTTTTTTCTAAAAGCCTTATTTTCATGGAGATTTAAATTTTGTATTTAGTTTTGAAAGCAGATAACACAGTTGTTACTTAGACTTACTTTGATAACTGGTTTCATTAGTCACTGACTGTCCTTTTCCTACCTGCATGTCCTATTGTTAAGTTCTTACTTTGAATTTGTAGTTCTTCAGTGAATAAAGTTTTGTTTGTTTGTTTGTTTGTTTGTTTTGGTAAGCAACCATGTATCAGTTTTTTAGCTTATAACCTGTATCCCTTGAAAACAGTGCTGGAGAAATAGCTCAGTAGTAGAGCCCTTGCCTAGCATATGGGAAGCCCTAAATTCAGTCCTCAGTACTGGCCTTATCCGCCCCCCCCCCCATTTTTGCACTGTCTTCAGGAAGTGAAAAGGACATATTTATTCTCTTTTGCTTTTACATTAAATTAAGCCAATGCCAAACTTATTTTCATTCCTTCATGTTAGTAACTGATTCTCTGTGCTGTTCAACATGGTAGCCATTATCTACATGTAAGAAGAAATATTATAATACTTAACAGTTCACTAATGGGGGTACAGTATTGATCAACCATTAAGATTGGTTCCAGTACTCTTGAAAAGTTGATAGTTGGAGAGAGAAATCTCCGCTATATTGATTCAGTATTCCAGTTCTCATGTTGTAACATACAAACATGGATTTCATTTTTCTTAAAGACTCAGAGGGAGGGGTATTGGGAATTGAACCCAGGCCTTCATACTGAGCTACATTCCCAGCCCTTTTATGAGACAGTGTCTCTAAAAGGCTTCTGTCTTGAGAACATGAAGTCTGGTGTTGAAGCTATGGCTTACTGTATTGTGTTGGCATACCCCAGAAATCTGTGTTATTTAGGAATTAATATAATTTGAACTCGTGTGTTTAGAGATGTCAGCAGTTGAGAACCAGGCAAATTGATCTACTCAAAGTGACTCTAAAGTGAATTGCTTGATGAAATTAGATGCTAGATAGAGAATTTTTATATTGTCATCAGTATGTCCATAGTTCAAATGGAAATAAAAGAATCATGGACTGATAAAGCTACTGGATCAAGCAGCAGTTGTTTTCAAAAGCAGAGCAAGGTTCTCTTGAATATAAATCTTGAATTTCAGCTTTAGAGGGGAACCTCATTAAGGTGACCTTGTTGGCCAGTGAAGGAATTACTGAATACCATATGAAATTCCTTAAACAAAATTTATCAACATTAATCCTGGCATGGTAGTTCGTGCACATTTATAATCTCAGGACCCTGGGAGGCTGAGGCAGGAGGATAAAAGGCCCTGGGTTCGATCCCCCGTACAAAGGGAGGAGACTATAGAAGGAATATAAATTACATTTAGGAACTCCAGTAGAGGCACACCTTAAATGTGAAATGTCAGAGTGAAGTTCTTGCTAATCTTATGAATTCTTAAGCTTCGTTTTGCATTTTCTTCCTTTTGTTGTTTCACTTTACCTAATTGGTTGTATAATCTGTAAGAAATATGTATGGAATTAAACACAAATATTGCAGCAAAGTAGATCACTAAAATAAGCCAGATAAAACCTAAGCAAATTCAGTACCTCATTCATACAAGCTATATTTCAAGTACTCAGCAGTCATGAGATTAGCAGCAGTGAACAGTGCTACAGTTACTTAGCCCTTGTCAAGTTTTCTTCCATTGTTTTTTTTTTTTTTTTGTTTTTGTTTTTTTTTGCGGTACTGGGGATCGAACTCAGGACCCTGCGCTTGCTAGGCAAGTGCTTATTCCACTGAGCTATATCCCCAACCCCTTCTTCCATTGTTGATCTGATTTTACTTCTTCAAATTTGTAGTTAACTTTCTTTGAATAAACATATTTATCAACATTATTGTTTTCTATCCTTTGTATCTAGCTCTTACTGGCGTTTTTATTTTATTTATTTTTTTTAAGTTTCATTTTAAAGACAAAAGAGTGGAGACATATGAACCAGAAAACATAAACAATACAGAAAATACAAAGTTATACAGAATATAGTAGGGAATTAGCACTGGATGTTGTATTACATAATGTTATCTTCACATTAGTTAACACAAAAACATTAAAGGAAATACCAAATTATAGAGACGATAGTAGGGAATTTGCACTGGATGCTGTATAATATAAAGTTTTCTTCACTTCTGTTAATACAAAAACGATTGAGGAAATACAGAATTATAGAGAACATAGAAGGGAATTAGCTCTGGATGCTATCCTACATAATGTTACCTTCACCTTTGTTACTCAGTTTAGCTCTTACTAGTGTTAATGAAAAAGAGGTTAAGTGATATTTCAAAGGCTTTTGGCTGCATGCAGGCCAGACTGATGAGGCTGTCATTCACTTTGGGGTGAGGGTGTGGTCCATCCTGTGGCTGAGGGCTGGCACTACAGCAGGGTTGTTACTGGGGAGTACAGATGGGCCTAGAAAGGGCTCAGGAGCTGGGCTAGTTTGGTTAAGCGAAGAGTTTTTATTACCCCTGGCTTTGAAGCCTGGTTATGATTATTAGGCTGGGCGTAATGGTGCACATCTTAATCCCAGCACTCAGAAGGCTGAAGCAGGGAGATTGCTGTTTCAGGCCAACCTAGGCTACATATTGAGTTCAAGGCCAACCTGAACTATGTTGCAAGATCCTGTCTCAAAAAGACAAAAACAACTCCAGACTTAAGAGGGCTGACAGGTGAGAAAAATGATGATGTCTGTCCATATTTCTGAGAATTCTGTCTTTCTTGAATTAAAAAAATGTTTTTCACTGTGGCATTTGTTTTCCTTTTCTTCCGGGAATTGAATTCAGGAGCGCTGAACTGCATCCCTCCTCTTTTTAGTTACTTATTTTGAGATAGGGTCTTGCTCAGTTGCCCAAGCTGACTCAACTTTGTAATGCTTCTGCCCCAGTCTCCCAAATAACTGGAATGAGATCTAGGCCACCACACATGGTGCTCTTTCCCTCTAGCTCTGGAATGTTTCTTGCGTGGTGTGGATCTTTTCTTTCTCTGTCTGTATTTTTTAAAATTTCTTTGTATACTTTGCATTTCTTTATCTTGCTCTGTTTTATTGTATGTAGTTTTTCTGAATGCTCTTCCTTCTATCCGTAACATTTATCTTTTTGAGTAATTTCAATAAATACTTTTATTTTTAAATTGCTTTCAAGTTCTGTTTTCTAGCTTGTTAAGTACAAATTCTCACTTTCTCATCTGCAGACTGCCTCCTGGCAGCCTGCGTTCTTGTGTGATTTGTGATCTTTGATGGTGACCTCACAGGGAACGGGAGCGTGTTTCCTGTAGGAGCCTGTGGCCACTGAACTGTGAAAGCGTGCCTTGCGTAGTTTCTCCTCAGTGCAAGAGGCCACATGGGCTGCAGGTGCCAAATACCTTATGTAAGGGTTGTCATTTCTCTCGTTTGTTGTCCAGACGTTTTATAAGGCTGGGAATTGAACTCAGGGCCATCCCCACCCTTCTTGGTTTTTCTCCTTTTTCCTGTTTTTCTTCTGTTTCTTTTCTTTAACTCTTGAGATGGGTACTTGCTGAATTACCTATGGTGGCCTTGAGTTTATAGTCCTCCTGCCTCGTGAGTACTGGTATTACAGACTTGCATTATCTTGCCCAATTAAGGCTTGTAGTAAACTGCCCTGTTTTGAATTCATAGAAACTTCAGCCAAGTGGTGAATAAAAGTTTTAAATTCATGATGTAAAATATATTGGATTATTTTGGAAACCAAGTATATTGATATGGTTATTAAAATACAATTTTGTGGTATAATATGTACTTTCTAGACAAGATTTGGCAGCAAGTGTAGTAACATAATTTTGAAGTACTGATAAATATAAAGATATTTCTGAGATACATTTTCACTGTGATATAATGAGTGAATAAGTGTGGAGAGCACATTGTACCATTGTACAATATTCACTGTTAATATTTTATAAAAGATGTTGGACTTACAGGTCTTTTAAAGGAAAAAGTCTTTAGTTTTATTTTCCCAGTCCTTTTTGACCAGGAAATGGTTTAAAAGGGAATAAGCTTAATCATCTACTAGGATTCCTAGAGAAGCATTTTAGGAAAACTGCTTTCTACTCTATAATAATGTCTTCATGCGTTATGTTCATGCGTTATGTCTTTGAAATAGAAAATCTCAAGAGGAAACCCTTAGCAACATTTTAACCTTTTTAGATTTCATCCTGAAATTATGGATGTAGTAGGTGTTCAGAAATATACTAGAATAAATATAAGATATGGAAACATTATTTAATGTATTTACATTTATGTTTTAACTACCATTCTGTCCCCACATAGCTTTGATTTTAGGTTGCAAATGCGTATGCCTGTTTGTCCCTGGTGTTTTGTATTGTGAGGTATTACATCCAGGGTGTCAAACATGCTAGTCAAGCACTGATGTACATCCCCAGCCATACATCCTTTTTTTACCAGTTTGCCCCAAGCATCACTTGAGCAGCATATTTGTGTATGTATTGATTATCCAGACCATTGCTCAGGCAGATATCACTTCAACCAGTTAATTGTTTATTAAACAAATTTGATAAATTGTTTTTATATTTCCTGTTATATTATAAAAATTAACTAAAAATATGTAACTTCTGGACATCCTGTATTTAAATAGTTGGATTGGTAAGTGGTTAACATTAATGGCATTTGGCCTTTTACATGCCACATATCAAGTCAGGCTATAATTTGTTTTAAGCATTCCACAGTTTTTCAGTATTTTTCTCAAAGAGATAGGAATGTTTGCATGGATTTCAGGATTTCTCCCTGTTATGTTCCATTTAGTATTGTGGAATACTTACTTCTGACTCTTACTTTGTAAGGACCCTATACTAGTACTGCCAGTTCAGGCTGTTTTAAGATTGAAGCAGGCAGTAATATCTGTGCTAGAGTTGTTGTTGGTGATTATTTCTCACCACTGATGTATTTAATATTATCAAAGTGCTGTCTGTTCAGATTTCCAAGACTTAATGATTTTAAAGTTTGTCTGAATCAGATCCAGATTCAGAGCCCTGAATTTAGTGAGTTTTTTGTCTTGGAAAACTAGCTTACAGGTTTTTCCTTTTCCTTACAATGTAAACATTTTTATGATATGTATAGCTGTGGTTTCCTTTGTGTTTTCCTGCACGAGCTTTGTAGAGCTTCTTAAATTTATGGTGTGGTATTTTTAACCAGTTTTCACACAGACCACCCATTATCTCTTCAGATATTGCTCTTGTCCTGTTTTCTATTTTCCTCCTAAGGCTCTGATTAAATAGACATTATCATAGTGCCCCTGCATATCTTTACGTTGTAGTGTACATTTTGGGGGTGTTTTTCCTTATGTTCCTTACTTTAACTGTTTTTAACTGATCTACCGCTTCATTTATCATAACTCTTTTGTTATATTTATGCCACTTTTACTTGTTATGGTTGTATTAAATGCATGTCACTGCCCCTCCCCCAACTGGAATTTGAACCCTGAACTTCATCCCTAACTTTTTAATTTTTATTTTAAGGAAGTTGTCTCAGTTGCTAAGTTACTCATGTTGGGCTCAAATTTGGAATCCTTTTGCCTCAGCCTGTCAAACACCGCTTGATTCTGTTTTCATATGTTTAAGAACTTTTGGGCACTTACTTATTTTCTCAGTATTTTCCTAGGTATGTTTTTTTCCAAGTCCTGCCTACCATCTCCAAAATCTAGGGGACTGGAGGCTCTGTTTCTCTTGTGCATTCTGTATGATTTTGTTTTTAGTGGTTTGGATGTTGTGTATCTTACACTTTGTAGAGGTTGTAATAATGGTACTCTCCACAGAGCCTTCACCTTCTTCCCCTGCTAGGTGTATACAGTGGTGGCTAAAAACATAATCTTTGGGAACCGCGCTGAGTTGTGGTTGGGGTAAGAGTTTCGATGAGGCTCTTAGCACGTCTGGTTTATCCTTAAGACAGTCCATTCTTAGAACATAACTATATTTCCCATACCCACTGGTGTGTTCACCAGCATCCTTCCTTCCCCCAGCAGATCCTGAACTCTACTGTCTTGCTTAACGTGAGATTACCGGGCTGGGGGTGTAGCCCAGTGTCCGAACACTTGACTGGTTTGCCCAATGCCCCCAGTGTGATCCCTACAGCAGCTGAAGGAATGAAGGTCAGGGAACAAAAGCTCTCTTTTCACAGACTTCGGGCTGAGCTTCTTAGCCTCCTGCCCTTCACAGCCTCACAATCAGCCTTGTCAGGATGAGTGCCTGCGGTTCTGTCCTGATTAGTTTCCTTTTTACATTTAATTTTTTTTTTTAAATTTAGAGAAGAACAAAAACAGGCAAAAACAACACAGCACAAAAACTATAAAAATGATACAGAATTTCAAAACAGTAGGGAATCAGCAGTGGTTATTGTTACTTACTGTTACCTTGTCCTTTCTTTTCATGTTGTCCATCCCTTTAGCCTCTGAAAACACCAAACACCACTCATTTCTGTATCTCCCAAAAGTAGCCCTCCACTGAGGGCTGAGCATCGTTTCAAGAGTTAACTGATGTCTGCAAGAAGCAGCAGCTGCAGAATGCAAGCTCACTCTTGCAGCTCGTTCCGTCCTGCAGTTCTGGCGCTCAGCATTGCCGCTAACCTGGCTTTTGCTGCTCTGGTGAGGGTGTTGGTTTGGCCTCAAGTGTTTATCACCCTCCTATTCTGTGCAGTTTATTTGTGAGGACCACTGGGCTGTTGATCCCTTAGTTTCCTGTGGTTTATATTTTCTTGACTATCCCTGTAGTGTTATTTTCTTGCCTGTTGGTATATCTAGCCATTTTTATAGGGTGCTGGACATTTGTCTGGTTATAGCATGTAGATTGAGTTATCTTCCTTCAGAGGCTTTGAATCACTGGAAGATCTTATCTTTTTTTTAATAGTTTAGTGCCACAACCAGAAAGGATCTTCTGGGATCTTACTTGAACGCTCTATGCCACTTTGGCTGATGATAGTTCATAACTCTGCAAAGGGTGTATTTGCTCTGGAAATCATTCAGGGGAAGGTCCCCAACTGCTCTTTGCCTGGCTTGTACTTTTTAGTATTCACTAATACTCAAGAGAATCTCATGAAATTTTCTGGAGCTCTTTGTGTATTTGGCTTCCTCCATGAGACTCAACTTGCAAAATCATCCACCCTTCTCTGCTTGGAATCCCACTTCATGCTTTGCAGTCCAGAGCCATGTCAGAGGCTGCCCATTTGTTTACCAGTCCTGACATTGTCAGATGTCTACTAGAAGGTAAACTTGATCAGTGTTATTTCATCTTGGCTAGAAGGAAAAATCCTTTAGTGTCATTTTCTTTTCTAAATTTCATTATGAAATTATTAAAATACACAGCAAAATTAAACATTTTAAAATGATCATTTGTGCAGTGAATACCTAGAGTCTACTGTTGACATCTTACTACATTTTATCACATTTATCCTTCTGTGTGTTTTATTCATCTTATTTTTAAGTACATTTAAAGATCAATGGCTAAACTGCTAATGGAAATGTAAATTAGTATAGCCACTATGGAAATCATTCTGGATGTTCCTCAGAAAACTAGAAGTAACCGAAATGTGTCATGTATAGGTACAAATTCTCTGTAGTGAATGTGATCATTATGTATATCTAAAATAAACTAATAAAATCTAATTTTAAAAAAAAGAAAACTAAAAGTACAAGTCAAGTGTGATGGAACCTACCTGTAGTCCAAGAACTCTGGGAGACCAAGAGAGGAGGGTCACAAACGCAAGCCCAGCCTGGAAACCTAGCAAGACTCTATACTTCTCCTTTTTCCTCTCTCTCTGTCTTTTTTATTTTTATTTATTTGTTTGGTAGTTTGTTTGAGGCATGGTCTTGCCGTTTAGCCTAGGCTGACCTTGAATTTATGGTGATCTCCTGCCTCAGCCTCCTGAGTACTAGCATTGCAGACATGTGCCACCACCCCTGGCAAAGAGATGTCTTAAAAATGTTTTAGAAGGTCATGGTGTAAAACTTAGTGCAAAATATAGCTCAGTGGCACAAGCACCTGCCTGGCAAGCGCAAGGTCCTGAGTTTAATTCCTGGGTAGGAAGAAAGGAAGCAAGCTAGCTAGCTGGCTGTGGATGGTGGCCCATACCTGTAATCCCAGCACACAGGACAGGAGGATCGCTGTGAATTTGAAGCCAGCCTGGGCTACAAAGTAAATTTCAAGGCCAGCCTGAACTGTATAGTGAAACCTTGTCTCAAAAAGACCAAAAAAAGCCCACCAAAACAAAACAAAACAAAAAAAAACCTCAGTGCAAAGACCAGGCCCAATCCCCTATGTCTTTTTAAAAGGGGGGGGCTAAAAACAGCACTGTCATTTGATGTAGCTGTGCCAGTCTTTGGTACCTTCCTGAAGGAGTAAAGGTAGCATACTAGGGATCAGGGTGTACCTGCATTAACTGAGGCACAGTTCACAGTAACCAAGCTATGCAACCCGACAAAAAATAAAGTTTTTTAAAAGGAGTGATTTCCTTATTCAAATGTCATTTTAATTGACTATCTATTCACTAATGTTTAAGACTTTGTTGAAGAACTGGACAAATCTGAGTCCCTACCCCTTTTTAGGTATGCATTTTAAATTCCCTGACTAGATGTAATACAAAAATATAACAATTAAACATTATAGAATTATGGACATGTATAATATACCAAATGAGAGTCCTCAGTGACCACCACCCCCTTGATAACCTTATCAACAGTTTTGTGCATTTCCTTTCTTTTTACTCTACGTATTATAAATTTTATTTAAATAACATTACTGTGTCAAGACTTATTTTTAACTTGAATACCTTGGATATTTCTCCAGGTTACTTTATGGAGACTTAAAAGTGGCTGTAGTTGAAGGTTCCATTTACGGATAGATATACATAGCTAGTTTTCCACATAATACTGTCTTTTAGAAATGTTTATATATATGTGAGGGGTTTTGTTTTGAGCATTTTCTATTTCTGCCTGGCCTTATAGTTTATCTGGTCTGTTGATCTGTTCCTGTCCTCCAGAGGAACAGAAGTGGATATGGAGACAAATTAAAAACTACCAAGGAATTTAAGTTTGTCATTTCTAGTATGTATGTTCTCTTTTGGAATTTCTACTTTTATATTCTTTTTTCTTAGTTTTAATTGCTTTTTTTGAACATCCAAATCTATATTGACGTTTTGCTAAGATACACCCAGGCCATGAACTGGAATACTGCTAATGACCCACGTGGAGAGCCAGTTGATAGCATGAGAAGGAACTGTAACATCCCAGCGCACCACCGCCGTGGCGGCGGTCATGCAGTGGGGTTGGACACAGAGCCCCAGAGATGCTAGGCAGGCGTCCTGCTGTGGGGCTTTTATTGCTTCCGCTCCATCTTGCCCTTTCCATGTTGTTTTATTTTGATGTTTGGTATCTTTTAATCTTGGTGCAAGTTTTAGCTAACAGTTATCCTAAATCCTCCCATTTATCTACTGTGGTCTGTTTTTCATTCCTACCAACATAATCCCCTCAAAATACTGTCTCCAGAAAGCCAACCTTATTGAAATAGGGCACACAGGCTATTTTTTCCACAAACAGTACAGATTAATGCTGTGTACATGGAATTGTCAACGTTTAGTTTGGATTCTTCAGTGGCATCTATGATTACATCTTTAAACTTTTACTTTGGTGCAGTTTTTCTCATTTAAGCTTCCAGGCACCTTCTTTTCTTGCCAACCATCTATGTAGTTGCTAGAAAGAGGAAGTTTGATAAAGACCACGCTGTTTTTAAGTATCTTTCTCCTATACAGGTCCATAAAGGGAAACCATTTTGAGGAGAGATCTGTGCTATCAATAAGTTCAGCTACAGCAAATGTTACGGTTTTTGTTAGCAGAGTTTTGGTGCTACTTTTTGTCTTTATTGTACTACTGCCATTTCTTTTAGGGCACCTTTTCATAGTGCCATTCCCCCAGTTCAGGAATTTCTTCCAGGATCAGCTGCTGCCCAGACAACTATGAGTCATGTGTTGGCGAATACCAGACTTGTTCATAGCGACACTAGCATATAAGACTTCCAATCAGCATGACCTCAGCTTTTCTCCTCAAAACCTGAAATCACCTAAAAACCTTGGTTTTTTACTGAGTTAAATCTTTTGAAGACTTAAATGAGTTCAAATTTCACTCTGGGCTGTTACTGATTTTTCTTCCCATACATGTGGAACAGCAAGTTTAATGGATACAACTTCTTGGAATTAGTCTAACAAACACATTCAGTACCCAGTACTGTGGTGCATGCCTGTGATATCCCAGATACTAGAAGACCAAGATCAGAAGTTTGAGACTAACCTGGGCAATTCATTGAGATCCTGTCTCTAATAGAACTTCAAAGGGGTGAGGAGGTAGCTCAGTAATAATTGAGCCCTCCTGGGCCCTGGGGTTCAATCCCTAGTGCTCGGGGCTGGGGACTCATTGAGCACTCCCCAGACAAGATTTATTTTCATTACTTAGGCATGAGCTTTGTAGTAAGAGGGTGGTTTGATTTGGTTTTCAGACTGGGTCTCACTATGTAGTTCATACTGGCCTCAAACTCATGGCTATCCTCATGCCTCAACCTCCTGAGTGCTGGGATTACAGGCAGTAGGCGAATTTTAAACCAGCTTAAATAGTCACCCATAGTCCTGAAAAACTTGCTATCTTGTGTGAGACCACCTGAAAGTCTTGTGGAGGAAGTATGAACAGAATGATTGGGTTTTGAAGGGTTCCATGTTGTTGAAGTTGCTGCAGAGAGCAAGTAATATCCTGGAAATCAGGAGCCAACTACCTTAACTTGGCAGGCAGTTGAAAAGCATCAGGTGGTAAAAGCATACAGATTTTGTAAAGTGCTGTCTTTTCAAGTTTGATACCAGTGTAAGTACTTAGGGCTTCAAATAACTAGATTTCATCATTGAAAAAGAAGAAAGTTTCCTTAATCACTTTGAAGAAGGTCAGTTTGTCCCAGAAATGGAAATCTCTTAAACTAATCAAACATTCTGTTAATTTTGTTTGGCTTTTTACAGGTGCAGCGAAACAGCGTCATGCGCTTCGGCTGTGACGTGAACACCTCCTGTGCGCTGTGTGGTTCAGGCAGTGTCAGCACAATGCCTCCTGAAATCCAGTATGAAGCCCCTCTGTTGGAACGTCTTTCTCAGTTGGACTCTTGTATTCATCCTGTGCTAGCATTTCCAGATGGTAAGAAAGACATAAAATCTAATTTAAGAGACTTAAAAGGGCTCCAGGTCCTAATGCAACTCAAATACCTTTTTTTTTTTTTTTTTTTTTTTGTGGTACTGGCGATCGAACTCAGGACCCTGCGCTTGCTAGGCAAGCGCTTATTCCACTGAGCTATATCCCCAGCCCCTCAAATACCATTGTTGATCAGCAGAATTTCAGTTTTGCAGAAGGATGCACCAGCCCAGAAAACGCTACTGGAAAGATTACGACTTGCTAAGAGATTTCTCCTCTTGGTCTTCTCAGGATGGTGGAAGATGTTTGGAGAGGGGAGAGCTAAGGGAGCGAGCCTGGGGTCAGTTGCCAGCAGTCACAAGTATATGCTGTCTGTGTATACCATGCTATGACACAGAACAGAGCTGTTCTTGGAGAATGTCTTTATATGTGTTGTATGTGGTTGTAGGAGTTTTTCAGGATATTCGTAAGCACGGATCTTCGGTGTTGTCATGCACCCTTCTTGTAAAGTTTACCTACCTAGTAAGTCTGTGTCTGCCATTTCTCCTTTCTTACCTCCCTTTTTGCAGTGCTTGACAAAATGTTGGCCATATTGAGTACCATGGTGGGTCTTGCTCCAGAATACAAAAATTAAAAAAGTATAGGCACTAGCAGGGCCACCCTGAGTATTAAGTGAAAACAGGTTTTGAGGGCTGAAAATGCAGCTCAGTGTTGGAACATGCACTTTGTGTAAGGGAGGACCTCGGTTTGATTCCCAGCTCTACTAAAGGAAAGAGAAAAGTTCTGATTAAACAGAACCAAATGAAAATGAAATACATTGCTTTGTCTCAACTACAGTTTAGATTGTACAGTAACATTCTGTCCTTCTGTCTTAGAGTAATTTGGGGGTTTTCAGAGGCAGGGTCTTGCTGTATAATCTAGACTGAGTATTTATAATGAACTATAGTATGGCTGTGTGTGTGCTTTCCACTTCTCAGTCCCTTTGAGGGCAAGGGATCCCGTTATATCCTTTGTAACACCTCACAGATAAAGTACAGGTTTCTGAAAGAGAGGAACTGAACTAGGAATTTGAGGAATGAGACTAGTTGTGTAAGGTGTAGAATTTACTTGAATGGTATGAGAATTAAAAAAAAAAACAAAAGTAAGTGTACAAACTTTTCTTAAAAGGCCATGGGTATTTTAGGTTTTGTGGACCATATAATCAGTGTGAGATTATATATATCACAACTGCTTGACTTCACCTTTGCATGGGGTAGGGGGAGTCTTGAAACAGGATCTCAATATGTGGTTCAGGCTGGTCTTGAATATACTACATAACCCAGACTGGCCTCAAACGTGATGATCCCACTGCCTCAACCTTCCAGTTGCTGAGAATACAGGCATGCGTTACCAGGCTTAGAGAGTCTTCCATCTAATTGATGATTGTACCATTAGTTTTGGCTTTTGTTACCAAAACTACCTTTGACTATCATAAAGATGGAGGGTAATATTCCTGCTGCCATATGACAACAGAGCAGAAAAGTGTAGAAAAACGTGAACTATGTGACCAGCAAGCTGATTAGAACATAATGGGTAGAAAATACTAACACCTCTCCCCCCATTACTGGGGATTGAATCAAGACCTTTGTACTGAGCTACCTCCCCAGACTTTGGGGGAGAGAATTGTTTTATTTTTTGAGACAAGGCCTCACCATATGTAGTTTAGGCCAGTTTTAAAATTACCATGTATCCCAGGCTGGCCTCAGACATGTAGCAGTCTGCCTCAGCCTCCCAAGTGCTGGGCTTATAGGCATGTGTAGCACCACCACACCTGGCCTTTTTAAATTTTGAGACAGGGTCTTGCCAAATTGGTAAATTGCCCAGGCTGCTTGGGAGGCAGAGGCAAGAGAATCCCTGCAAGTTCAAGGCCAACCTGAAATATATATGTGTGTGTGTACACATACATATATGTGTGTATATATATGTATATAGCAAGACCCTGTCTCAAAAGACAATGCCAGGCATGGTGGTGCACCTGTAATTCCAGCACCCAGGAGGCTGGGACAGGAGGATTGCCTGGTTTTGTAGGGAGTTCAAGACCAGCCTGGATTGGCAAGTAAAACAGTCTCACGAAACTTGGATGGATGGATGGATGGATGGATGGATGGATGGATGGGAGGCAGGAAGGGAGGGAGGGAGGGAGGGAGGGAGGGAGGGAGGGAGGGATAGAGGGATAAGATTAGATAGCCCTGGCTGGACTTTGTGATCATCTTGCTGTGGTGTCCCAGAGTGCTGGGATTACAGGCAAACACTACCCCATCCGGCTCGTTTTCCCTCGAGCTTCAGATTCAAGCATTGCCTTTCACCTTTTCTTGATACTGGGTTATAGCTGATATAAATTCGGTTAATTTATATAGTATTTTTCTCATTTGTCTTACTTGCTTTCAACTGTACAGATTAAGGAGTTGTCTCAGTGGGGTGGTATCTTACCCAAAGCTAAGTAGCTAGTAAGTTTGAAGGACCCTAGAATTCAAACCATGGTTATTATCTCATGCCTGTCCTTCCTTCAGTGTATATACCATATCGCTTCCCAGAAAGGTTACTAAGAGAATGAGGTCAGGCATGGTGGCGCGTGCCTGTATTCTCAGCACTCAGGAACTTCAAGGCTACCCTGAACTACACAGAGAAAGAGATTACATTTCTACCCATTTCAGGACTTTAGGTGGAACCACGAGGAAGAGTAAGTTTTTTTGATTGCTCCCACAATTACAGTGTTGAATTGTATGATCTCACATTCGAAGATAAAACAGCCTGAAACTTTTAGTTGTATGTATTAGATAGTACATGATAAGCATGATGGTCATTTGTCAAAAAGGTATTACCATGGGTAGTTGCAGATGGGCTTCTCCAGTGGTAGATACCTCCAAACCACCTCCTGGACATCTTTTATTGCATCACTCAGCATCTCTACTAGGAGGTACCCGTTTCCTGTTAACACCTTCTATCCTTTTCACTGCATCAGACCTATGCATCTGATTGCTTTTCTCTACCATTCTTAACACTTTACCATGCCATCCCATTCCAAGCAAATGTAGGTAGAAATGAAATGTAAAGGAAAGAAAGATAAACAACACCCCCTTCTCTGGTCTTTATCATTTTTATTTTGGGCACATACACACCTCTTAACCGTAGCCTTGGGTTTTAGACAAGAGAATTGGCCATTAAGTAAGTTCTTCTTACAAGACCGTAAATGAGATAGATACATAAATAGAGATATTCATCCCAAATAGGATCTGTGAACTATTATAGACGTAGTTAATATTGTTGGTGTTGGAATAATTTTGCTTTGATCCAAATAACATTCAGAATGCAGTGTAAGTTGAGGGATTACCCATAGCCATGGAGATGCCCAAACCCAGAGGACACTGTTACCGTTATGGAAGTGCCGTCTTTCCCTGCATGTCACTGTGTAGTATCATACAGTGGTGAAGACCAGCACTGCAGTGCACTGCTGCATGGTTCCTGTGCTTGTGCACAGATTTGGCTCCTGGGCCATGTTGTTGCAGCCTTTACTCTAGTGGATGTTTAAAAGTGGCCAAACTTTTGGGGTTCCCCCCCACAAATAGGGCTAAGTATGATTTTTGACTCAATTCTTCATTCTTATAGATTGTTATAGTTATATAAAACCCAGATATAAAGAAATGGTTTCACTGAATTTCTAATCTCATTTGCCGACTGTCCCTTCTCCATATTTAGAACCATTTAAATGTGATATTTAGTTCTGTGTTCCAAATAACAATTCTTTCGTTGTCATTTTTTGAGATAAGGTCTCACTATATAGTTGAGGCTGTTGTTTTACTCAGTACATATCCCAGGCTGGCCTCAAATTGGTGGTGATCCCACTGCCTCAGCCTCCAGAGTGGTATGATTACAGGGGTGCACTGCCACATCTAGGTGTCTCCTACTTTTGTCACAATCTAGCCACTCCCAGTATGTATACAGTGTCTAAGTAAGAAATTGAATTAACCCATGCACAGCCAATTCTGTCCCTGGCTGAAGAATGTAGGGGGGTTAGGATGTAATAACCTATTAGTATGTCATCAGAGAGGGGCACTGTTTTCTTACCCACTTAACTTCCCAGTCCGTTTAGTTAAACTTGGAAATATAGAGGATGTACAACCTTGGAAAAAGTGTTAACTTTAAAAAAAAAAAAAGGACTTAATAAGAGCACCACCTGCTGGCCTAGAAAATCTGTTTCAAGAGACCTTGCCAAACTGCTGCTGAGGCTAGGAGCAGGAGGAGGAAGTGAGCGTCACAGACACCCGAAGGAAGGGGATTTGAGAAAATGGCGGAGAGTAATGAGCAGAACTGTCATGCAAATCGTGAGGTGTCAGAACCGGGTGGGCCTGTGGTCCCAGCGCGTGGGAGGTGAAGGCAAAAGAATCAGAGGTGTGACCCCATCCTAGGCCACATTAACAAAACTTTATCTCGGAAAACAAAACTGGTGGGTCTGAAGTCAAGTTCTGTTCATTTTAAGTAAATAGTAACTTAAGATTAAGTGAGTAATTGAGGGTTTTTTCCTTTTCTTCATGTTTCTTCTCTGATAATGGTACTTTAACCCCCTTGCCTGTGCAAGTGGAATGTCCTCTAGCTAAATGGACCCCTCTTTTGGGGGGAGCAGGCTTTGGGTTAGGTTGGGTTGCTTCTGGAGGTGTTGGGGGTTAGACCCAAAGCCTTGCTCGTGCTGAGCTGCACCCAGCCCTTTCTGTTTACCTTTTGAGCAGGGTCTTTCTGAGCTGTCAAGGCTGCCGTGAACTCAAGGTCCTTTTTCAGCCTCCGAAACAGCTGTGTGCCACCGGTGGCTCATGTCCCTGTTGTGTTTCTTCATGTCTGTTGTTGGCTTACATATAGGGCCTATATCCATTCTATTTTAGGTTTTCTTTTTTCTGAAACTGTCTTCCATATTTGGGATTTTATTGGTTGTGTTGAGGATCAGTACAGACATGTCACTGTGTTCATAATTCCTAGCACACATACCAAAATTCTGAAAGCCATTTATTGTTTCTTTTTCAGTTATTCCAGTGACTTACCAGCTTCAAATTTGGAGGCAGATATCAGTATCTTCAGATGCTGAGAAAGTGTTAGTAAATCCTACTGAGTCACAGTTTCACATCATCTACTCTGCATACTCAAATTTTCGATTTTTCACAGCACATTAACAAAATTAGGCAAATTAGACTACCATGACCAAAGATGTTACAGAGAGCACACAATTCTGACAGGATATCAAGAAGTAGTTTTCTTTAGGAAACAATTCTACTAAAAACAGAATGAGAATAGAAGTCATTTAAAATCTCCAAGACATACTAAATGCGTGACTGTGACTCCAGGTTGCCATCTAGTATGCTTTGTATTGCAGGATGTAAAACTAACCCCCACCTGTGGAGTGTTAAGCTGACACCCAGGACAATCAGCCTGCCACAATTCAATAGCCCACTATTTTCTAATTGTACCAAAAAATAAACAACCAGCGAATGATTTCACCTTTAAAAATAAAAATTTATACTTAGAAAATGCGAGGTAGGATTCCCTCCTTTTAAAAAATGTTTCTAGAGCTGTTAAAAACTTGCCTTAACAAAATAGTTGTTAAAATGTTCCTCCAGATTATAGCGGAGCACTGCTAGGACACGGGGTGTGGTTCATCGGCCCGGCTTCTTTCTCTTCTGCTTCGTGGAATGCTCCTTGTCCTCAGGTCACTCTCCCTTGGTTTCTTGATTACCACTTCAGCCTGTTTCCTCTTGCCTCCCCCCCTTTTTTTTTTTTTTTTTTGGTCGTTTTGAGACAGGGTCTTACTGTGCAGTTCAGGCTGGCCTTGAGCTCACTTTGTAGCCCAGACTGGTCTCACAACAATCCTCTTGCCTCAGCCTCCCAAATGCTGGTATTACAGGTGTATGCCACCACGCCCAGTTGCTTTTCCCTTTTGTTTGCACTTTTTGTCCGAAGACTTATCCTTTCCTGCTGCCTTTTTTGGGCTTCATTTCCATTTTTGCAGGAGCAGGTTTAGTGACAGTGTTCCAAATCTCCTCTTGGGCATCTTGGCAGTGTGGCAGGGGGTGGTGTGTGGAAGCTTGGAGCTGATGCACACGCTACTCTGGCCACGGCTGCCTGAGCTGCTGGGACCTGCCTGTTTTAGGGTTTTGTTTTGTTTTTTGTCTTTTTTGAGACAGAGTCTCACTAGCAGTTCAGGCTGGCCTTGAGCTTACTTTGTAGCCCAGGCTGGCCTCGAACTCACAACAATCCTCCTACCTCAGCCTCCCAAGTGCTGGGATTACAGGTGTGCGCCACCATGCCCGGCTAGGGTTTTGTTTTTGATTAATTTTTTTGTGGATGGGGCAGTGAGACAGGGTCCCTCTATGTAGGTCAGGCAGGCCTTGAACTTGCTGTATGTCCCAGGCTGACTTTAAATTTGGGACGATCCTCCACCTACACCACCATTCCTGGCTTTTTTTTTTTTTTTTTAATGAAAAAGCTTTATTTAATTTTCTATATTGCCTTTTTTTTTTTTTTTTTGTACTGAGAACTGAACTCAGGACCTTACACTTGCCAACTCTTGGCTTTTTTGATGGAGGTTTGAGACAAGGTGTTGGTATGTGGCCTAGGCTGGCTTCAAACTTAAGAGCCTCCTGCTGTATCCTCTTGAATCTTAGAAATACACATTGCCATCACGCCAGGTTTCAGATAACTTTAAATTCTAGGTATTAACTGCTATTCAGTATATGAACCTAGGCCATCAATACCTGTGAGTTCATGTTTGTTCACTGATCAGGGGGTTTAACTGATTTCTTGTTCACTCTTACATGGAAAGGGTTGAAAGAGTACACAGTAAACTTAGGATAGTCTTATACAGTCTATTAAACTATTATCCCATACTGCTGCTTACTACCTAACTGCAGGGCACAAGGAGACATTGTACTGTTTTGCTGATTTCCATTTAAAAACATTGAGCTGGGTGTGGTGGCCTGCTTCTGTAATCCCCAGCACTTGGGAGGCTGAGGCAGGAGGATGGTTGTGGGGTCAAGGCCAGCCTGAACTGCATAGCAGACCCTGCCTCAAAAGGGCCAAAAAAAGAACATTGAAATGGAGGAGGAGATTAGTTAGCAATGAGGTTTTAGTTGAGGCATTGATTCAACACATTAGAATTGAGACACATGGCATTCTTAGTCTAGCAGTAACTAATGTTATTTTTTGCATCTACGTAGATTCATTGATAGTAGCTGTCTAGAGGGGTCTGGTTTTCCCTCCAGTCTAATGTCTTAGGTAGAAGAGGAATGACCATTGTGCTTGCCTGAAGCACAGAGTAGCAGAGGCAGAGTTAGAGGACATTACTGGCCCTATTCTAGCTCCCTGCTTGTTGTTAACGGGAAGAACTTAAAGCCAGGGTGGTGGTACACTCCTGTAATCCTGCCACTCTGAGAGACTGAGGCAGAAGGATTGAAAATTCAAGCTCAACCTAAATAAGTTAGAGAAACCCTATTGTAAATTTTAAATAAAGGCTGGGGCTGTAGCTCAGTGCAAGGTTTTGGGCTCTGTCTTCAGTGGTGGGGGCAGATGGGTTTTGTCCTGGCTGAATGATTTGTTTGTTGTTTTCTTCTCAGCAATGGAACCACGCCTCCAGCCAGGTCTCTCACTTTCCTACCCCTCTTAGGTTTGCACCCACAGTGACTAAAATAAAAGTGAAAAATAAGTATCACTGTGCTTTTGGAATCCTGTTAGTACGTATTTATATATGTAGATATAGACAGATACGTATCTTTGGCCAATTGGATAACTCATTTACTGACCAAGAGGTTAATTAGGATATGCAGAAGGTATTCTGCCCTTTCTCTAACCTTCACCATCAGTGCTTATAAACTTGATTGTTCAGTACAGTTTGGGGTTTTTTTGGTCTTTTTGAGACGATCACTGCAGTTCAGGCTGGGCTTCAACTCACTTTGTAACCCAGGTTGGCCTCAAACTTACAGTGATCCTCCTGCCTCCGCCTCTTGAGTGCTGAGATTACAGATGTGTGCCACCATACCTGGCTTGTTTTTCTTTTTTAAAAATATTTTTCGTATTTATTTTAGGAGTTGAAAGAGGTGAATTTTTTGTTTTGTGATACTGAGGATTGAACTAGAGCCTTCACACTAAGCTACATCCCCAGCCCTCTTTAAAATTATTTTGAGACAGGGTCTACCGTTGCTCAGGCTGGGCTGTATACCTTACTGTGCTCCTGCTTCAACCTCCCAGAGTTCTACAGCAGTGCACACAGCTATCATTTTGTTTTTATGTGGGAAAAGAATGATTATGGAGAAAATTTTGATAAGATAACACTGTTCTACGAGACTGTGTTTTAATACTTGTACAAGTGAGCGTGGTAGCACAGGCCTGTAATCCCAGTACTTGGGAAGTTGAGGCAGGAGGATTGCCATGAGTTCAAGGCCAGCCTGGACTACGGGTGAGACCCTGTCTCATTTTAGTATATGTACTGCTGAAGCGAGCACGAGACCGTGTCTCAAAAAAAAAAAAAATACTTGGACGTTGAAAATACTTGTTATTAAAATTTTAATAATTTTTGGAATTTGTTTTGCTGACTTAAAGTCCAGTAGTCTGTTCTGAGATCTGTGGTGCTAAGGCTGCTTATCCCTTTTAGGGAAGATCATTCCTGAAAAATGAACCCAAGGCCTTTGCACTGAGCTATATATCCCCAGGCTTTTTTTTTTTTTTTTTAACCTTCTATTATTTTCTTCTAAGACAAGTTCTCACTGAATTGCCCAGGCTGGGCTTAAATTATGAGCCTCCAGCCTCCCGGAGTGCTGATATTGCAGACATGCACCAGAAAGTTTATTTTATCCATTTAAGAATGTTTATTACAGTCCTAAAAGGCTTAGTATTCCGATTAGTTCTTTAAGCACCATGGAATCTATACTATAGGAAGCATCGTTAACTTTTTTACAGTGTAGAACTCCCTTGAAAAATAGCATTTATTCTTTTCATTGGGAATAATCTGAGAAGTGTTAGGCTTCGCCACAGAACCGTATCTTTCTGTATCCTCCTGGTGTGTTGGCTAAGAGTATGGCCCTCAGAATTGTGTAATCCTGTTTTGAGTGTTAGCTGTTACGTATTAACCTGGGCACCCTTGGGCGTGGTCATCTCACCCCTGCAAACGTGTCTCCTGTTGGTAGGCACCCACGGAGTGTGTCTTGTGGGATGCTGAATGAGCACCAGGTGACGGACACGCTCAATCCTGCGGTCTTAAGGATGAGTTCCGAGGGTATTCCTCTTTCCTGCTTCCCTGCCTCAATCAAATTGAGCACATCCTGTGATCTCTCTGGAAGCAAAACCCCATAAAGTTTATAAAATTATTAAGTAGAATAAATTTTTCATAGTTGTGAAAAAGACATGCCATCAGTGGCTAGAACTTACAGTGAGTTTTGAAAGATGGGAAATAGGCTAACTGGAAAAAGAAATAGGAAAAAGTAGCCTAGAGCACATCAGGAATAGACCCCTGTGGGGAGGGAGCTATGTAGAGAACATTCTTCTTCTAGAATTAAAGAGCGTGACAAGTAAGGTTCTGGGCAGTTGTTGGAGTAATAAATTCGGGCTCATTTTGGAATAGCTGGGTTGGATTTTTTTCTTCCCATATTCCTACCCCACCAGTGCCTTCAGCTATCAAGTAGTGTTGTTTTGTTTATGCTAAAAGGGGTGGTGTGTATTGAGGCTGGGACTTCTGCATGTTCTGCGGGCTGTTGGTGATGCCCCTGGGAAACTAGAAGCCAAAGATAAATGTGTTGACCTTTACATTAAAGTTACCCTGCAAAGCTTTGCAGAACCAAAAAAAAAAGCCATCCCTATACCTACAATGGTAAAATGTCAGAATTGTCACCACAGGTCCTATCTGGAGTAGTAAGTCAAGAAAATAAGACTACAAGGCCTATATAGTACAAAGAAAGAACAGTCTGTATTCATAGGTGGTACACATGTATGTATGTATAAAATTCTGTGCCATCAATAGGAAAGCTTTAAGTAGGTTTTATGAAGGCCACAGGATACAACATCATTGTATTAAAATTTATTATGCTTCTATAAACTACTAATGGACAACTGGAAATGGAAACTTTAAAACCCACTGTTGGGCTGGAGGTGTAGCTTGGTCATTCAGCACTTACATAACATGCAGGAAACCCTAGATTGAGCCAGTAGCACTGAAAAAGAGCGGTAGTGTCCTGGTGTTCTGTGTTTGCTTTGGTTTGGTTTTCCCCATACTGGGGATTGAGCCTTGGATGTCACATGCTAGGCAACCATTCTGCTGCTGAGCTACTGAAGTCCCAGTCCCAAAGAGTGTCATCTTATAAAGCAACATGAGAGATCATGAGATACTAACAAAATACACATGCCCTTTTAATGAATAGCTGCCAAACTCCAGAAAGGAAGTTTGAAGGAGACATAAAAAAAATGGAGAAAGATACCAGGTTCATGTATTGAAGGTTTGGTGTCCATGGCAGAACGTGACAGTTCTCACCACGTTGATTTATATAGTCAGTGCAGCACAACAAGCTAGTTTTAGGTTATGTATGGTTTGGTTTTTTTTGTTTTGGTAAAAGCTGAAAAGGTAAAAACTGGATCATCTGTAAGTGAGAATCACATTCCCTCCAGCAAGTAACCCTGGATGTTTGAATACAATGGAAAAATAAAGATCCGAGAGAAAAATTGTTAATTCCAGAATCTAGAAGGTAGAGATTTTTAAAGGAAAGAAGTTTAAAATTATAATTAAGTCTAAAAGATAATTAGTTTGTGAGATAGTTTTGGTTTTTCTTTCATCCCCCCGCCTCCCCGTTAAGACAGTGTCTCGATGTGTGGTTCAGGCTGGCCTTGACTCTAGCAGTCCTCCTGCCTCAGCCTCCCAAAGACTGGGATTACAGGCCTGTACCACCATGCCCAGCTTTGTGGTTATTTAACATTAACTAAAAACCCCGATAATGTTGAGGTAGGTTGTAGAGGAAGGAAGGAGACCCGTGTAACCTCTTACTTGGAGGTTACTCACAACAGTGGGGTTTTTTTTGTTGTTTTACAACAATTTTTGATTTTGTTGTTGCCAGGGTTTTGGGGGGTGGTATTTTTGGGTCCTGAAACCAGGAGGCTTAAGACTTTGTTCCAACTGAGCTATACCCTCAGTCCTTACAGAATTCTAAGTTACCTAGGCTAGTCTGAAGCTTGTAATCATCCTCTCTCAGTCTCCCAAGGCATTGGGATTACAGGTGTGTGCCAACACAGCCAGCAGCATTTAGGATCTCCCCTAATTCCATGCTCATACCCCTGAACTTGAAAATAAAAGACTAAAGTGACTTGCTTTAAGTAGAAGAACAACCTTCAGTACTGATCTTCCCTATGATATCCTCTGCCCTACTATGTGTCAAGCCACTAGACAAATAAAAGATGGGTGTGATACAGGTATTGGCCACTGGACAGTGAGAATGACTGGTGGACACTCCTCACATCATGAGGGAGGAGCCTGAAGGCCAGGTGTTTGGACTGACCTGTGATGGTTTGTGTTTTCTGCAGATATCCCCACAAGCCTGCATTTCCAGAGCATGCTGAAATCTCAGTGGCAGAACAAGCCTTTTGACAAAATCAAACCTCCCAAAAAGTTTTCACTTAAGCACAGAGCACCCATGCAAGGCAGTCTGACAGATCCAACTCGAAAAGACAGGCACAAGTTGGTCAACTCCTTCTTAACAACAGCCAGTAAGTTCCAGGGAACTCTGAGAGATCCTCCAGAGTCCCAGTTCTTTCTTTTCATTTCTTTGATGTTCTCAAGGTACTGGTGTGCCATGCCACCAGTATATTGGGGTTAAAGAAGACAGGTGTCTTGTATAAATGCACCTCACAGTGTACTGCCTCTGCTTGTCCTGGAGGCTCCCAGGTGGACTCCAAAAGCTCTTCTGAATACTGTGGCTCTTGGGATAAGACATAAAAGCTCACTGAGCAGCCAGCAATAGCATGGCATTGGTTCCCTCTGTGAGCAGACTACCTTCGTAGCCTGGTTTCAGATTTCTCTGGTTGTGGTCTCTTTATGCCTGTTGTAGCCATTGTGTTGTTGACCAGAGTCTTGAACCCCAGAGGATTATCCCACTCCCCTGTGTATATAGCATTGGCCTAGAAAAAACTCAGGAGCTCAAAACTCAGTAAGAAAAGATTTGAGAGAAGGTATCTCAAGGTCTTTTTCTGTTCCCCTCTTCAGAGCTACCCCATCAGCAAACCCGGCCTGACCGGACCCACAGGCAGCACTTAGACGATGTGGGGGCTGTGCCCGTGGGGGGGCGATTGACGGCGCCAAGAGCAGAGCGCTTGCTCAGCCCCCCGCCGCCCGTGCACGACCCAGACCACAGCAGAGTGAGATTGCGAGACCACCCATCTGAGAGAAGTGAAGGTAGGGCCAGGCCCAGCACTCTGCCTGCGTGTGCATCTGCTTGGGGCTTTCTGGGGCAGCCCTGACTTCTCTTAACTGCCCCCAGCTTTGCCCCTCGCTTTCTAGGAAAGCAGAACAGGGGGCACCACTGCGCCTAAATGCAGGTCTCATCTCACTGCCGCAGCAGCCTCTGCCCAGCCTCTCGCCTCCATCAGCCAGTTTGCTTCATCTTTTTATCCTCTAGGCTTAGAAAATATTTTTGCCTTTAGCGTGTGTTGCTGGCATTCCTAACTTGTTTGGGAAGTGGAGCTGGTTAAGATAGCCATGCATTCCTCTCTTTTCTGTTGACTTCTGCAGTGTTAAAGCATCACACAGACATCAGCAGTTCAAGCTACTTGGCAACCACGCACCATACGCCACACAGTCCCTTGGTGCGACAGCTTTCCACCTCATCAGACACCTCTGCGCCCACCAGCTCTGGCTCACAGGGTTCAGCCAGCACGTCTGTAAGTAACCTGTGTGCAGTTCACTGCACACGTTCTTTGCAAGTCATTGTTTGTTCAGGTGGCTCTTGAGAACAGTGTAGAGGGTGGGTTATGAAGCCCAGGACATTAATGGGAACTCATTTTTAAGCCAAAGTGGTGGTACCTGACCTCCCAAGTCGTTAACCTTGGGTGGTTTTCCATGGTAGAGGTGGATCTGTGCCGAGTTCTCCATAAAAAGCATGATGCAGGTAAACATCAAGAACATTCAGGATTTGTAGAACTAAGTTTCACACAGAACTCTTCAGCCCCATGTCCTAACTCCAGAAGTGAGTGTGCGAGGAGGAGTGAAGGAGAGACATCTGTGGGCCTTGGGCACAAAAGCTGACCTCCTCCTTTCTGTCTTGTTGGCAAGTGGGGATAAAGCGCTGCAAAGTAACTAGGTGTTAGGGCATTGGAAGGGAAGGACAGGGGCAGAGTCCCTGCTTTTTTCTTATGCTCAGGGGCAGAGTTACAGATCCAGCAGATCAGTGTGGTGACACGTACATGTCGTGGTCATAATGACGGGCCATTTGTGGTGCCTTCCCCAACTGCATTAGCTTTTAGAGAGTGACACTGCATGTGGAAGCGATTCGCACAGCTATTCCAGACTGATCTGCATGGTGTTCGTTTTAGTCCCTTTCAAACATTGTAATATGTACCCATTAAAGTGTCTTTTGTGTGATAATTACAGTAAAAGTTACAACAGTAATAGTAATAATACAACTTCGGAGCTCTGATGTTTATCGAACGCTTGTGCTTTACAGGTAACACCCTATCTAATCTCATAGTGCCTTTGGGAATGTAGATGGGGTTATGGATTCTCATTTTGTGGGCATGAAGATTACAGCTTTCCAAGGTTAGGTAAATTGCATAAGGTAGGCAGCTTTTAAGGGTTACAGTTGCGATTTACATCCGGCAGTCTGACTGCAGAGCCACCTCTCACCATCACACTACAGTCTGAACCAGTTGAGGGCATTGCAGAGGTGAGGTGCACAGCTCCCTAAACAGTCAAGAAACATTGAAGCTCACGAAATATGCCGACCAGGCCTCTGTTGTCAGATAGGAACTGGCACTGTTCTCTTTGCTTTTACAGATCAGACCATCTGAATGGCCACCTTCCCTTTCCACCCTTCTTCATCTCCCCTACTATAAAGTTTGTTGTGAATGTGTGTGGTGGCCCTCACACTGAGCAGTAATGTACAGCAAAGGGCTTCATGTCATCAGGGGATGTAGGAGAGTCCAGTTGTGATTAGAAATGTAAACTGAGGTTCAAGACTTGGTGAATGTATCGCTTTTCCTCACCTGTCACTAGCATCGTTTGACCTTTAAGGCTTTCATTGCCGGGTTTGTTCAGTGAACCAGATTTGTTCAGCAGTAAACCCAGTGATGGGCCAAGTTCTTGCCATTAGATAAAGAAGCTGGATGGCCCTGGAGAAACTGTGAGGGAAGGGGCTGGGGATATAGCTCAGTGGAATAAGCGCTTGCCTAGCAAGCGCAGGGTCCTGAGTTCGATCCCCAGTACCGCAAAAAAAAAAAAAGAAAGAAAGAAAGAAACTGTGAGGGATCAGGGTGAGGGTGTTAATGGCAGTGCTTCACAGAAATTGGTGGTTGCAGCAGAATCATCTCAGTAGCTTAAAAAAAAAAAAAAAAACCTGAAGATTCAGAAGAGGAATCCCAGGACTGTTTGTTTATGATTTTTTCATTTTCCAACACTCCTTACCCTGTTTCTGATGTAAAACTAAGTTGAGGCACCACTTGCCATTCTCATTGCTTGCTTTCTGCCTCTTCCTCCAAAAGGAGTGAGCAGTGCAGTTAGGCCAAGTGAGTTAACTGGTAGAGTTAGGGTCCCTAAGCAGAGGTAAGAAGTAGAGCCTATTAGACAGTCTCATGAGCCCATTTGTCTGAAGGTATAAACAGGCCCAAGAAGTGTAGGGAAAACACATAACATACTTGTTTCTACCAGCCAGCAGTTTGCATATACACACACCACTGCCCTGGAGGTACAGTGTAGAGCTTTTTCACTGAGCCACATCCCCAGCCATTTTTTATTTTGATGCAAGGCTTCACTACATTGCCCAGAAGACTGGGATTACAGGGGAATGCCACCATACCTGGCTATATTCATTCTGTATTCATTCTTCTAAGGCTTTCTTACAAGGTTTTCTTTTCCTTGGTTTGTTCTCTTTTGTGTTTTGAGACAGGAACTAGCTGTGTAGTTCAGGCTGGTGTTGAACTCCCTAGTGATCCTCTTGCCTCACCTTCTTGAATGCTGGGATTATAGGCATGCTCCACTACGCCCAGCTCTTAAAATGTGTTTCTTGTGTGAGACATAGAACTTCCGCAGAGATGTGGCTATGAGGAGGTCTCTGTGTATGAAATCACTGAGTCTCGGCCAGGCAAGATTTGCAAAAATCTCTTCAGACCTTTTGGCTAAGCATTTACCCTAAATTTGTGAGGTCAGTGACAGTCTGGCTCTTACTGATAAAGAGGAAAATTGAAGTAAAAAGGACATTGTGATCATCTCAAGTCATAAATGACAGCAACTGAAATCCTAGCCCAGGAAGTGCTGATTTTTAATATTCTCTGAGAATGTTCTATCATGATGGGACAAACAAATTAAATGTCACTTTCCAAGAATAGAAAGAATAGTTGTAGGGAACAGCTTACATTTCCTCATTTCCTTTCATGAACTCTGTGCACCAGCCACACTTGGTGGTTTGTGTGTGAGTGCAGCCTCTAAGGTGTTTTCAGCTGTGTTGTTGCCTTGGCAGCATGTTTGTCATCCCACTGTTTCCCTCTGACCGCTCACAGCTCAAGTAACAGTCTGTTTCAGAGTAAGTTATTTGCTGTCTGGGTGGAAACAGCTTATAGACCTTTTCTACCACCTGAGAGATCAGGCCGTTAGGCTCCCTGCTTTCTTCCTTCTGGATTGCTCAGCCACCGTAGATGCTCACTTCTCCTCTGACATTGGATCCTTGGAAGTTTTTGTTTCCCCAAGGGTTTGATCTTCACTTTCCATCAAAGCACTTTGCTTTTTTTCAGTAATGAGCTATAGCTAGGCCCTCCTCTTCAGTTCATTTCTGTTAAACAACTGGAAGTCTTTGGGCTCTTTCTCCAAGAGTAATAGGAGGAGGAGAAATCACATAAGGGCTGAGCAGGTGGTGAGTGCAGATTGAAAGGAAGAGTTCAGATCTTGGAGAAGGTGCCTTCATGACAACCAAGGTGAGGCAGTCTGTTGAGACGGGCCTGTCCTCTGGGCATCTTTAGGGTAAGAGAATTCAACCCTTAACCCAAAGAATCATCACCAAGTATGAGCATTGCTTTTAGGTACTAAGTCATAAACAGGGGTAAACAGTTTCTTGTTTTGTGACATGGTCTAGCTGTGTAGTCTAGGCTAGCTTTGAACTCACTGTGTTTTGTTTCTCTCTTTTTTTTTTTTTTTTTTTTTTTTTGAGACAGAGTCTCGCTATATAATTCAGACTGGCCTTGATTCATTATGTAGCCTAGGCTGACCTCAAACTTGTAGGGATCCTCCTGCGTCAGCCTCCCGAGCGCTAGGATTATAGATGTGCACCACCATACCCAGCAAAAACAGGAATTTGAAAAAGGAGGTGTTAATACAGATGTTTATGGAGGAATAAAAACCACCCTAACAATTGATTTTAAAAAGCCAGGGTTACTCACCCCTATAAAATTCAGCATGGTCATTTCACATGAGTGAGTAAAGGAGGGTGGCCGGTGAGGCTTTTGAGTGGGAGTTACTCCCGGGGACACGCTGCATTTCCCCTAACCAGGAAATAATGATTTTTCAAGTAATATTTAGTGGAAGAAAAAATTCCTAATGAAAATACTGAAGAGAAGAGGTACTAAACTATATTCATTTTTAGTACTATAACAGGATACAGTGCATTGTTAATTCATAATAAAATGTGCATTAACAAAATGTTAATTTTAATATATAGGAAAAATATAAGATGGAATAAAAGACTGATTATATAAACTTAAGATATTAATTTATAAAATTAGTGAAATGAATTTTTAAGGAAGGGGCAAAAAAAATATGAAAAATATTGAAACAAAGCTTTTATAAATAAGGCCAAGGAAAGAGGGTTTGAAACGTGGGGAGGGGAATGGGGGAAAAAGTGAAGCAAGCTGTATCAGGTTCGGGTACAGATTCCCTATGATTATCATTATATGTCTCTAAAATGTACTAATAAAATCTTTCTTAATTGTGAAGTACCTAATAAAATCAATTAGCTTCTGCTAAAGTATAAAAATTTATAACTGATTACCCTACCCTAGATTATAAACATAGCAGAGACTTACAAAAGAAAAATCCACAGTATCTAATATAACAAATAATAAACATTGAAGAGACTTCTGAGAGTTTTTTTTTTTTTTAATTGAGCTTTGATCTGTAGGTTACTGGTATAACCTCAAACATAAAACTTGAGTATAACACATTCTTTACCATCAGAATTGAAAAGTCTGAGATACTGTGCATTTTTAAGTGGAGCTTGGTGGTACATACTTGTAATCGCAGCACTAGGGAGGCTGAGGCAGAAGGATCACTGAGTTCAAGGCCAGCCTAAAGTACAAACTGTGACCCTGTCTCAACCCCCTGCCAGAGTACATTTTTAAAAAATAATAAAGAGGATATGCAAAGAAGCAGAGCTCTGTTTTGCTGGGTTAAAAAGAAAGAAAAACATTGGCATACAAAAAAAGCAATCCAGGTTCCTAATAGCAAGATACCAAAATATGATCTTACTGTTTTGCTGATATGATTTATGTTACTGAAAGTACCTCACTTCAAATTACACTTCACTGCCTTGCCTTTCTCCACACGCATCAGTTCTATTTACTGGGAGATTGACCATTCTCCTCTTTAATGTGGTCAGGTGGCCTTCCCCCACTCCTAATTTTCAATAATTTGTTTCAAATACTAACTTCTGGTTCGTATTTTTCCAGAAAATTCTAGATCTGAGTGTGTTGCATTAATTCGTTACCTGTGTCAGGATTTACGTTCTAAATTTGTCACTCTAGGTCTATCTTCAGCTGATAGATGGATGTGTAGGGCGAAGTCTGTTGTCTTTCTTTCTTTCCCTTTTTTTTTTTTTTTTTTGAGACCAGGTCTGGTTGTGTAGTCCAGGTTGGCCTTGAACTTGAAGCAATCCTCCTTCCTGAGCCTTCTGAGCTCTGGGGTTATAGGTGTACATCACTATACCCGGTCGGTCTTACATTTTGTTTTGTTACTTGAGACAGGATCTCATTATGTAGTTTGGGGTGATCTTGAACTCACTGTGCACCCCAAACTGGCCTCAAATTCCTGGTGACCCTCCTCCCTCAGCCTTCTTAGTGCGGGGACTGCAGTGTGCATCACTGTGCCTGGCTCGAAGTCTGTCTTCTGATGCGGCTATCTGTAGCTATACGACTGGCTCTTCTGATCCTGTGTTACCCCTTGGTCTGTGTCAAGACGTCCGTCTTCCAATTTGACTGAACAACGTTTATCCTTCATAATGCTGTTTTTTGTATATAGTTACTCTGTGTTGTGTGTTTCTCTTGTGTTTAATAAAGCAAAGCCTACTGACTCTTCTCACTTAAAAACATGTTTTGTAAGACTTTTCTCGGTGTAGTCAAGTTGTGTATAGTAAAGTCTCCTCGGGGTAAGTTACCACCCCTGTCACCGCAGGTTCCGCCCAAGGCCCAGATGTCAGGTTACCACTGACCCTGTTGCAACTCTTGAAAGAAGGGTGTTTGCAGAGCTGTGCCTCCCCCTAAACTTAACCTTCGTCTTACAGCAGCCAATAAGGAGGAGAAGGGGGGAGAGCTCGTTCGATATTAACAACATTGTCATCCCAATGTCTGTGGCTGCAACGACCCGTGTAGAGAAGCTGCAGTACAAGGAAATCCTCACTCCCAGGTAGGAGTTCTCAGTAAGCAGCCCCTCTCCGGCTCTCTTTCACTTTCCTTCGGATGGAGCTTTGAGCCCTGACGTGTGGGCTCTCGTCTTCTCTTCAAAGGAGGTTATCGCCCTTTAAGAGTGAACTTACTTTTATAGATAGCTTTCTCTCATCCCATGATATAGATTCTCTGAGTGGACTAGAGGGTCCAACCTGGCAGGCCACTGGCCGCCACTGGTCTACAGGCTTGTTTGGTTAATCCGTACAGTACAGCCTAAAATTCTGAGTTTGTTGTCAACATCAGAGCAGGAGTTCAAGCTGGATGTGGTGGCACACACCTGTCATCCCAGCACTTGGAAGGCTGATGCAGGAGGATTGTTGCGAATTTGAGACCAGCCTGGGATACAAAATGAGCTCAGGCCCAGCTTAAAGTGAGACCCTGTCCCAAAAAGACCAAAAAAAAAAACCAGAGCAGATTAAATTATTTCCAGCTTTTGTTGTCAGATCAGATTGAGCAACCCTGTGGTGCCAATTCACTGTTAGTAGTGCTTGTTCCTTTGCTTGACTTTGTTAGACTCCCAGTCCCAACCCCACCTTCAGCTTGTTTCTGTTACTCGCCTCTGGGGGTATTTGAGAGTAGGGCCTGTTTAGACACCTGCCATCCCATGATCTTTCTTCCTGTTTTTTTGGCAGCTGGCGGGAGGTTGATCTTCAGTCTCTGAAGGGGAATCCGGATGAGGAGAATGAGGAGGTAATAGTTACCCTCACACACGTGTGTCCACACATTCCAGATGCCGTAAGACTCACTGTAGTCTTATCCTGACCAAGAAGAACCTCAGAAAGGGTGGGGCTGGTATGCAGTAGCCCACGCTTAAATTCACCTTTGGCAGGGGTGGGGGGGTAGACAACCAATGAAGCTACTCTTTTCCAGATTGAAGACCTGTCAGATGCAGCCTTTGCCACCCTGCATGCCAAATGTGAGGAGATGGAGCGGGCTCGGTGGCTGTGGACCACAAGTGTACCGCCCCAGCGGCGGGGCAGCAGGTGATGGGTGGGGCAGGCGCAGACCCGGGGGGTCAGGGGGGTTGGAGCGCTACTTGTATGCAGAACTGCTGCTGCATCACTGGCAGTGGCTGAGAATGTGACATTTGCTCGGTACTTGTTGGATTTGTAAGATCCTTGCTAAGTAGTCCACAGCCAGTTTTCATACATCCTAGTGACAGACTGTGGCACTTGGGGGCCATTTGGCATCGTGATAATTTAGCCAGAGGAGCTTTTAAGGCCTTTCTCGAGTTAACCCTCTTTGGGGTGGTAGACTGTGCTTTTTATGGTTCTGCCTCAGAACTGTCCCATCCATATGTCACTGTCCTGTCTCTACCCTGCCAGTAGCACAAAACCTGCAGATTCTTAAATAGAAAAATTGGGGGTCTTCAGTTCTGCTTGTTGTGTCTTGTTCATTTTCAGGGTCTGGGTAAATTTCCAAATCCCCATGGGTTCATGAGCACGGTGCCAGAGATGAGCCAGAGGCGCTCTGAAGGCTGTTGTCAGTATGGCTCTCTCTCAGGATGGTAGTGCACACAGTTCTTAGACCCCATGCTGTGTGCCACCCTGCTGGGCAGTCGTGAAAGACAGAGGCTTTGCCGTCTTAGGGAAGTGCTCCTGGGAAGTGCTCCTGGCGTCAGTCGGCCTCAGCTTCTTGGTGTGGATGCCTTTTTCATAACTCCTCTTCACCCCCACATCCCCAGAAACAGGCAGGAAATTCCTTATTACTCAGGTACTGACGTCTGCCTTCCTTGGTGTACAGGTCTTACAGGTCATCAGACGGCCGGACCACCCCCCAGCTGGGCAGTGCCAACCCCTCCACGCCACAGCCCGCCTCCCCTGATGTCAGCAGTAGCCACTCTTTATCTGAGTTCTCCCATTGTCAGTCCCCTAGGAGCCCCATTAGCCCAGAATTACACTCAGCACCCCTCACCCCCGTGGCTCGGGACACTCTGAGACACGTAGCCAGTGAAGACACCCGCTGTTCCACACCAGAGCTGGGTCTGGATGAACAGGTAAGGGAGCCCATCGCTCCGTGGGGCCGGCAAGGTGGGGGTGGGATTGGGAAGGAGCGAGCGTCTGCTGAAGATAGGTCTGCATGGCTCTCTCTCCTCGTTCTGAGACACTGGAGGGCTGTACTTGAAATTATTTGCAGATAAAATGGACCAGGTATGTAGGCACGTGCCCGTAATCTTAACTACTTGGGAGGCTGAGGCAGGTGGAATATGCATTTCAGGCCAGCCTGGGCAACTTAGATCTGCCTCAAAAAATGAAAAAGACTGGGGATGTAACTCCACAGCAGAGCACTTGGCTAGCGTGCGTAATCCCTTGGATTCAGTCCCCAGGGGGAAAAGGAGCTGCAGTGGAACTGTGCTGGCCACGGTTAAGAGCACCCCGCCAGGGGCTGCCTGGACCTCCTCATGCAGCCTTGTTGCATGGGTTGTGGACTCCAGGCCCACTTTGAAGGCCAGAGGCAGGCAGGGAGCGGGTCCTCACCACAACTTGTCTGCCCGCAGTCTGTCCAGCCATGGGAGCGGCGGACGTTTCCCCTGCCATACAGTCCCCAGGCTGAGTGTGAGGACCAGCTGGACCCACAGGAACGGGCAGCCCGCTGCACTCGGAGGACCTCAGGCGGCAAGACTGGCCGAGAGGCAGAGGGCACACCCACCTCACCTCCCGTTGTCCCCCTCAAGAGTCGGCATCTGGCGGCAGCAGTCACAGCTCAGCGCCCGACTCACAGATGAACAGGAGACGAGAATCTAAACAGACTCACTAACTTGGCATTAAAGCTTCAGAAATCTCTGCGTTTGATATTCAAACATCATATGCCGGAAATTTTCACAGTTTTTAGTGAATTTAAGGAATTTAGATCCTCCTTTGGTATTATTTTTCCTTGTTTTAATTTTTGTTTTGTTTTGTTTCCATGTTTTCTTGTCATACACCTGAGCACTTCCTCCAGTTGGCAGACCGAAGTTCAGGACAAGGCCTTTCTGGCCTGGTCCTGGCATATCCTCTGCCCTGTTGAATCACTGGACTTACCAATGTTAGGTGATCACCCCTCTCCCTCACACCTCCGGGCAGGGTGGGAAAGCCAGATGGGCCGAGGGGATGGGAAGCTGCCGCTGGGCACGGCCTTCCGTGGGGCGGAGCAGGGAGGGTGCCGCGGGCTCCAAACCCTCCCCTCCCATCTGCGGCTTGGCTGGTCTGTAGCCTTCCTTCCTGGCTGGGCCCACCTAGTTTTCTGGACTGACGCACCCCCAGAATCTCTGTGCCATAACTGCCAGCTGCTCCCACTGAGCTGACAGCTGGCAGGAAGGCTTCTCTTTGTCTCCAGTATCTCAAGACTTATTTTCAGTTTTATCTGCACTTGGTCATCTCTGTTTTGACTCCTGAACTGCAGTAACCTGGCTGTGGCTGCTCAGGTTTCCCCAGCCCTGCCCGCTCCTACCCTCCCCAGCCACCCTCTGCCACGCATACATCCACGCGCCTCAGTCCTGCTCGGAAGGGTGTACCGCCTGTCCTAGTCTACAGGTTGGGGTTCGGACCACTCAATCTTGGTCTTCTCCCCCTAGGGGGTTTGGGAAGTAAGCAGCCAGCTCCCCTGTGTAATTCGTTTTCACTGACTGGTTCACATAATCATGTCCCTTCGCCTCCAGTTCCTGTCAGTGTCAATTAGCCTCTGGGTCTGCTGCACTCCCCTCGCCTGTGGGACTTGTCTGGTCCCAGCTGTGGTTTCCGTCACTCCCGTCACCTCCTCTGTTAACCGTGTGCCTGTCTCATGTATAATCACATCACCAAAAAGGGGGAGGGGGGAAAGGACTTTTTTTTCCTGCCATTTTGTAATCGTATGAAAATAGTAGACAAACTGCTTAATGGTTCGGGGGTTTTTTCACAATTTTCAACATTAGTGATTTTTTTTCCGGTTCTGTTTGCAAGTTAAAGGGTTTGTCATTGTTTCTTTAAACAACAATAATGCACCATATCCCTATGCATAAAGTGCTTCTTCTATTTATAAGGTTGAAAATTCTGAATAACCCTTTTAGCATTGTAAAAAAAAAAAACAAAAAAACAAAAATTAAAAAAAACTTGTATTTTGTAAATATTTTCTTTTCCTGCTTTGAGCTGTGTAATGGCAGCGAACATGTAGCTGTCTTTGTTCTATAGAAATGCTTTTCTTCAGAGAAGCTGATCTTTGTTAATGTCTTGATTCTGTTCGCAAAGCACAGACTAGTGCTTAAAAAAAAAGAAAAGAAAAAAATGAAAAAAATAAAAAAAGAGTTACAGAATATTGTGTGTCAGGCCTTTCTTGTCATACTGGATGGGGGAGTACACAGGGTTGGCCACTGTGGAAGTGGCTTTTCTGGGGCAGCCTCAGGGCTCTGTGACATGCTTTGACCCTTGGTTCGCCTCTGTTGTCTCCTGGGAATGTGGCAGGGTCCCGGGGCGAGGGTGGTCGTTTTCCCTGGTATAAAGGCCACACAGACCATCTCATTTTTCTTAAGCGAAAACAGTTGACCCATCACTTCTCGGTGTTGTGGTCTTTTCTCCAAAGAAGCTGTCCATGTAGTCTTGAGACCTGTGTTGCTCTTTAATGGAGATTTTACTTTTCATCAAACTTTTCTGGGTTGGGGGTCAGTAATTTGTGTAGCATATGGGTTGGCTGCCACTTGTCAGCACAGTGTCTGTTTTCTGAGAATGGCTGAGGGCCTGGTTTCCTTAACAAGGTGGGTTAGTGACTGGGCCTGGTTCTCTCCTGTCTGAGGAAGTCAAGGGTAAACACGTAGTGAGGCTCCAGTGACAGTTCTGGAAGCCATTGTCCTGAGAACATTTTTCTTTGGCTGGCCTGTGGCTGCCCTTGTAGTTGTGGGTTAAAATCTGCTTCCCTGAAGCAGCTGTCTGCAGAGGTAAACCAGGAAGATTTCAGGAAAGGAATTCAAACTTGGTGTGAAAACCCCAGGACTGACACACCCCCCTTTGTGACATTGCTGGGGCGAAGCTGTAGGTGTCCCCCTGCCCCATCATGGTGTGACCCCAGCTCTTCACACAGCAGCCAGTGCTCTGGCCTGAGCTCTCCACCCCCAGCCCCCAGTGTCCCAATCCTGAATTAAAACATTCCTCAGTCTATAAGCAAGGTTCCAAAGGGAAGAAAGGCAGCCGAGCGTGTGTGTAAACCTGGGTGGAATCTGTGCCGTTTATTTGGCTGACTGGCTTGTTTTCTGCTTCAGCCTGGGTCCCCTAAATTGACCTCCAGAAACAAAAATGGAGTGGACAGCCTCTGGCTTTCTCGGGTGGAACCCGCTGGGATGGGTCAGCACACCATGGCGTCGTGGGTTTGACCACAAGGGTACCGACTGCCCTTGAGGTGGATGTTGCCCGCAGCAGAGTGAGACCAGGAGTGGAGAACGCACGAGTCTGCACTCCACTTCTGCGGGCTGTTCGTCCTGTTGTCCAGCTTTTAACAATACTGCATTTCCTGTCCTGAGTTCCCAAGGGTAGGAAAAACTTGGAAATCGTGTGTCTTACATTGTGGTGGTGTCCTTAGAATACCATGAACTGAGGCTTTCATTTAATCAGAGTAATAACTTTATTTCCAAATTCACTTTTACAGCAACAGTCAGTGTAAATCATTTGTTAAAACACAGTACACTATATGGACATTCACAAACAGGAAGCTAAGCTAAGATGGTTTTGTGTCAACCCTCCCCCCACCCTCAGAATTACCAAAGAAATCATGGGACTTGCAAGTGTTGGAAAATGACCTGCCCAGAACAGCAAATTCTCAGGCTCAGTCTCTGAGGCGAGACTGGGTGGGTGCCCAGGGTAACCCTTCACAAAGCCGGAGAGGCGGCGGGAGGCTCCCGAAGCCACAGACCTGCACTGACGACCACCTCTGCTATTGTGCCCATCGCTTGATGGATGTAGGGAGCAAAGACAAGGGAAATGAGATCTCAGCAGCTGCTGCAAGTGTGGAGAGGTGATGCTGACGCGCCAGTGGCTGAGGGAGGGTGCCAGGGTCTCGGAGGCGCAGTTGTGGGGTCAGGACCGCAGAAGGTCAGCAAGCCAAAGCAACCGGATCTCGTTCCCACATAAGCCTGGCAACCTGTACCTGGCGGGAAGGGGCTGGGGGTTAATGGGCTACTCCGCAACTGGGAAAGCCAGTCAGTGGTGGTCGAAGCCCCAGGCTTTAGGCCCACAGCACCTCCAACAAGTGTGGGTGAAATCATGAAAGAGTTACAAGACGGCTCAACTGAAGCACTCCCAAGAGTTTCCTTTGCCCGTGTGAGTATCTTGTATGTTCCTCCCCACCACCCCATGGCACAACAAGCAAGCGCAAACAGGATACAGTCTCCCCACCGAAGTTAGTATAAATGGGAGTATTGATAAAGTGAATCCACAGCTTGAGAGAACCAGGCACAGAGTGTATCCCGTCTAGCCCGCCCCAGGACCTTCGCCTCGGAAGGCAGGGGCGGCGTGGTACCTAGCCCTGGGGGGATTGTCCTCATAACCGCGAGCCAGCGTTCCTTTGCAGTCTACCTATCAGCGTGGACCTGATCACCCTAAAACCCTAATCTTCAGCCTGGCCCCAGCAGCCCCCCCTACTCCACAGAAGGTGCTAAGAGCAGGGTGCGTGAACTTCAGGGGAAGAAAGGAGGTACGAGAGAAGAAACAGCCCAAATCTGGCAGTAATGAGGGGGCCTCATCTCTAAAGCACACTTCTTTTCCTCTTGAGAGCTCTTGAGAACAGTGTGGATGGACTCCGGGCAGTTGGGAGCCTCCCAATGAAGGTTCTGCCCAGCCAGCCCTCAGGTTCCCTGTTCATTGTACCTCAGCCAGAGATGGCGGAACCAGGCTTGAGGCTGCTGGGTTTCTGCAGAGGTTGTGCCCCTGATGATGAGCTGGGGAGGCTTTGGGAACCAACGGTGTCTTCTGGCTGGACCCCTTCCTCAGTCAGGCAGCCCGGTCCCCTGGAGTCTGTCCAGGTCAGGCGATCCCTCCAACCCCTGCTGCTGCGAAGGCCCGGCAGAGCACAGGCGGCTCCCAGACTGAGGGGTGGTGAGTGGCCTGGAGGCCCCTGGGGCTTCCTGGCCTGCAGCTGTCTCCCCCAGCTGGCCCTGGCTTGCTTCTTGCAGTCCAATAGTTTGTAAGACCTTCTGGGGCTGCCGTGGGACTTCAGGCTGTGGCCAGAGAAGACTGTCTTGACGCTGCAAACAAGGCCAGCCACAGACCGCTCTGCACAGCGAGCCCTGGGGGAGGGGAACCACCACAGCCTCGGTTCTAGTCCTGGGCTTCAGGCCTTCATAGTTGGGCATCCTCAGCTGGAGTCTGGTCTCTTGGGTCCCAGATGCTGATGAAACTCAAAACTTGGGCAGCACAGGAGCGCGGAACCACACTAGCCTGTGGCCAAGTTTCCTACACGGGGTGAAAGACACCCAGCACCCCCACCGGGATGTGCTAGAAACCTCTACAAGCATTTCAAGATACATGCGTCCTTTTTTTTTTTTTCTTTTCACTTATCATAGTCACTCTTGTGAATCCAAACATAAAAAGACAAGTCCAACCACAATGCAACAGGGTGCAGATGGGGAGGGAAGGGCAACATCTATGTATATGTTCAGCTGCTCCCACAGATCAGACAGCATCGCTTCCGGTGGGACTAGGGTAAGAACCATTTTCCAAGGGGCATGTTCCTCATTTTGGGATACAGAAGGCTGATCCCATGCATGTGGGGTTGAACAGCATGTGACTCTTCAGGGCAGGTGGCCACAAGCTGGGGTTAGAGCGGGAGGCAGAGGGAGCACAACCCTCCTCGGAATCTTGTCTGCCCGTCCTGGTGCCATCAGTGAGAGCCAGGACACCCTGCTGCCGCCAGCTCAACACAGCAAGGCTGCGGACCAGGCCTGGGAGGGAAAGACTGTCTCCAAGTTAACAAGGCAAAAACGTCTATGGTCAACCCTGAAGAGCCCCACACTGGCTCATGTGTGGTGGGAGGGCGAGGAGCGAACCCCACAAGGTCACTAGTTTCTGTGACAGGCACATCGGTTGGATAAGTGGAATTCAGAGCTACAGCCTGAGTCCCAGCTCTTGTGCCTAGACCCTTACTGCGGAGTAGGTGCCCTCGCACATAACCAGTGTCCGTGACTGGGGTGGGGTAGGTGGGGCACTTGGTCAGTGTGACGTAACGAGGGTGGGACAGTGACTGGCCTGTCACAGCAGACATGGGCACAGGGGGATAGGCAGGGGGCCTGCAGTGGCCATGGCTGGCATGGGAGGCTCAGGACCCACTCCCAGCACGCCCCCACCCTGTACACTCCCTAGATGCCAAGGCCCAGGCTGGGGACGGTCGCTATCTCCCAAGAGGCACAAGTCCTTA